>JAWLST010000068.1:0-179400 GCA_037043885.1 Penicillium goetzii
TAATAATAATAATAATAATAATAATAATAATAATAATAATAATAATAATAATAATAATAATAATAATAATAATAATAATAATAATAATAATAATAATAAATGAAAATAAAATGACACCACGTTGTTAGACCAGGAGGGGGGGGGGGGGGGGGGGGGGGTACAGCACGACGATCATTGCCAAGGTGGGTTAGCGGTGCGAGGGGACTAATTGGGACTACGGCGGAATGGACGGTTGCCGCAGACTTCTGGGTTGTGCGGCTGAGGCGTGCAGCGGCAGGGGGAACAGGATAGCAAAGGGTGAATAGGTAATGATAATAGGTTAGAAGGATACCAATGATCAAATCATCATCACTATGATCCTTATTTGATTAGTATTATTTATCTACATACTCGAATGGATGTTTGTATTTGAGCAAGACCAGAAAGGACCAGATATGACTCGTTGAGTGTTAACGGCTCGAAGGACGCCGATCTATCCTCCGGCCGGGTAAGATTGCCCATTTAATTAGTAGTAGGCCAACGGTGTTCTGGCCGGACAAACAGACTGGCACCGCCAACATACACACTAAGAGACTGAACCCTTAAGATGCCTCATTAGTGGCCTGAGGGGACCTTTGCGACCCTCTCTGGGGCCCGCCAGGAAAAGAGAGGGTGGTCGGGGTGCCAAGGGGACTAAATGCTTAGTGTATTTTAGTCTCCCTTGGCTAATTGTGAGCAATGTGTTGGTTCAGATAGCGTCGTGAGTGGTTGGAAAACCGGAAAGGCTCGCTACCGATGCAGTGGGAATGCATGCGCCGGGATTTCTTCACTGGTAAAGAGAACAATGTTGGCTGTGTTTGGGTGGTATTCCATGTGTTGTGCAGGGTATTGCTTTTTTGCTAGGGTTGTCAACAGAAATATACGAGGTTTAACAGTAAAAAGTACCATGAATCATGTTGATTGTGACAACAGTAAGTAGTACTGTATAGTAATCTTGGTCATGTATCGGGTATATGGTAGTGGTCCCCGTACTCCAAACTCCGACCCTCCCCCAACTCCAGATTTCATTCCAAATTCCTAATCCCGCGTGGATCGCAAGGAGCTCGTGAGCTAGTCCAAGCTCCCACGGAACACAACGGGTTTGCCCCACTGCACTCGTGAGTGGAGCCGCCCTGTCCGTCAACCAGCCAGAGGCCAGCAAACCGGGGCCAGGACCTGGCTAGGCTGGCTTATCCATGTTGGGCAACTCGCAGGATCGCACTTTAAGCCCATTTTGGTAAATAGGTGACTCGCCCGGGTGGCCCGACCATTGGTTACCGATGTCATGGCCTATGACCGTGTATGCCTTGTGTCCCCCATCCTGTGGGAGACTGTTGCCCCCCCCCCCTTACACCTGACGAGGTGACTCTGGGTACTCCGTACCTGAGGCTGATTCGGATATCCTGCGTGTCAGACTGTACGCAACACAATTGTCAGCACCCTCTTCTTTATTCTTCCTTCCGTTCCATTATGGAGATACTATGCATTTGTCTTGCATGATTCTTCCATCTTCCATGTAGGCTGGGTTGGCGAGTGCACTTGGCATTCCGACCGGGCAAACAAATAGTTACTCCGTACTCATTTCAATAAATACCACAATACACCCTTCCTTTCCCATCTAGATCTCACGGGTGAATATCGGAAGATCCGAGCAGTGGATCTCCTTCGATCCCCAAGGCACTGAGGAATCAAAAGGAGGGTCCCCGTGATGGGGCCCTCAAGAAGTCAAGAATCAGCCTAGTGGGTCTGCCGAGTGCGCCTTAGGAGGAATGGGGGAAAGAAGGGGTTTGAGACGTGAGCCCGGGGCTTGGCGGGTAGTTCAGCAGGTTCACTGGCTTGTTTCAGGATTGCTGATCCTTTACTACATGGGGTCGAAATTGAACAAAAGAAAACTCCCTTGCCCCCTTCAAAAGGCCCCCCAACCCAAAAAAGCCCCAAACAAGCACCTCTGTTTCCGACGTCATTGGGAACCGGATCCTCACGATATGCCTTGCAGGATGACTCGGGCCTTGATGGATGTGCGATCAGAGCCTCGCCCGGGTGACGGGAAGGATGGGGGTTCCTTGAGATGAAAATAGAAAGCGGGAATGGCACTGCCCTAAACTGTAATTGCTTCTCATAGTTTGGTTCTGCATGCAATGAAGAATGCTTCGCCATGTTTATTCTTTGAATGGCGCAGGACCCTGTGCACGTACTCCCGTAGTCTTAACTCGACCCTACAGCGGCCCACATATACCTTGAATACTAGGTGTCTCTATCAGTATACTATACTACATTCTACAGTATATTGTATAATCGAACGCCTGGTTCAGCTTTTGCACCCTACTGCAAAGCCATGACCAAGGAAGTCAACCCCATCACCGTTGGCCCCCCATCTACCGTAGGATGCTGCACCCCAGGACTCGTGGTATAGCACATATCCCAAGGTCCCAACACTCCGACTAGTTGCGCATAAGCACGGTCATCCTCGTGGCAAGTAACATGGGTACCCATCCTTCTGCCAGGGGTAACCGCCAGATCTGGCTTACGGCTTATTTGGAATCAAAACCTGAAACGCGGGCGTGGGAGTTCGCTGCAGGTTTGAGCTGTGTCATGTCATTCTGGAAAGAGTCATGCGAGTCGAGACTAGGTAGATGGACTGTTGGATCCGTTGTTCGGCCCCGAATATGCAAAAAATAGTTACAATGGGGCTGCGAGGGCCATGCAAATGGGATACCTGTTTGGTGATGGTGATGGTGATGGTGCATTGGGGGTTGAATTTTGGTCTGGATTCCGTGCAAGGGCATGGCATCAGCACGCAGTACATACTACATGAAGAAGTACTTCCGTTGTCCTCTAAGAGGAACAGCATATACAATTTGCATTGTCGTATGTAGGTTGGATCAGGCGGGGCAGATGCATTGTACAGATTGCTTGGCAGAACGTTGTATATATCTCGTGGAGATATATCGATGGCAATCCGGCACCGAGCAATGCCGAGATCCGCTATCAAACTTGTACATGGATGGCGTAGAGAAGACACTATTTTCGCCCTTTTTCTTTTCTTCTTCTCTTGTCCTGCATTCTAGGGCCACTTTCTGGGGCCATATGCTGAAGAGGAACAAAACATGGAGTAGTATTGGTCCGGTGCCGAGCATATCTCGCCGGATGGTGGTCTACATTCTAGGTAGGTAGCAAGCTCGCCCCATGGCCGGTCGAGCCACCCACTTGACAGATCGCCCAGTCTAGTTCATGACAGGCGTCATAGCGGCATGAACATGATTTTCTCGTCCCGCGATATAGCACAGCCATGCCCAGATTAGGTCTGAGCAGGGGGGGTAGCTGCTGAGTGTTTGATCGCCCGCTTGCCGTTGACAGCCTTTCCATTTCCTGAAGTAGTAGTAACAAAAATCCATGACGGTGCTAGTATGCTCATTGGTCTCTTCTTGTCTTCCCGTCACAGCTCTCCTCGTGGCGAGCGATTTACCTTGGCCCGCTCGGACAAATCACCGTGCTCCGCCCCGCCATGATCGCAGTCTAATCCGGTTTAAGATCTTAGTCTGCCGCCAGCCGGCCTTATTCGGGGCTTAGTGGGAATTAACCCGCTTTTTCTGCTTCCTGCATAAAGCTAAAGCTAGATCCGGGTTAGGGCTGAACTAGGGCGGGTTAGTGCCTGGGGCAGGGTAAATTAATTAACTGACTCGTGCATGGCTGGTAATTTTACTTGCCCGGGTCAGTGGTTCGCGCCAATTCCTTCGCGCTCTTTGTTTTCACCCGGGGGATTGGGTTATTTCTCTTCACGTGGCGAGGAGGATTCGATCCTTCGAGCTGTTTTTGTATGCGGCGTGCGGATCATGACGATGGCTTAGGGTGAAGTAGTACATATGTACATATCGCTCTCATCCTATAGTCTTCTAGGGAAGAGCGTGCCACTGCCATCCTGCCCCACGGACCAGGGCCCAGAGACCAAAACTGTGGGGGGTTGGCGACCGGATTTCGTTCGATGACGATGGGGGTTCCTCGGAGAGTTCGGAGATAGCTGATTAAATTCTCCGATTGTATCATCCGCATCTTGCTCGATGTGTCTCTGTAGATAGTTCATTTCTTGTCGTGCGCCATGTCTGTCCACCCTCGGAAGTATGTGGGCCCTTCATCTCACACTTTCAGGAGTCATGCAAGAGAAAAAGGCCCCATGGTTGTAGCCGACTCGGAGATTTTCACGCCATCTGACAGTCTTCCAGCTTCTGATGGACCATGGACTATCATTCATAGCCAGTGAAGAGCAACGAAAGACAAAATAACCGTTGTCGCAATGTCCGGCCTGAAGACAAGTGCTTACCTGGTTGATCCACGATGCCCCCAAATCGTCATTGGCCCCCCGGGGGTGGCTTTGGTCAGCCCTGCAGAAGAGTTTGGTTTGTACTGAGCTCGCCAGTCACGGTGCGCATTTACTGTTGGTTCTTTTTTTAGGGTTACTGGGCGATCTTGGGGCTGTCGGCCGTCGGGAGGTGGGAAGTTTGGGGCTTTGGGGCTTTGGGGCTTTGGGGCTTTGGGGCTTGGAGGGGGCCCTTTGCCGCCCTTCCCATGCATGGTCCATGGTGGGCTGGGCTTATCGCCTAGGGTAGTACGGAGTACAGAGGGCCAAATGAATGAATAGCGGGGTAGTGAGATAATGAGGTCGTAGGTTAGCAGTATAGAGTATAGCTTCCAAAATAACGAAAGTGTTGGTTGTCTGTTGGGTTACAGTCGTTGATTAGCTTGTCTGAGGGTGACTCCGTACCCGCTGGGTACCTGCTGAACTTCCCGTCTCTCCTCAGCACCTAGTTAAGTCCGAAGAATGGAGTCAAGATGAAATTGCAAAAGACCAACACGGCTCATCTCCGTACTCCGTACTCCGTACAGTCCTCCAGACGGAATTTGCCCGCGGGGGAAAAACAAACAGAACAGCACACACTGCTACTGACAAATAACGGGACGGGACAGTGGGCGGTCGGCTCCACTACGAGGCTCTGGCGAGTCGCGACCTTCGGGTCAAGTTGATCTGCTCAAAAAGGGCGAGAGGGCGAGACCGAATGGATGAGTCCACCCCCCCGGCCGATCGGTGGCCATGTCGGTTGATGATCTCTCGCACCTGCTCCTGAGTTTGGTAAAAGGAACCACGTAACTAACTCCTGTACTAACAACGTGGATCTTCACCTCGGACCTGTGGGCTTTACCAAGCCCTAATGAACGGGATAGGAAGTAGGTGTCCGTTCGCAACTTCGCAAGGTCTGATACTCCGCTGCCCCTCAAAACTGCCACTGGCAGCGCCACTGCAAAAGCCAATCTAGGCTTGGCTCTTCATGAATCCTTCAGGGCTTAGGTCTGACAAGATCCATCACGGGTAGCATAACGGGCCAAATTCTTCACGGCTCCTGAAATCTCACCTCAGATCGGACGGTAATCCATATGGTGTGATCTCCATGACCACGACCTACCAGCGTGCAGCCTTGCGGTCTGCCTGACTGGCACGGCACGTTGATGCAAGAGAGCCGATCCAGAGTACCTTATCCTATCTTGGTCGCCCTCATTGTTGATAACTACGTACATACTCCTAAATACTAGGTACGGAACAGGATACATTCCGGGCGACCTTACCAAGTGCTCTAGTCCACCATCAATCGAGTTAGTGTCGTGAGAACATCGCCCACGCTACCTCTGCCCATCCGCAACTCTTTCCTAATCTCATACTTGCCATTTGCTGTGCCGGATAATAACCACCACTCCTTCTGCGCAGAATCTTGAACAAATTTATTTTTGATGGTGAGAATCCCGACCCCAGTGAGCCATCGGGTCATCTGCGCCCTCCCCCGATGTGGCAATGAGCTCGAAGTACCATATCCAAATCAGGATCGCATCTCAACTCCAGCGGAGTATGGAGCCTTTCATTTCCCCTCCTATTCCCTTCTCATTTCGATGTCAAGTCCCTAGCCATTTTGGAAACTAACAAATTTTGCGAATGAGCCTCGCCCCAAATCAAGAAGGAGCGTGAGCCACTAATTCGTTACTCAATAGGGGCCCCATTGCGATCGAAACAAGCGTGGAGTTTGGAGGGGAGGATTTTGTCCTACTTACTCACCCGCGTCCAGCATCCAGCGTCTTAGAATGAGACTATTGAAAATTGTGCCGACGATGTGCCGCTTTGCCGTTCATACTCCTCGCTTAGTTGTACTTCGTTATACTTCATCCTGTGTTGTGGGAGTCGACCCTTAGCGCTGGAAACGCCAGGATGCAAGCTAGATCGAGCCAACCTTCTGCGATATGCTTCCTTCCATGTACCCTTCAATCCTTCGCAACTTTAATGTAGTACGGAGTGGATGGTCCGCGATTGTTTGGGACATGGATCCAGTGGATCCAGCGCCAGAACCGTTTGGCTGCTCCACCAATTATTCAGACGGTCGGGAGCGAATTAACCGCCGTCAGCCTCATGACTCGAACAACGTGTACCACTGTACTCCATACAGAATAGGCTTAGGGTCCCGTCGTTTTGAGTTTTTGTGACTAATTAGTCCTTCTACGTATCTCCCTTTTTGATTTAGCTCGACTTGGCTGGGGTTAGGCTGTTTATTAGCTTGACTTAACCCGATTTAAGTTCATGGTAGTCAATACATGTGCATATTCCCAAATAGGTTAGCTGCGCGAGCATTTGTTGTCCCCACCTGTCTCCATTCCGCTGCATGCCCAGCATTCTTTGTGGGCTTGGCCAATGGCCGATGACCGGTTATGAGGTTATCCTGCTTCTCACCCCTCGTCATCTCCTCATCTGCTTTGTAAGTATCGCCATCACTTCCAATTATGTATCCCCCTTAGAAGGGTCAGGTGGGCGTACAGTAGCCACAGTAGTATGAGGATGCTGCGACTAAACGCCCCGTCCGGCTCAAGATCCACCATGCGCTAGACTTGCGGCCGCTAGCGTACGAGATACGGGTGGAAACTGCGTGATATATGTACAACCCGGCCCGTTTTGACTGTAGTTTGTATCCAATCTTTACTTTTATTACATTCTTAACTTTGCGGTTCACGATAGGCCCTTCCCGTGCATTTACGACCTTTTAATCATTATTGCCTAAACGGGTATATGATCTGCATACGAGCGGGCCAATAGGGACGCCATGATCATCGCTGGGTGTCAGGTCGGTGATTCTTCTTGTGTATGACGATGGAAGAAAAGTGATGGCGGATGATGGGCCCGAAGGATTTTGGGTAATGCACCGTGCATACCGCATATAGACTTCTCATTGTGTGTGGATGGAATACGGACCCTCCTTCTTCGCTGCAGATTACTCTGACAATGCTTTGGATTGTTGGGGCAGTGTTGGCGCGGGATGGCGCGGGATGGCGGCCATGCATGCTCGGGAAGTAACTTTGTTCTATACTTATCCACTCGATCATGTGCAAATAAAGTCCAGTGTTCGTATACTTTGAAGTATGTATAGGATGCAGCAGTTGGTCTTCCAAGGACTGTGGTGTATGAGAGGCGCAAGTAGTGGTCAGCATGGGGTGTATTTGTCAAAAAGCAGCATTTGTCAAAGATGGAAATCTGTCAAGAATGGGGCAGAACACGACAGGAAGTCTGCGTCATTAGCTCTGATCCTCATGATAAAGCACCCTTTAAGCAGGCTGGACTATGCTTCCTGGGGAACACCCTGCACTCCACACATCCTCCCGCACAGATCAGACGGTGGCAACATCCTCGACGTTTTTACTTCAGTAGAAAAAGAAGAAATAACCAAACGATAGAAGAAAAATCCAGACGATGCCCAGATAGTGACTAGACTACTCTCTTCAGCTGCAAGGCACCACCAGGCGACCCATGTCTTAGCACATTGGCATAACAGCTGAAGCGACCGACGCTTTTCATCTAAATCCACCAACAATCACTCGGCCCGTCGTTTACCACCACCGAGTTTGGCAGGACAGACGAGATGACATCGGCCCCCAGGTCGTAGCTAGTAACTATTCCCAAACTCCGATAGACACCGAAGGTTGGGAAAGGCCCGGGAGGCCGCAGTCATTGCAGTAGTTGAATGGTGACATTTCGAGTTAGTGTCGCGATGTAAAAATATCCTACATGCACATGGCGGCCATGGCTGCGGGTGAAGGCATGCTGCATTCCCTAAGCTGCAAGGTGGTCCAGTGTTGGGGGGAATGTTGGTGTTTCAGAGTTGCAGACGTTGGTCGATCAGGCCATGTGGCTGTCGGGATGGCAAGGCAGACTCCGGTAAGTGCAGTCTGCCCTGTGAGGAATCTGAGCACCCCCCGAGATCCGTTCCGAGTGCACATCACTTATCTAAGATTGGCTGGCTGGGGTGGTGATCGCATAGCCCCGAGGGGGTGCGACGGCCTCGATCGATCGTGTTTCAGAAGCTATTGCTGGAATAAGGACTTTGTCGAGAGAATAAGACACTGGACAGCGGATCTTGTGATACGCCAGAAATGTTGGTGCTACAGTGCAACTTGACCTGACCGTCACAGTTTTATTTCATTTATACTAACCTTTTCTCGTAGTATATTTGAAGAGTTCGTATGACTCTGATTAGATAGCTTTGCCTAGAGCTTGTATCGAGTCATGGTAGCGAAGTGAGGATGAAATCAACATTGTCGTCCAATGACGTGCATTATAGCCAGTTCGATAATACATTGTGCCAGGTTCTCTTCTCGTGGGAGCTCAATCTAGTATTGTGAAGGGTTAATTGACGGGCCAAACCAGTCCCAGACTCCCAGCAGGCTCTACGACCTAATGGATTACTAACTAATATATAGCCTGACATGGCTCCTTAAGCCTCTCATGTACAGCGCAGGAATGTCTGATTTCCCTAAAGTAGTAGTGCGTGGTGCACAGTGCGTATCCCTGTGTGAGCCATGTGGTCGAAGGATCAGGCAAGGACATGGGTTACTGTACTCCACACATAGTTACAGACCACTGACTAGTCCATGCACCGCCCAAATGAGCAAAATTAGCACACAAAATTGCGCTAAATCAGCAAGGGAGAAGTACATACAGTAGAATAACGAACCAGGGGGTGTTAGCCGCTAATTTACCCCATTCGGCCACAGCAAGCCCCAGTAAGAGCACAAAAAGGGAAGGGAGTAATAGGCTAGCGGGCCACACTACTGCAGCTTCCATGCTAGGCGCTGCAGGCATTATACCGGGCTAGCACCCTCTGGGTAAATGCAAGAGGACTTGTACCAGGGTTAGTTATCCTGCACCGCTTGTTTCAAATTGCTTACTCCGTACACGTGGACTTCTTGCGGCTTCTGCGGGCTTAGGCTGCCGATCATGCAGTACTTCTTTTTATAACCCCCTTTTTTTCTTTTCCGGCGCTGTTGGTATGCGGGTTGGTTACTAGCGGCATTTAAACCTGCATCGTGCATCTGCATCTTCGCTTCTTGGTATGTGTGGATGCTATCTTTACCAACCTGGGCTAACTGTGCGAGGACGGACCACGCGAAGAATGCACGCCCGATCGAACGCCCTTCCAGCCACTTGCTGATCGTGTGTTTCATGTTTCACGTTTGAGGTCTTCTTGTCCTAACCGCACTTATCTCTATGAAGGTACTGATAGATGTACTCCGTACTGGGTGTTGAATCTTTGGTGTTGAGTTTCGGTTCAGGCCCAAATTAGGTATTCTAGATGCCAACTCACTAGTAGTAGAGTGAGCCACAAATTCACTACTTCCGAGTGTAGTTACAGAGTACATCCAAGGCCCGCACCGAGCCTATCTTCCTAGTGAAATAGCGGATCTGCTGATCTTAGTGATTTCTAGATAGGGATACTTCCTTCCGCTCGTCCTCTGATTGTTCTCGATTCGAATCCTCGGAATTTGGCTCTCTCTCTCTCTATCTCTTTCTGGCAAAGTACTTTGCCTCTTCCTTGACTCGTCTTCTGTAGAGGATGTTATTCAGATTGACCGAGTTTAGAAACAGAGACCTGGCGACAAATAACTGAGTATATAGTTAGCTTATCATTAACTCCTCAAATTTTTCCATTGATCTCTTTTACCGCCCTTTGACTCGACGGGAACTTTGAAGCAAGGGTTCCTAGCCAAGGCGAGTTGTCCATGGTACGTACTGATTGCTACTGATGGGGCATTAAATGGTGGGGCTGGTCAATGGGTAGGTACTGACCATGTTCTCCTCTTGCTTCTTCTTAAGTGACGTGGGACATAGTAATGCGGGGATGAGGGGGTGGCTCCGGAAGTAGAGAGTGCCGGACGTTCTAAAGCCTTTACAATTTCACGAAGTCAGTAGAACTCAACCTTCGAGTTAGTAGTTAGGACAAATTATTTAGCACCATTTAGCTTCTTAGGGGATGTAGAGAATGTTGGCTAATGAGCTCCAAACGAAATCCAGTCCCAAGCTTCTTTCTTCTACGTCAATTACATTGTCAGTCAAACTGTCGAATTGGTTCTAGTGCAGCCAACACAAACCAACAAGCCTCCAACAGAAGCTACAAGCTCACAAATCACCATATCACCTCGCCCTTCTTGTTTAATGCGCAAAGATACTATTGAGCTCATTCCATTGACGTGTTCCCCCCGCCGGACCTATCGAGTTTGTCCTCGACTGCCACCGACATGATCGCCATGCGCACGATGACATCATGTCCCTGGCGCCAACGTCGCCCCTCGTCCTACTAGGCGCTGTTGGATTGCAGCACCACTGCTATTCGCCGAGTTGTGCTTTCATCTTCTTGATCCGGTCTCATATCCAGTGGCTGTTGAAGAATTGGAGTGTCTCAACCTCGACGCACAAGATGTCGTTTGCCTGCACCTGATTTCCTTTTCCGACAATACAACACTGGGCGCCTAAACCAAACCAAAGATGACTCCGACAGGCTGAAGATCAAGACCAGCATAGGGAAGCTGATAACGTGAGCTGAGTGGCAAGAATTGCTGAAGGGTGATATTCAGGAACCAATGAGCTGGCTAGTTCATCATTCATCGTCCTTTTGTCGCATACCAGGGTCATTTCTCAGAGACGCTGTGATGGAGGGTCTCTGGTCGGGAATTAGCTGAAAATCAGTCCTCGTGGAGACCAGTTCTCTCAGGATCGAGCCACTGGAAGTAATAGACCCAAACGCAGTGAAGTGGACTGAAGTGGAGGGGCCAAGGGGAAAGCTGGTCGGAACTTGTCGTAGCTTCAGTAGCTCAATCCTTCGACCCAACCCGTTGGTTTATGTGTCCTCCGCACCACCCCAATCCAGGCCTCAAACTTGCAGTGATCTGACAGATATTGTGGCCTGTCGGAAATTTGCAAGATTCCAGCACGATCCTTCGCACACGTGGTGCGCACCGTTTGTTTTTTTTCCACAACCATTGAGCCAGATGCCCCAGCTTCTCCTCAGGCTCTCTGTCGATCGCAGCTTGGCACCTGTTGGCTTGACCCCCGGGGCCATGGACCTCTCTCGATGACCTCAGAGGCTTTCTGTCGGAAGTTTCGGCATCTTCTTTTCCTGAGTATCAGCCGTTGCAATTCTGATGTCTGATGTCATGCAAACGGAGATCAGTTCTCACAGGGGTCGTTCGGACTCGGAGGAAAGTTGCATGCCTTGAACCCAGGGTAGACGAGGGCTGCGAACCTGGTTTGTGATGAAAAAAAGAGAGATGATCAAGAAACTGCCAGATGTGTGCATAAGCCCATATCTATTAGAAAGGCCAGAGAATTTAAATCAGCAGGATCATTAGCCACATGATGAACAAGATCTGCTAACATTACTTCATCAGCAATGCCCAATACTAAAAATGCACTCCTTGAAAAGGTCAACTCAACCCAGGAGATATCTGATACTGAGACTTCAAGATGAAGTGAATCATCCTCAATGAGATTCGAGGATATCTACCTCTTTCCGGAGCGGCACTCGGCATAGTGGTAGTCCTGCGCGTGATGAGATCTGGCGAGTGTTTACCGAGCTAAGGCAATTTGGCTAAAGCCTTGGGATAGAATGGTATCTACGATCGTTGTCATTCACGCCATGTTAGATCTTACCCTACCCGTCACAGTCCGGCCTACGTAGGGTTCGTGTTGATGCAGCAACTATCAACCAAGAAAACTAACCTCGGAAGTAACCGCAGTAGTGGAATTATACCCATGACAATCAGAGGAACATTGTCTCCATCCACGGAATGGCTCCTCGGATGCTGAAAGTCAACCTGGAGAAATAAATGTATATATCCTAGAGTCTAGACCCCTGTTCGAATTATTGAAACGATCAAGCCTGTGAAACAGCCACATACCGGAACCAAGAACATAGCTTGTTAAGGCACAATTCCTCTTGCAACTCATATCATCCGGGTCATCGCTGCAGAAGACGGCAAAGAATAACTTGGGCCAGCCCATAAGGTACTTCGGACATTGAGCCTGATTTATTCAACCGCCACCTTGAACGTCAAGGCCCATCTGATAAGTGGTGATATTTATTCTGAGTTGTCTAAGGCTACAATGACGGTTCAGGGGCTTCTGTCTCCGATATCACCCCGAGAGTGTACTTACATCCGGTGTAAACTACGAAGACCATTCCACGGTAATGTATCATAGGTCGGGCTTGGAATCGATTGCAGAAATGTCACATTGAAGTCTTCTTATCTGTTAGGAAGTCAATAAGCCACCTCCAACTTCACCAGTTCCTTTCACCAAGCCGAGGACTGCTATAACAGGTTCTTTCCCAGCCCCAATCGTCATCCCGGCAATCAGTCAAGACAGCACCGCAGATTATGAGGGTGAATTATGCGTTGTAATTGAGAAGCCGGGACGCAATATTCCATGTGAGAGCCATGGATTGCATCATGGGCTTCACTGCCGCAAATGTTGTTCTGCGAGAAGATCGCAGAACCTGAATCCCCAATGATCCTTTTCTAAGGGACTCGATGGAAGCTGCCCACTCGGTTAGCAACCCAGCGCCCTTTCACGTCCAGGTTCTCATCTCCCTTATGCCTGGGTTGAAAGCCACGAAGCCCGAGTTTTCATCTTGGACCTGCTACTTCCTGGTCTCCTCTGGACAGTACTTTGCCCTGCCACCGACCTTGCGTGCGAATTAGGGCTTGGATCAAATTCCCACTTGAGTGGCATGATTCGAGTCCAAGCTTTTCGTAGACACTTTACCACAGAAGATCTCACTGGTCTTTCAGGGGAACCGAGCGGTTCTTGTGCGGCCGGACCAACATATTGTGGCGCATGTTTCCTCCACCCGAAGATTGGAGGAAGTATTAACCACGGCTTCAAGTGGAACAAAGCTTCAAGTTGGAAATGATTTCTCGGGACTAGAAGAAATCTTGGAGCCGCGACATGACTGGTCTCTGTTGGGCCAAGTCATATTGTGCTCTCAAGCACTCCTTGTTGGATATATACAATAGCAGGTTAGATGCCCTCCCGAGGAAGTATCCGAGAAGAAGAGTAAAAGGAAATAGAGACTTATCTGTCCTTCATAAATCCTAGAGATAAAGAACATCCCTTTGAATTGTTTCTTCCAATCAAAAAGTATCTCAGCACTTTTTTCTTACTGATCAACATTGCCATGGAGCATTTGAAACCCTCGACTATAGCAAGCAATTTCCGTGAGGCACTACCTGACCTCGAGTCTAGGAAGTTCAGAGGTATTTCTCAACATGACGCGAACTCATGGGAAGAAGAGTTCTACAAGAATCCGTTTGCAAAAGCATTGACAGATCAATGGTTGAACCTCTGGGCTCAGCCATTTGTTGGTCTGACTACGGATGGTTTGTAGAGCTCCCAGACAGATTTGTTGGCCTCATGAATTGGCTATCGGACTGATGAAATTTCATGTGTAGGAATAGTTCTTCCGGACCTCTTTGACAGACACGATCATGAGGTTCCTATACAGGAGGTCGTGGACATCGCCCACGAGCTGCTTTCGAACTGAACCTCGACCCAAGTAGAGAAACTCAGGTACCCTCTGAACGCACGTCAATGGCGATCCTGGTCGATCCCGGAATCTACATCTCGAAATATGGCCTCCGGATGGGAGATGTTTCCGAAATCCTCGTTGATGCTATCCTTCGTCTGCTGGAGTACACAGTAGGATACCAGCAAGTGAGAAATGCTATGAAAGTGAACGCTTTTCTCGGGGGACTAGTCCGAGGACCCAAAGTTCTGAACGGATTCTCTTACAATTTGCTTTTGCTTGGGAAGGCTTCAACAACTCACCCATAGGGCTGGTCAATTTATGGCCACCATTTGTGCATGAACGTCTTTTTCTATACTTGGCAAGTTGTGATTGCGCCAGTTTTCATTGGTGTTGAGCCAAATGTAGTGGACGAAGGCCCTCGGAAGGAAATTGTGATGCTGTGCAGGTGAATTATTGTTCTGATATTCTGCTAATGAGATTCAAATTGCGTACAATCTTCGCGTTTTCTCGGTGTCCACTGTCGGCAACCGTATACTTTCTCAAGGAAGCAAATCCACGGAACAGATGTGAGGAGGCATGAGCAAAAGTATCCGCGGAAGATGATAATGAATACCTACACTGCCTTATCCTTATGGTGGGAATACTGCGTGTTGTGACCAACATATACAGTCTAAAAGTTCAAAATTGAGTTATAGCCTAACGTGCTTTATCTGATCATTTACTGCAACGGAAAGCTCAGTGACGCTTCACATTCTTAACTCCATTTCGTCAACACCATGTCGTATTTTGATACTCTGCCTCCTCGCGATGAGCGAACTTTTCCACCCATTTCCGGGGTCAACTAATGTTCCTATCGTGGGTGCTGGCCCTGTTGGACTTTTTGCAGCCTATTCCTTGTCGCGCCAGTCCATTCAAGTGTCATTGTCGGGTGACATACATATCGACAATGATTTCCTAACAGGATTTTTTTAGTTTACCGATCCAGACAGTCTGGGGTGTATCACATTGTTTATTTTTGGAGTGGTCTTACGAGCACTTTTCCAACGGTTCCCAAGAGATGGTTGTTATTACAAGAAGCAGTGAGAGACGATGCACCAGAGTTACCTAAGTAGTAAATCGATAGGGACTCCCCGATGTCTATCGAACATAGGATAGTGCATTTCAATCTCATGCAAAGTTCCACCAGCAGAGAAATGATAATGAACAGGTCAACCATCCGGGTACTTAATATTTCCTCCCCCATTATAGCTTTACAATTCCCCATTTGCATGTTTCGCATCCTTCGATGGCAAAAGGCGCATCACACACATACACCCAACAATCCCAACCAAAGATCCAACACCAGCACCACCAACGACTCCCCGCCAACGTCCCGGACCAGGCCCAGCTAATCCCCGTGAAGCCACAACAAGCACTCCAAGCGCTGCAGCCGGTTCCCCCCAGTTATCAATAGCCACCTGGCCGGTATTAAACCGGATTCGCCAACTGCGATCCTTCCATTCAATCTCCTCCCGACCCCACATCCGGGCGACGAGGCCAGCACTCACTATCCCAGCCCCGATGATCCCGCCCGTACCCGCTGAGCGAAGAAGAATGGGCGCCGTGATAGATCGACGTTTGACAAGGTATGTGGCACCGCTGTTTAGTAGGCCGATCGCGCTACCGAGTTGGAAGCCGCGGCTGAGGACGTGAGTTGCGAGAATGGTCCGCGCCAAAGGTTGGTCTTCTGCATACTCGGCTGTTGGGAAGAAGTACGACATTATGTTCTAGAGGCTGGAGGGCAGCTAGACTGAGGGCTAGTCCTGGTATGTGAAGGTGGATGGCATCTCTTTTGTGTTCTGCACGTCTCGCTGATGATTCATGAAGAGTCAGCGGGGAAATCCCGACGGACCTGAAGGTCACGCCGTCACGGGAGTGGCCTCGTAGGGGCTTGAGGTATCCTGGTAAAAGGGCTGAGGACGTCCAATAATAAGCTCTCGATGGCTCCTTGCTGATGGGTGCTTATCAGGCATTATTCCTTCGGTGGCGTTTGGCTACAAGGTGCTTCTGGGATGAGCCGACCACCATCATACTTTTCGAAACTCAGAGATGCACAAGAAGCTTTCTTGTGAAGACTGTGGGTAATCTCTGGCGTCAACCTCGAGAGGCTTTGACGATCTATCATCCAAAATAGAAATAGCCAAGAAACACAAATGGACGCCTTTGTAAACCAGTCTCTTCTCATGGGGAAGAAATATTTTCGTACAGTAGTGTTCCATAAGTTTTGGATCCCCAACTAAACTTCAACAAAATCGTCTCATCAGTCTTAATTTACAGTACATAGTCCAGGTTGATATGCATATCCATTCTCGCATTAGGTACAAGCTAAAATCCACACTCTCTTCACTCACAGCCCCGCTCTCGAGAAGCATCATCTGAACCAAAAATACCAGAATCTCCTCTGGGCCAAGCGAGAGATTAGAGAAAAAAGAGGCTGCTTTACACAAAAAGATTGGAACCAAGGAAATGACAAGGAAAATAATTCGTGTGATGGACAAGGACCGATCGACTCATGAACAAAGGGCGCAAGAGCATCGATCGAATCAAAGAGAGAGCCGAAATCAAGAAACGCCTTTTCGGATACAAGATATTTCCCGCCAGTAAAAGCTCCCACAAGTCACCGAGAGAGGTAGGATCTGAACGAGATGGGATAGTCGGTGTTTCGATGGCTGGCGATGGACGGTTATCTTCCAGAATACGATGGGCTTTTTGTCTGCAGCGGGTTGGGAGACAAGCGCTTTGTTCTCACCCGATGCAGGTGCCCAGCAACGTACATCCAGAGGCCAGCGGAGAAGAGAAGAGAATACAAATTGACCAAATATGGACACGAATGGGGTCGAGCCATATGCCTTTCGGATATCATAACTCCGCTAAAATAACCCGAGGAAAATATGATAGACAAGAGAACAAGAAACTCTCATAGAGCAGGAAGGATGGATTTAAGGCGGAAGCGGACAGTAGGTGTAGGTGAAGGTGAGGCTTCAAGAGGTCAAGGAGAGGGGTGGTGGTAGAACATGTGAGAAGAGACGCCGGAATCGTTTAGCGACGGTCAGGGTTGGTGACCTAGGATGACGTTAGCAAATCTTCCAAAGTAACATATCGAAGTAGTTTCAAGGACTGACCTGCAGGATTCGGCGAGAAAAGTCATGGTCATCGTCGATGCTGCCGTTGCTCTGACGGCGCTGTGCCATGTAGTCTCCATCGAAACGAGAGTCCGACATGGAGGGTGGCTGTGAGTCACGGCCATAGCCACCGGTCGTGCCGCGGAATCCACCCTCGGCGTTCTGCTTCTTTGAGCGGTAGAAGAAGAATGCAGCACCAGCCAGAGCGGCCACGCCGACGACACCAACCACCACACCAGCGGCAATGGCTGCAGTGTTGTGGCTGCTCTTGACCTGGGCTGACGCGTCGGTGGTCTGCTTCTCGCTTGCGGCGGTGACAACGACCGTTTGGCCACCGGAATCAGTTGAAACCGAAGCGACGCTAGCATCGGTCTTGGAGGCCGTGGATTCATTAGTGCCGCTACCGCTAGAGGTTGATGCCGATGCCGCAGAGACGGAACTCTCCAGGCCGGTTGTGTAAACTGAGTAGAAACCATCACCACCACCTAAATCAGGATTGTCAGCCATCATCGATCAATGGGTCCGCGCGATCAGACTGAAATCCGAGGTTCGACTTACACTTATCTTGGGGCCAGCCATCACAGGCTGTGCTGCACTTTCCCTTATCCACCTTTGATGATGAGGGAGGCAGTTCGTCACCACAGAGGCAGTCCGAGCCTGCGGTCAAGGCGAACACAGCAGAGTTATAGCCAGTGCAACGCTCGTAGCACCATCCGGAACTCTGGAATGTGTATGATGTCTGATTGGAAAGGCCCTCGCTGCTGCTGTAGCAACCCACGAGGGTCATGGGGGAGCGAGGAGTCAACACCTCGATAGACTTGGCCGTGACTGAGCCCGCGGCGAGCAAAATGCTCGAAGCCGTCAGGGCGGTCCGCATATTGAAGTACATATTGACTCGAAAGAAGAGGATGGGTTTTGAGGGCGCGTGTATGGAGACAGGCGCAAGGAATGAAGTATCGCGTCAGACTCAGTCGGAGCGGTTATGGAAATCGAAGAACCAGGAACGACCTGCGTAACCCTTGGGATCTTCTCGAGAACGAAAAAGTGTCGATGAAAGTCGTCAGGTTGAGAATGAAATTCTCCGCATCAAAATCACCGCTGTATTTGGCGCGTAGCGTTCCCGGTCGGGGGCACCGTCAGGGTGGACCGGGTTTAGCGGGGATCTGGTGGAAAGGTATGTCGAAGCCGTGCGACGAGCCGACAAGGTGAACGAAAGGGGTAGAACGGGATCGAAAATCGAGAGTGAATAGCGAGAGAACTGGAGTCAAAAAACCCGAAGCGAGCAAGCGATGGAATCTCGAGGGCGTAAAGATTCACCCCCTAAGTCGGGCTTTGTTTACGGGATCAGGGTTTTCGAACGGCCGGGGTTAGAACACAGACCAGTCGAGTTGAGAACTGGCAGGGGAGTGAAGTCGAAGTCGAGGAGTGTCTCGGCGAGTCGAGAGAAAACGAGTGTGTGGTTGTTGTTGTTGTTGTTGTTTGGAGGGGGAAGGAGCCTGGAGGAGAGGGAGAATCTTCAAGGGACGCAGGAGAAGAGTGACAGTGCGCTAGTTACGACACGGCGAGTATGGGGGCCCTTTCTCACTCTCCATCGGTTTTAGTGTGTTGTCGAGAGTGGATTCATTCAGGGACAAAGGGGTCCGGCGAGTTGGGGCCCTGCCTGGGGTACTACTGTATTGTGAGGTAATATGAATGTAAACAGAAGGTTTCTAGTACTTCGAGGACTCCGTACTTGACAATACATAGTTTAATGCAGTACGGAGTACTGGGCTCTGAGATAAAAGTTCTCCTTTGTATCTCATATTCTTCAAATACTGCTTTTGGTCCTCATGCAGGTACATTCTCGATTTCGAAGCACTACTACTTGATAGTTTGGTTTCTCTCTTTGCCCATTGGAGTCAAGTATATACAATGTACATATGCATGTACAACACTCGGGTGTACTGTGTATTCTCAATACAGGTTACAGTACTCCGTACCCGAAGTTCGAACCCAAAGAATCAATTTCACGTCTCCACTCGGTATCAAATGGAACCATTTGGTTCATCCAATCACCAGCCACCCTTTGCCTGACGTAATCAGGCACCTGTCCACTCTCCATCACCTTCACCTTCAATCAGCGTCAACCAGGGGCCACCACCCAGTCGATCCCCTTCCACTTTGGCTCCCACACGGCTGAAGATGGCGCTCGAAGGTTGGTGGTGCTTTGTTGCTCGAATCCGACACGGCCACACATTAACACCCTTTTCACACCCGCTGGGATCGTCATTTATCGCCACATCGACCCCTCTTCTCCCACCACCCACACTACGATCCGCTAACCTCGGGCAAAGACATCATCCTGTACTAGAGTTCTTAGGGTATCACTGGCCTGCGATGGATCATCGAACAAAGGTGTACTCCGTACTCCGTTGCTGGTTAGCCAGATCATACAGTACATACATACAGTCAGGGTACATAGGACGCCATACAACTGTGGCTGCCTCTCTGCATGCTGGGCCTTCATCGGGCGCCTTTTGCGACCCGGTATAACTTAGATACTCGTTACTCTCCATAACGGATTATTACATTATGTACGAAGTACTTCGTACTCGCCGTACAGCCAAGCGTTCGATTCTGCTTCTCGGCTAATAATTATTGCTCCGAAGAGGCACCGTTCGAGGGAGGACTTGCCCGATCACCCGTTCTTCTGGGCGCACACGTCCTCCTATCCGAAATTTGAGGTGGGAACACTGCTGCTGTCCCTGAACTACTGGATCCTAAGCACAAATATTGCTAGGGTGACTAGGGTCATACCCAGAGTGAATCCTATCTCACTGTGTACCAGTTATATCCCCCAGTACGGCTCAAGGGAAATGGAAATCGTTAGCGCATGGAGCTCATTTGCGTGTCCGGGGTTTGGGTATGGATGAAACAAACGCTACCGGCGAGCCGATGCTTGGCTGGCGGCCCTCCTGTCACAAGTAAAGTTCCATCAAATAGATGCAGAGCTGGAATATCAGACTTTCATCATCTACTCCGTACTGTATTGACTCGATCATATTGATTATCTTCCCTCTATAACCCAGTATTCCAGAATCTCTGGAATCAACCTTACCATAACCCCCTTCTTTTTGTCAGCAGATTATTACCACGGGTCCTGGGCGGCCACTCCCGGAGTGGACCGACGTCTGTACCCAAAGATTGAGACCTCTTCCGTAAGGTCGGTACATCTGATACAGACATATGTACGAGTACCGTACACACTGTACGCTTGTAACGAAAATCCTAGATCTCCCGCAGCAGGCCCACGCTAGAGACATTACACAATCTAACGATACTCGCGTGCTAGACGAGTCCATTCGGCTTCGACTGATTCGGTACAAAAATCAATCTTAATAGTTTCAGTATCACAAAGAAAGAAAGGGAACACCTGAACGTCCAGTGCGAACCAAACCCATCCCCGGAAAGCAATCTCGATACCCCGCGTATGTATTATGGTGTTTCACCTGGATCAAAATAGTCCAAGTGCACTGCCACCATCACCAGTCAAAGCAAGGCTTGTTTATATTGAGTCGAGGATTTTGACTCCCCGTTTCAGAAGATACTACCCTACTTATAGCGGAGAGAATTAAGACTGAATGCTGGGATAAATCATTCTTTCGGATGCTAAGGTACTCCTAATTAATGGTTGGTGTTGAATAATTATGAGTTTCGTTGATGATGCACGAATATATATCGCGGACCGAGTGCCTTCTAAGGTTCATGTAATGATCGAGCACCACGCCAATAATATCGGAAGTAGTAGATAATTCGTAGTTCAAACTTCAAAGGGTACGAAAATTTAAACGGATCTCTGATCATGGATAATTGATTGACATCAACGCCCTACATATTCTATGTTAGCAGCTCCTCCGAGAAAGATGCCGAAAATGTCGTACGCAGGAGAGATGTGACTCTGATGATTTTATTTGATTCAATATCCATAGATACACAGATAGTAATCTTGTGGCTTCCAATAGATGAAAAGCTCACAACCAACAATATATCGACTTCTTTCAGCAAGCGGCTGTAGCTCGGGCATCATAACCTGGAAGAATCACACCCTTAGCCGCCCGGGCATTTATCAACTGTGTCGCACAGGGAACCCTAAACGGGGATACCGACATACATTTTGAACTCAACTTTATATCTATCTCTACGAAGTATGTAAATACAACAGAGCCATGAGACTGTACAATGGATACACCATGCACACACACAAAGTCCAGACCTATGCGAGGGCGCCCTCTTGACTCACCACACTGTTATTTATGGAATAGTGGCGCCCACTAGCCCATCTAGGTCCCCCACCTGCTAAAAGAAACGACTTTTGCACTGCAAGTCCCTTGCGCCGCCAGATCAAAATTACTGAACACAAAGCATCCATCATTTTGTATTCCTCCAGCACAGCCTCGTAACAATAAATACATACATAGGATTCTGTATGCGCAGAACCCGACAACCTTCGTGTAATTTCGGATGAACACGGCGGAAATTTACCAAGCCGCCACTTTGTGGATGCAGATTAAGACAGGGTCTGGACTTGAAAAGAGCGCTCGATGTGCACTAGGACCCTGCATGTGGATTTTTTGACTCGCTCGTCGGGTCTTCTGCTGTGGTCTAGAACTTGACGAGTTTTTCGTCCATGATGGTGGATTTGAGCGCACGACTTGGTACCTGACTCGCCTATAACCTGTGACCTATTCGTGGTCCGTATGATCGGGATACTCGGCTATGAAGAGAACCTGGGGAATTCTATTTTCTCGAAGTTGATTACCAATCTGGTTGCCGGTGGAACGGCTTTGATTGTCATCATGTTGTATTGGTGGACTTTCCATACAGCGGATCATTTAGTTGATGGTGAAATTAGACCTCTGCCTCGTTGCGGAGCGAAGCGAAGCGAAGCACCTACTATCCCTCAGTTCGATAAGAAAATATGTAAACACTGAGGATAAATCAACATGTACCTACAGAATCCAAGGAAGGTAGCTGAGGTTTGACTGGACGTCATTCTTACTCTATAAAATTCGAGCCACAACCCACAGCTTTCTCCATAATGTAGCTATATCTCTATCAAAAGCAGTCCAATCCCCCGATGTGACCTGAGAAACTCCTCAGATATAACATTTTTGAATAAAGAGATCCCTTAATCCCTTCCAGATCTGAAGTTGTTCCCCGTCCGTGTCCTTTTCGACCTCATAGAAACGGCACTGTCCCCGGGAGCATACATAATGGACACCTCCTGGAACCCGATGTCCCTGTCCATTCATCTGTCGCCGGCTAGGATCACCGCATAAACATGTTGGATTTGCAGGGCCGAGACCGCGTTCGTCGCAAAAGGTGAGAAATTGGCCGCATGATAGACACTTGTAGTAGGGTCGGCCAGCATTGCCGTTGGGGTTGTCTTCACGGACCTCCCTAAGGTTGCCTTCGAGGCCACAGGATCGGCAGGTCGGGGTGGGTTCTGGGGAAGGATCCTTCTTTGGAATGACTCTCATGATGAACTAAAATGTGTTGGCCTCTGTTAATCTCAATTGATCGTCGAACTTACTTTCCCTGCCTAGTTTGATAGACAAATTGGCATATTGAGACCTCAGTGTACGAGTACTCTGCTTCGAGGACGAGTCCAGGTGTCCGTTCCTTTTGGTTATAAGTATTGGACTGAACATGACGCTGTTTATCAGTCATCTGTATGAGCTTGTCAGAATTGCGTCTGTGCCATTAGATAGATGATATAGAGTTCTGTGGATTCCGGCGGATCCGTACCAGCCAACAACTCTCTTGTTCAATATAGCTTTCTTTAGCTTCAAGTACAACCTGGGGGGTATTATCCATTTCTTCTATTTTCTGGCCTATCTCACAGTATCTCACCATGCTAGAGTCCAGAGCATCTGTTGAAGACATTGCGCTATTCTCATGCATTGTGCACATAATACAAAATACCACACAGGATCTTCTCGTCTATGTAGCGGAAACCCATAGGAAAGAAAGATCATCCTCAATTAAGTATATTGAGATCGTGTCCGGCTCACTTATAGACAGCAGTCTCTTATCTCTCGTTCTTTATTTTCACGCTCACTTATCCAAGTGAAGGAGGACAGGCCTAGGCAATTGTCCCAAGAGTAGTTGCCCACACATTGATATCCCATTTAAGGCTTGGGAATATGTATCGTCTTGCTGACCATCAAACATCCGTGCAAGACGAACAGAAGAACAACGGGGTGGAACTCGAAAATAGTACCCTCGCCAATGACACCAAAGGGAATGTTCTCATGAGTCCAGCCTTGGGACACCCAGTAGGCCATAAGAGAGGCAATAGACAGAGTTGTGGGGATAGGGGTGCCTTCGAAGTATTTCGACTTTCCAGTGTTGTCCTTGGGCAGAACAGCCACTGTAACGTTGAACCGAGCCAAGCGGGTCAGGCCGCAGAGGACGAAGAAGGCCAGGAAGAAGTGGTCAAGCGAGGTGCGAATACCAATGGCGAATGCGGCGGCGGCGGGAGAAAGACCGAAGGAGATCTGCGCATGCGTATCGAGAAATTAGTACATGGTTTCCACATCGAGCACCGCAATTTGGAGGACTCGTACCAGATCCGCAAGCGAGTCAAGCTCCTGTCCCATCAACGAGGACTTCTTGCGCCACCGAGCAATCTTGCCGTCCATGAAGTCGAAGAACAGACCAAATGGCATGAATGCGAGGGCGGCCCACAGTGCACTGTAATCAGAGGGGTCGCCGAGACAGTAGCGCATGGAGGAGAAGACGGACATGACTATTTGGCGCGGTTAGTAGCAAAACGAGCCATTGGGGCGTATCGACTTGCCTCCGCAGAAACCTATTACAAGTCAAATTAGCCATTAAGATCGCCAATAGAGCTGATCCAGCGAGGTAATGAACTTACCGTTGAGTTCAGTCACCAGATCGGCAAGATGGAGGGCCCTGTGGCAGTCTTAGAATGGGCTCGAAAGATTAGGCAGCGACAAAAATATCCCAGATACTAACTTCACCAAGCTAAAATGGCCATGCTCAGAAGAAAGAAGCATCTTCTGCTTTTCTTGGCCTGTAGAGTCTCAGTTAGCACGCGCACGAGGGGTCCAGGCAGATCGCAAACTAACCTCCGTCGCCGGCGGATGAGACGCCGTTGTTGGAACTGCTCGGGGCCATGTTGGACTTTCTGCGAGACATGCTCAGATGTAGAGCAATTAAAAAAGAGTATGAATGCTGAGATATTGATATGGCTGCTGCAGGAGGTAGAAAAGGGGGACTGCGGGACTCAGAATGGCAGTCAATAATCCTGCTTCGAAGAGTGTTGACAGACGCACAGTCGCAGAGCGGTCAACGTCATTTCCGAGGGCAGTAACCGGGGGGGCGGTGCACCCCGGGCCTGCGCCACACTTTACTAGCCACACGGAAAAAAGTTTCAAAGCTCCCAGTCTAGAGGTGAAGGCTTGACTGACACTTGATGTTGTTTGATACGAGTTCATAATACCATGAGACAAACAATTAGATAACAGGTATAACAGCAGAGAAAAAATCAGATGTTTTTGTGTGACTGGATATATTCTACAGTCCCTGCAGCCAGAGAAGCAGTAATTGTGTCAGGATGCACAAGAAGAAAGGAAATATTCCTGCAGAAAGCTCCCGAATCCCCCAAACGCCATAAGAAGACAAGTTATTCGGCTAGAAAAGTCCTTTAACCACGACCACGGAAGCCACCGCGGGAGCCGCCCCGGCCACCACCGCGAGAGAAGCCACCGCCACGACCACCGAAGCCGCCGCCGCCGCGACCACCGAAGCTGCCGCCGCGACCACCACCGAATCCGCCACGACCGCGAGGAGCACCCCCACGACCCCCGAATCCACCACGGCCACGGGGAGCACCACCGCGACCACCGCGGGCACCACCAGCACGCTTGGGCTTAGCAGCACCTGGTGGGGGCTTGGGCTTGGGCAGGAACCTAGATGGGAAGATAGTCAGTTTCGACTGCGCAAGATGGTAGAAGAAAGACAAGAGAGGATGAAGACATACTTCTCCAGAGGGAGCAGCTTGTCGCCGCCGATGAAGACCTTGTCGCCGGGCTTGAACGAGGTCGCGACAATGCCCTCCTGGGGCTTGATGGTGAAGTACACCTGGTTGATAGGACCGAGAACCTCATCGACCTTGCCAATGGGAGTCTATCGCAATCAAAGTTAGATCCATGGCCAGCAAATGGTATTTGATAGGGATTGTCCGGGGCGGTGTACCTTGTTCTCCAGGTAGATCGGGGCGTTGAAGTAGGGGATCTTCGGGTTGATCGACTCGCAGACCATCTCACCCTCGCAAGCGTGCATGACAGTACCCATCTCTAATATTGATCATCAGTATTGTGTTCGCAGAGTCGTGAAATCGAGTGATAAATACCGAGAACTTGCGCGGGGGGACCGAAGGACTGCTGCGAAAAGCCTCCGCGACCTGCGTCCAAAAAAAAAAAATTTCATTAGCTTCTCCGCACAATCTTGAGCTCGCAGCACGGGGAAGAAAATCGCATACCACCACGGCTACCAAAGCCGCCCCGGTTAGCACCTGTGCCACGCCCACGGAAAGACATGTTGAAGATTGTTGTCGTTGGGGGTTCTTGGGCGAAGAAGTTTTCGAGAGGTGGAAACTTCATACGGTAAAGCGTCGCTAGCCAGGGCAGTTTGAAGTCACATGACTCACCGCCCGGCCCCGTCCCTCACGAAAGAGTCATTTTCCCCTCCATGCAAAACATCTGAGTCAGGCCAGACTTCTCCCCTCCCTTCAGTCTCTCGACGGACAATTTCTCTGCGGCTCCCCAGAGAGATTCTACAATGGCTTCTGAAGCCCCCAACGAGTTGCCTGTGCGCCCTGCTGCGCAGGCTCAGGAAAACGCCAAAAACGCTGCCCCGCCCAAGAAGGCCCCCGCCGCCGATGTCCTCCCAGACTGGCTGATTGAGCGTAACAAGTTCTTCGAAGAGCTTTGGCAACAACATTTGGAGGAAGTTCAGTCTCGCCCGCACCCCGAGATTAACGTCACCCTCGATATCGGCGACGGCAACCCCTCCTCTGTCCCCGCCAAGGCCTACGAGACCACCCCCGGCTCTTTCCTGCGCGATGTTCCCAAGGATGTGAGCGCCGACGTCGTTGTTGCAAAGGTCAATGGAGAACTATGGGACCTGAACCGTCCTTTGGAGGGTGACTGCACCGTCTCTTTCGTACCGTTCAGTCAGCACGATGGCAGAATGGTCTTTTTCCACAGTTCCGCACACGCTCTCGGCGAGGCCTGCGAGTGTGAATACGGGTGTTTCCTATCGCACGGCCCACCAGGTATGTGCTTATAACGACAACAATATAAACCATGGCACCTTAACTGACAATGATAAAAGAATTAATGGGGTTCTTCTATGATCAACACATTCCTGGAGAGTAAGTGTCTGGATATGCTATGAGCGGGAATCATGTCTGGGTGCTAATCAACAATGGCCAACAGACGTGTCGTGCTCCCCTCCGACTGGCCTATACTTGAGAACAGGGCTTCGCGCATCTTCAAGGAGAAGCAGAGCTTCGACCGATTGGAGGTCTCCAAGGAGAACCTCAAGAAGATGTTTGCGTACAGCAAGTACAAGCTGCACTATATTGACAAGCTTGTGACTGGGGAGAAGAGTACCGTGTATCGCTGCGGTACTTTGGTTGATCTGTGCCGGGGACCTCATATCCAGAACACTGGTAGGTTCGAGACAATTATACAGTTAAGCAGGACTCTCATTTAACCTCAAAATCTAGGCAAGATCAAGACCTTCAAAATCATGCAGGTTAGTGTCTCATCACGTGATCAAGATGTGAAACCAGTCAACTAAATATCTCTTTACCCCCCTGCCAGAACTCCTCCGCATACTTCCTCGGTGACCAGAACAATGATTCCCTTCAGCGTGTCCGTGGTGTTGCTTTCCCCGACAAGAACTCCATGAAGGAGCACTTGAAGTTCCTCGAGGAGGCTGAGAAGCGCAACCATTTGAAAATCGGGAAGGCACAAGAGCTATTCTTCTTCCACGATGTCTCCCCCGGAAGTCCTTTCTTGCTTCCCCGTGGCACCCTGATTTTCAATGCCATCCAGAAGCTGCTACGATCCGAGTACCGCAAGCGGGGCTACCAGGAGGTCCAGACCCCGAACATGTACGACGTCAGCCTTTGGAAACAATCCGGTCACTGGCAGCACTATGCGGATGATATGTTCAAATTGAACGTTGAGAAGCACGAGTGGGCTTTGAAGCCTATGAATTGTCCGGGGTAAGGGGTAACTTCCTGGCACCTCTAGCCTCAAATTTCGATCGAAGGACTAAAGGATCGATAGGCACTATATCCTCTACTCGATGAGAGACCGTAGTTACCGCGATCTTCCGGCTAGGTACGCAGATTTTGGTACCTTACATCGGAACGAAGCATCTGGTGCTCTAAGCGGCCTGACCCGTGTGAGGAAGTTCCAACAGGTAAGCCCAATGATCCTTTAAAGATTCGTGAATTCCCCGAAGTTCCGTCGTGAGAAATGCTGCCGATTACTAACGAGTACTTGTATTAGGATGATAGCCATATCTTCTGCACAAACGAGCAGATTGAGTCTGAAGTCGCAGGCTTGTTCGACTTTTTGGAATCCATCTATGGGCTGTTCGGTTTCACCTTCAAGTTGAAGCTGTCCACTCGCCCTGAGAAGTACATGGGTGACTTGGAGACCTGGAATCGCGCCGAGGATCAGCTCAAGAAGGCCATGACCCAATTCAAGGGTAACGACTGGGTCATTGATGAGGGCGATGGAGCCTTCTACGGCCCAAAGATTGACATCACCATTCAGGACGCCCTTAAGCGTGAGTTCCAGTGCGCCACCATTCAGCTGGATTACCAGGCTCCCATCAACTTCAAGCTTGAGTACGTGGACAAGGAGAAGCCCAAGGAGGAGGACAGCGAGAAGAAGGGTGAGGCCTCCAACCAGCCCGCAGCTGGTCGGTCCCGTCCCGTGGTTATCCACCGTGCCATCATTGGTAGCTTCGAGCGCTTCCTTGGCATTATCACGGAGCACTTTGGCGGAAAATGGCCATTCTGGCTCAGCCCTCGACAGATCATGATCATTCCGGTCATGCCCGCTCTGAATGCCTATTGCGAGGAGCTGCAGGAAATTCTCCGTGCGGACAAGTTCAATGTGGAGATTGATATCTCTGGCAACACTCTCCCGAAGAAGATCCGGACCGCCCAACTGGCTCAGATCAATTTCATCTTCGGTGCGTGCATACGTCTAAGATCCTTTTGTGGAATTTATGCTAACACAACTTACAGTCGTTGGAGCTGCCGAACAAGATAGCCGTAGCGTAAATGTCCGCAACAGAGACGACCCTGAGACTCAGAAACTGGGTGTGATGGTGCCGCTTGACGAGATTCGGGCGAAGATGACCGCGCTGCGTAAGGAGCGTCGGTTGGAGAACAAGCTGTAGGCGCGACATGTGTTATTGATTCATGAAAAAGTGAAAATGCAAAGCATTCGGGAATTCGACTGATTCAAACTTGACTATTTGCGCATCGATCTAGATACTGTATTGCTTATCTTAAGATTGGATGAGCCACGGGGTTCATTCAGTAAAGTATGTCTGTAGGTGTCGATGTACCTTTTGTTGGTGAAAAGGTGGTGGGGCGGGTACTAACCCAAAGGGGGTATAGCGTGTAGTGCGATACACGTTGATGTATGTAGTGCCATTAACCAGACCCTCGTTCTAAATGTCTTTCTAAATGTCTTTCTAAATGTTTTTCTAAATGTCTTTCTAAATGTCTTTCTAATTGCCTTTCTAATTGTCTTTCTAAATTTCTTTCTAAATGACTCTACCTATGTAACGGCCGAGGCTACTCGCACGCCAACTTGTGCTTTTGAACGACAGACTTCTATTTTCGGATATGGTGGATAACATGGAGGTACATCGAGTACCTAGATGTCCTCATAATACCTACTAAGCCTTTCGTCACAGATACCTTAGCTATTAAGAAAGACAGCTCAAAATACTGGAGTTCAAAAGCCATTTAGAAAGATTCTTCATAAAAGGGGAAGTTAGAGCATATGTATTTACTTTGTGAAACCGTTTCCCCAGTCTGGATGCCTAGGATCCAGTGTACCTATTCTCCGCTATATCCGAAACTGGAATACCATAGTCTGTCGTGAGATTAGCCTCAGCCTATGTAAATATACAGTGTGCCCATGTTTGTGCGTTTATCAAGCTCAGTGGGAGCAAACTCCATCAAAACTGCCTCTCATACGGTATGCCCATGTTTGTGCGTTTACCAAGCTCAAATGAAGCAAGCTCCATTAAAACTGCCTCTTTCTCTTCTAGGTTCCCTTGTCCTTTCATCCTCATCTTCGTCCTTCGGTCCCATTACTTCTTTTCATCTGAAATCTGCTCGTTCCTACCAAACCTCGGATTTTTTTTTCTTCCTCTCTCACAGACTTTACAGACTGCACAGTTTCCCCTCTATCACCAAGATGGCGCCAAAACATCCATGCCCATATCGCGAGAGGGACAAATGTGATAGAATGTTTCGAACCCCAGGAGAAGCGGCTACGCATGCAAAGGAGGCACACGAAGACCCCACAGTCCCTTGCCCTTATGCAGAGGAGTTTAAATGCAACGAGCTCTTCGGTACGGCAAAGAAAGCAACGAAACATGCTAGAGCTGCACACAACAAGGATAGATTCCCCTGCCCCGACGCAGAGAGATATGGCTGCCCGGATACCTTTACTACGGCTGGCCATGCGAAGAGCCACGCGGAATCCTCCCACCGAGATATTCGATATCCATGTCCCTGCGCCGAGGAACATAGTTGTCCGGACACGTTTAGTTCAGAAGGCCAACGCAGAGGCCCATGCAGACTCGGCGCATTCTTATCTATCCTACCCACAGAGCTGCTTCGGAGGAGATATTTAGAAGATACAGAGACTCTTCATGGAAGATATTGATCAATGGATAGTCCGATAGGGCTGGACTCTGGACTTTGGATCGGCGGATTGTCCAGTCATCCGCAGCGCCAATCAAGTGGACCCGGACACCAACAAAGCGCTGGCTGGGGGGCTCATGTTTCAGAGTCTTTGACAGCACAAAAACCCGGAGTTGGGTTATTTTCAGCTTGAAAACTTTCTTTCAGCTGAAACTCGAGTCTATCTGGCAAAAGCAGACTCGAAGAATTAGCATTCAGCTTGTTATAAAAAACCCCCTCGTGGCCCTACTAATCAACAACAAAAAAAACCCGCTCTCCGATCACCCGCGGGGACTGCGGGGCTCAGCTTTCTTCTCATCACACCTCAACTGCCAACTTCCCCTTTTCTTCTAAGACACTCTCCATTTCTCCTGGCGCGTTACTCGCTTTCGCTCGAATTTTGACCATCGCCTTTTTTTTTTTTGGTCTCCCACTTTCTCTTCGTCTTTTCCCTCCTCTCCACTTCACAGCCCCCGCCCGCCCGTCATGGCTGATCTACAGGGCCGCAAGGTCTTCAAGGTCTTCAACCAGGACTTCATCGTGAACGAGCAATACAATGTCACCAAGGAGCTGGGTCAAGGTGCCTACGGTATCGTCTGGTAGGTCTGCCCACGTTCGACTTGTGGTGGAAATGCCATCCAGCCTCGTGTGATGAACCGAATGAAGCTAATCAACAATCCACCTCGTGCAGTGCCGCAACCAACACCCAGACCGGCGAAGGCGTTGCCATCAAGAAAGTCACCAATGTATTCAGCAAAAAGATCCTGGCCAAGCGAGCCCTGCGCGAGATCAAGCTCCTCCAGCACTTCCGCGGCCACCGCAATGTACGTGTCGCTCCCCCCTCCTCCTCGTGCTCATGCCACACACACCCCTCCTTCTCCCGCTGACTTGGGAATCTGCTAGATTACCTGCCTATACGATATGGATATTCCCCGCCCGGACCAATTTAACGAGACATATCTTTACGAGGGTACGAAAAGATCATCCTATATACAAAAAGAAAAACGTTCCCGTCTGACAACATTGCAGAATTGATGGAATGTGATTTGGCGGCTATCATCCGTTCGGGCCAGCCCTTGACTGATGCACACTTCCAATCCTTCATTTATCAGATCCTTTGCGGTCTGAAGTATATCCACTCCGCGAATGTCCTGCACCGTGATCTGAAGCCCGGTAACCTGCTGGTCAATGCGGACTGCGAGCTGAAGATTTGTGACTTTGGTCTGGCTCGTGGATTCTCGATTGACCCAGAGGAGAATGCTGGCTATATGACCGAGTATGTCGCGACAAGATGGTATCGTGCTCCGGAGATCATGTTGAGCTTCCAAAGCTACACCAAAGCTAGTACGTTCCCTCGATCTCCACATGCCTCTTCCTCCTTTCCCCCTAGGTTCCGTGGAATTCACCCCCAAAAACACCGAGCTAACCACCACGTGTGATAGTTGATGTCTGGTCTGTGGGCTGTATCCTGGCCGAGCTCCTCGGTGGACGTCCCTTCTTCAAGGGCCGCGACTACGTCGATCAGTTGAACCAGATCCTGCATTACCTGGGCACCCCGAACGAGGAGACCCTGGCGCGCATTGGATCGCCCCGCGCCCAGGAGTACGTGCGCAACCTGCCCTTCATGCCCAAGATCCCCTTCCAGCGGCTATTCCCCAACGCCAACCCAGACGCACTGGACCTGTTGGACCGCATGCTGGCCTTTGACCCATCCTCGCGTATCTCCGTCGAGGAGGCCCTCGAGCATCCCTACCTGCACATCTGGCACGATGCATCGGACGAGCCCACCTGCCCAACCACCTTCGACTTCCACTTCGAAGTCGTCGACGACGTCCCCGAGATGCGCAAGATGATCCTCGACGAGGTCATCCGCTTCCGCGCCACTGTCCGCCAACAGTCCCAGGCCCATGCTGCCCAGCAGCAGCAGATGGCCCAGCAGACCAACGTCCCCATCCCCGAGAACCAGCAGGGTGGCTGGAAGACCGAGGAGCCTAAGCCTCAGGAGGCGGCCGCTGGCGGCGGGCACATGAATGACCTGGAGGCCTCGCTGCAGCGCGGCATGGACTCTATACACCATTGATCTTGTTTCTCTCATTGGCATTGACATGGATTGAGAAAACTGACATTTTTTTTCTCCCCTTTCTTCTTCCACTTCCACCCACCCTTTCATGCGTGCAATGCGTTTCCTCCCCCCCCCTTCTTTCTTGTTTGGTTCTGGCTCGGCTGGATCTGCCAATAATCAAGTTGCGTTGGTGTTTCGCCCCATTTCTGCATGTTGACATAATGAATTAGCAAAGAGATACCATCCGAGAAGAAAGACCGGACGACTGCATGATATTTTTCTTTCTTCAGTTTTAGTTTTTTCCTTTTTTTTTTGTCTGCTCATCGTTTTCACTTATAACCTTCTGTTTTGAGTTCTTTGTCTCGTGACCGAACCCCCGTGCCGTACATTGTATTCACTTGGATTGCAGTTTGGTGACTGTTTCTCGAGTATACTGTCATCAGCTTGGATCGGATAGATAGATCATCTAGTTGTAGTCAGACCCGTCTGGTTTAAAATGGAGATTTGATTTGAAAGGAAAACTTTTGAAGCGAATTTTCCACGGTAGGGTAGAATAAAGGATACGCCTAGAATATGTACATTCCTGGCTATTAGAAGGGAGACGCCCAGGCTGAATGAAGGCTAAACCTAGGTACTGGGGTATTACAGTGTACTTGCTACTTTCACGCTCTATCGGACGAAGTGGATTGATAAATGCAGCAGCGCTCGCTAGATATAAATAATGAGATGAAACAAGAACTTGACCAACCAAAGACAAAGACAAAGACAAAATTCCGCTTATGCCCCCAGCTAAATAGCCCCCCAAAAAAGGAAAACACCAAGCAATGAAACCCATCCACTTCCATTCAATAATCACTCACAAACCCCCAATATTACCCCCAGATCAATGATAATACCCCCTCCACCAAACAGCCATACAAGCCGCAACCACCAAATCCAACATCTTAATCCCCTCATCCTCAATCACCAATTTCCCCAACTTAGCACTCTTCCCCCTCATTCCACCACCCGCCAACTCCCTGGCAAGCGAGAAATCCAACCGATCCTCATCCGAGTCCGGACCCCCACTGCTCGTGCTCGTGCTACGGCGCGGACGCGGAGGTGCAGGGTATTGGTGGCGGAATTCGGCCTGGCGGGAGAAACGGGCGGATCGGAGGGAGGTGCGTCGGACGAGATTTGTGGGACTGAAGGTGGTACGTGTGCTGCTGGGGGTGTCGGGGATGTAGGGGGAGTTGGGACCGGAGTGGGCGCGGGGTCGGGCGAAGTTGTTTGGATTGAGGAATTGGGAGAGAGAGTTTCGTTTCGGGACGGAGTCGGGGTTTGATGGGTCGGGGATATGACGTGGTGAGGTTGGGGCTGCGCTTGGCTTAGAAGTGTGGAAGTGATGAGCGTGGCCGTGATGGTGAGCGTGAGGCTGTTGGTGTTGGTGTTGGTGTTGGCGTTGCGAGGCGTGAAAGTGTAGGTTGGCGGCTTGGAGCGGCGTGTTGAAGCGAATCTCGGCGACGGTCACGGCCGGATTAGCGTCGCTATCGCCGGGTGGTGCATGTCCAGGTGCAGATATCATATGCTTGCATTTCAGACTGCGGCCGTTAACGCTGGAGGAGAAGGTGCAGGTGCCATTCCACGGGGAGTTGAAGACGTAATAGCCACTCTTCAGCTTCGAGCCCTCGGGAACATGTCCACTGCCAGAGTCGACAGTGCTGCGGATACCTCCGCTTGGGTCCTCAAATTGTCTGGAGACGCAGAGTTGACGATGGAATTTGCGTGGTCCCGATGGCTGTGGTTGCGTCTTCGTCTGCGGCTGTTTCTCAGTGGGCTTCTCAAGCCCCAACGACGCTGATAAAGACGATCCTGCTGATTTTAACATTCCCGGGGGAAGATTTGCAGCCAGACTTGCTAGCGAAAGTGGTTCATTCGATCCGGTAAATCGATTATACCCAGGCGTCGAGATCTCGATATCAACGGCATTATGGTCCATCCGAGGTGTAGATATTGTCGCGACATTCCATTGCGTGCCCGACGCAGGATCACGTCGGATGAGAGTGATATGAAATCCAGCATTGCTGCGAGAAGCTTGATGTGATCTTGCCTGGCGGGCGGGAGATTGTCCGGGGCTGCGATTCGGCGAGCGAGAGCCATCGTGTGACGGGCGAGGCGGTAATTGTGGTCTGTTGGCATCTAGACTATGCCGACCTGCGGACATGGTCTCGTACTTTTCTCTCCAAACCTCTTTCCCTCGGGCCTGGACATTATCCATGAACGCACTCCATCGATTGGACTTTCTTGGTTGATCGTCGCCGCTTGGGGGGTCTTGAAGGAATGGCTCCTCGTTAGGAGGCAGAGGAGGCAGCGGCCGCCTTGGAACTGGATTGCCCATTGAGTCCGCCGAGCCCTGTCTCCGTTCACTCATTATCTCTGGCTGCGCATCTGCAATTGGCGTCCCGACAAAGGACACATTCTCCGCCGAGACTTGCGGCCCAGGCACCGGCCGGCGGGGTACTTGTGGAGGGGCAACATTTTCTTGCGCGGGCGCGGGCGCAGTTATAGCCACAGACGTAGGGATATTCTCTGGGCCTGAATGTTCTCGTTCTCGTTCTCCGCCGACAGGTTTCCGACGGACATTGTTCAGACGAGCGAACTCTCGCTGCGCGGGATCGTCTATGGCAGCCGCCTCTAGTTCCTCCTTGCGTCGGTGTAATTGTTTCTCGCGCTCCAACTCGACTTCCTGAAGTAGCGCATCATCCTCGGGTGTCGAGACATGGAGATAATATAGGGATGCATTGATGGCCTCGGCGGAGACGCTGGATTTGGTGGGTGGCTTGACAGGAGAGAGGAATATGTCTGTCATGCGCGCATGCATCCCGCAGTTAGCCACAGCTTATCTCAGAAGCACGAGGAGCCGATAAGACCAGCCTGAGATGAGACATATGCAAAAAAAAAAAAAAAGGGTCGAAACGGAATTGTCGGAAGTGATAGGAACGCACCTTGACTGCCGGGTACCCTCACAATGTATAGTTGCAGGGGATCATGCTTCTCGTGGGTGGGATTGCGCGGATAGGCGGGGGGATTCGAGGCGATGGCGGTGATGGACGAGAGTGAGCGAGCCTCGACGGGACCGTGTTGGGTAGTCGCGGGGACAGAAGACATGCTGGGCACGGCCGGGGTGTGCCGACCCCGGGATTGGAATGAGTCAATATATTCAATGGTTCAAGAGAGAAGACTGCTAAGAAATTGTCGAAAGTAAAGCCGGATGGATTCCTTGCGGAGTTTCGGACGGGAAAGTGTAAACAACCGGCGGGTCCGTTCGGCAGTGGGCCACACAGGGACCAGGTTGGTATTTCTGTCCTGTTTGACAGAGGAAATTATTAAACTTTGGGATGACGACGATTGAGTACGTCGACAGTGAACACTGTGACCTGCAAGTAAACCTAATTGACGCAAGGGAAGTGCTAGAAGATCAAGAAGAAGGCTGCCTGATGGCGAGCCCGGGGGTGTGGCGCAGTACCTCGTTGGCGGGGGTTGGCTGGTTTGGCTTGCGCAGGCACCGATGAAAAAGAGTCCCTAACTATACTAATTAGGTCCAAGATCTACGAGGATCTAAAAAATGGAAGCAGGAGCTCGTGGCAAGAGATAGAAAGAAAAAGAAAATCTTGGCTGTGGCGTATTCAACAGTTGGTATCTCCAATATAGCTACAAGGCTATGGAATATGAGAATGGGAGGTGTAGAGAATGCAAAAGGAGGGAGAGAAAGCCAACAAGAGAGAACAAAAAAAAAAGGAAAGATAAGAGAGGAGGGAATCTCCGCGAAAGGGGGTGTCCAAAAATAAGTGTAAAAAAAAAGTGACCAAAAAAGAGACAATGAGAGATAAAAACTCCAATGAAAAACCCTATCCAGGTAGAACGCCGCGATGGAAGACCCTTTCCAATATCCAATTCCCATGTAACATTAAACCACGGTCTCAGACCGTTCTCCCTCGGCGATGACCGGCACACCCAGCCCTCGATCGGGACTCTGCAACACGAGTTGCTCGTGACGCCGTGCGCGAAGGAAGTCACTGACTGCGCGAATCAAGATGAACCATCCGACAATCATAAGGACGTATGATATCCAATCGCTGGTGGTGATGCCCGACAGGGCATTGCCGCCATTACCGCCAGAGCTGTCGCCGACGGAGTTTGGATCAAAGCTGTGGCTGTTGGGATCTGGGGGAGGGACGTATTGATCACTGCCGGTATCGCCGCCAGACGACTCACTGCCGCCTTTCATATAGAAACCGTATTGAACAAGGGTAAGGCCGAGACCCGCTCGACTGCCGTTCTTTGCGGCGTGGGTGGTGTGCAAGAGATACGTCAACAAGAAACCGACGAGTTGGAACGACATGGAGATCATGGCGTTCCACACAAAGGAGAACACCGATCCGACTGGCAGTCCATCGACATATACTTCGTCGGAAGAGATACCAGGCGCAACGATCGTGGTCTCCCAGTATGGGGGTGTCGCATCAGCGGCAGCTTCTTCATAGGACTAGAAGATAGCAATCACATCAGTCAAAACCGCTACAAATCACAGTATCACAGCTGTATATTGGGTATCAACTTACGGGTGGTAGATCCTCGTTCTTCTCGCCCCGTTCTGGCTTGGCGGCCAAATTGGCAAACACTCCATCATTCGATTGGGCGACCGATCGGCTTCCCCCAGATGTTGGGGTCGTAAATGTAGGTAAAATAGTTGGTCGGCGCGGGAGTGGTGAAGCGCGAGGTTGTTCTTGTGCGTCATTCCTGGCATCCGACGAGGAGGCTGACGACGCCACTTGACCGTAGCCGGCAGGTGACCCAGCATCCGGATTGGCACGCATCAACCGCTGCCTATCGTCGGGCTCCTCGTCATTGTCAGATCCATCTTCGTCGCCAAAGGCGTCGGCCAGGGTCTGATCATCATCATTGTGGAGTGGGTCGCCGTGAAGTAACCGTCGTGAGGACGGGGAGGTTGAACGAGAACCGGAATGGAACGAGGGAGGCGGAGAAGTCGGAGTAAGATCGGATCGAGTAGGATTCAACGGGTAGGAATGCGAGTCGTCGTCTTCATCGTGGGCATTCACCTAAAGGGGCGGGTGTTAGTCCTAGTCGGAGTCATATCCGGGACAAGTTGAACAGGCGATGGCGTTCCGGCCGGGGGGATCAGCGGGAGGGGGGGGGGGAGATTGGGGATGACGAACCCGTTGATAGCGCTGCGAGCTCATGACGAGCTGAGCGGGAGGATTGGACGAGAAAGCAGTATAGAGAGAAAAATGGCTGAGGACGTGGAAAGACAAAAGAGAAGAAAGGGACAAGAAACTAGAGAAGGAAGAACAGGAACCGTGAGCAGAGAGATATGAGGTGAGGTGGAAACGCCGGGAATCTCAAGGGCCAAAAGGGCAGGAGGAGGTGGTGGCTGCCTCAGGTTTGGAAGGCGACTGTCGCTGACCAACCAGGGCTTGGCATTCTTGGCATTGGATCTGATCGTTCGAGATGCTTCATGGCATAGACTACTACTGCAGTATCATTTGGTCATTCAATCATTCTACCACCCACCATGTCTAAGCCACAGGTATGTTCATGTCCTTCTCATTTCCAGCGCTATACCCACAATCAACCCCGCAAAGATTGAACCTAGCCAAATCTAACAATCACAACCCGACAGGCCCTCAACCCGCGCTCCCTCCAAACTCGCCTCTCCCACATCCTCCAACACTGGCCCTCAGACGCCGTCCGCCCAGCCTCAGTCTCAGTCCAGACCTACCTCCAAAATCAACTAGGCCAGAACCAGAGCGCAAACACCTCATCACAGTCTCCATCCACACCCACGCCCAAATCCACCCCTAAGATCTCCGAGTCCTCTGTGAACGCGCTATCCGCGCTCCTGGAAAACCGTTTCGCGAACAAGTACCCCCTCGCGCAAAAGATTCGCTACCCAGCAAGTGACCCAGAGCACTATGATAATTTGATTCGGGAGTTCGCGGAGGCGCCGAACCGGGATTGGTTTGGGCGGTTGCGCAAGAGATTGGGTGGATTGTTGCGGTTGCAGTGAGCGCATTACGCTGGTTTCATATTCAATGTTTACTGTATAAAAAATGGGGGTATCTTCTCTCCTCTCTCTCTCTCTCTCTCTCTCTCTCTCTCTCTTGGGGCCTTGGTTGTATTTGGGGATTAGAGGGGTTTTGCTGACGGATTTGCATGGCATGTACCAATATCTTGAAATGCTGTTTTGGGCGACATTTACTGTATCACTACTCAATGCATGAAAAATTAAATCTGAGCCTTCTCACATCTACACCTAGAAAGGCATTTGTGTTTCTAATGGAAAGCAGTTATGCATAACAAGCGCCGAGTCAATTCGCTTGTATGTAGTCGTAGAGTCACTCCACATGTAACAAATATGTACAATCCAGACCCAATTGAAACCTCTCAATGCACGCTCCGGGAGAATCAAAAATTCCAAAGACAAAATATGCCAAAAACAAGATAGAGATAAAAAAATGCTTTTTTACAGCATGGGCTTCAGATCATCGGCGACCTTGAACGGAGCCTCAGTCTTGGCCTTGACCTCCTCAACGGTCACGCCCTCGGCAATCTCAATCAGAGTCAGGCCCTCGGCGAAGTCAACGTCAAAGACGCAGAGATCGGTGATAATCCGGCTGACACAGGCAGGTCCCGTGAGCGGGAACTCGCACTGCTTGACGATCTTGGGGTTACCCTTCTTATCGGTGTGCTCCATGGTGACAACGACCTTGGTGGCGGACGGGTTGGACACGAGATCCATGGCACCACCGAAGCCCTTGATCTTGCCGGGCAGCATCCAGTTGGCCAAGTCACCCTTGGCACTGACCTGCATGGCACCCAGGATGGTCAGATCGATACGGCCAGAGCGGATCATGCCGAAGGACTCGTCGCTGCCGAAGACGGAGGCACCCGGGTTGAGAGTGACGGTCTCCTTGCCGGCATTGATGAGATCGGGGTCCTCCTCGCCCTGCTTGGGGTACGGACCCAGACCCAGAATACCGTTCTCAGATTGCAGGGTCACCTCGACGGAGGAGTCGACAAAGTTGGGAGCGAGCATGGGCATACCAATACCCAGGTTGGCGTACATGCCGTTCTTGAACTCCTTCGCGGCGCGTCGGACAATGCGCTCGCGCTTGCTGGCGGTGTCACCCTTGCCCAGCGCCGAGGTATCGGCGCCTTCCTCCTTGGCGAAGGTGTACTTCTCGATCTTCTTCTCCGTGGTGCTCTGGATCACACGCTTGACGTAGATGCCGGGCAGATGAATCGCAGCGGGGTCAATCTCACCAGGCTCGACGATGTGCTCGGCCTCGACGATGGTCATCTTGGCGTTGCGACCCATGGCACCGTTGAAGTTGGCCGCGGAGTAGCGGAACTGGCAGTTGCCCAGCTTATCGGCCTTCCAGGCCTTGACGAAGGCATAGTCGCCCTTGATCGCCTCTTCCATGATATAGCTCTTGCCATCGAACACCTTTGTGTCGCGGGGCTGGCTGTACAATGCGACGGTGCCGTCGTTGTTGTGGCGCAGAGGTAGGTCACCAGTCTGAACGACGGTGCCGAAGGCGGCGGGAGTGTAGAACGCAGGGATACCCGCGCCACCAGAGCGGCAGCGCTCGGCGAGAGTGCCCTGGGGGGTGAGCTCAAGCTCAATCTCGCCGGTCAGATACATGCGCTCAAAGGTCTTGTTCTCGCCAACGTAGCTTGCAATCATCTTCTTGATCTGCTTGGACTGCAGGAGCAGGCCGAGACCGGAGCCGTCGACACCGGCGTTGTTACTGACGACGGTCAGGCCTTGGATAGAAGAGTTTGCGCGAACCGCATTGATTAGTGTATCTGGCACACCACAGAGTCCGAAACCACCAGCCAGTAATGTAGAGTTGGACTTCATGTCCTTGGTGGCCTCCTCGGCGGAGGCAAAGACCTTGTTGATCGCGGCCCGGCGGACGCTGCTGGAGAAGGTGCGTGCGAGGAAGCGCTGGTGCTGTAGAGAGACAATCATGTCAGTACCTCAGTCAATCACGACGAGGAGATCTCTAGACGTACCTTAGCCGGATCAGCAGAAAACTGCCGCGCCATGCGCAGGCACGTTGCTACTTGAGAAGGCATGGCGAGTTGCCGCGATTAGGGAAGTTGGAGAATGACAGATTGTATAGGTAGAGAGGAGAGGGGAGAGAAATAATTAAGACCAGCAAGGCGCGCAGCAGCAATGCGGAGGCGAATGAGAGGCCGGCAGGTGGATGGTCTTATAGTTCCCGGGGAGGCGGCAATAAATGCGGAATGGGAGCCCGGATGTTCTTCGTGTTGCCCTCTTTCCCCGGACATTTCCACATTTCCCCGCAGGAAGCTCTACTACTGCCTCTCCAATTTCCGTTGGTGCCTCAACTACGATACGACGGGCTACTTAGACCTGTTTAGATCATCGGAAACTATAGAATATACCACCAGAGTTCGGATTCTCTTATTTTTCAATCACTTTACCTCAGTGTATATCGAAGACTGTAACGAGTATAGCAGCCGAACTGATAGCCGATCCGATTCCGATCCGCGGGCCACCTGCACCTGGTCGCTGACTCATCTTACCAAGTGAGGGGGTCCAGTCGACTCTCTCGAGTGTTCTAGCCAGACGCCCCATTGGAAACCCTTCTAGAGGGATTCGCATTTACACCATTTTCCACCCCAGGGAAAAGCTGAAAACATGATAGAAAGATAATAGAGTCGAATTCAAGTCCGTCCTTCTAAACTATTTGGGAGGACTCGACAAACTATGATAGCTCCAGTCCTACGGAATAGATCCCGACAAATTTCATCAATATGATCAATCATTCATGGTATCTTCTCTTTATGTACACTGACAACAGATGATATTCGCGCTCATGCAAGATTATCGCAAGACATAGCACGGGCATGACGGGATGAGAGGAAAAGGAGGATAGGATAGCGGTGAATAGAAGCGCCGTGAAATCGCCGACAGGCATCACGGCAGGAAAACGCTCGGGAAAAAGTCGTACACAATTATGTTGGAGGATCATGCCTCCTGTACTCGTGAAACAAACAGTATGGAGATCTATCAGTGCGCATCGTCTTTCTTGATATCGTCGATGTAGGCTTGCTTCTCCTCGGTGGCTGTGGGCCAGGTTGATTTGGGCTGATCACTGGTCGACGCGATATGGTCCATCGATTCTTCTTGGTACGATGGCGGTCCCATGTTGACATCTTCGGTAATGCCTGGGGACTGAACGTCCTCCATGGCAGTGGTTGCCTCGGTGTTCTCAGTCCCCGCATCGGCTTGCCAGTCGGGGATGTCGCGACAGACAGGATCAACCAGGCGATCTCTCATAGTGTCGTTGATGTAGACAAGGAAGTAGGGGGTAGGTGGGTTGTTGGTGTCTGTATTTTTGAATATCTCATCCAAGTTCTGGACCTCGGTCACATATTCATCATTGTACTTGCGCCAGACGTCCTTGTGGAAGTCGTGAATGTAGATCCAGTAGTGTCCAAACGAGACGGAGCCGTGGTGCACGAAGACGGCGTACAGTCGGTATGGAAGCTTGGTAAAGCCGGAGAATTGGTTAGAAAGCATAGCCTGAGTGTTCTGGATCTCTTGATCGACGGCTGCGAAAGAAAAGTTAGTATGTTGCAAGAAAGCAGTCGGATCGACGGTGGGATTCTTACAATGGAGCTCGGTTTGCACCGTCTGGCAAAGCTGGTCAAGCTCATTGAGGAGCTCCGGTTTGATCTCCAGGTTTCCGTCGCTCTCGATAGCTGCAACATCTTCAAGTGCAGTTTTAGTGTCGCGGAAGAGCTCCGTCATTTCAAGGTGATCCTCGTCCTGCAAACAGCGTTAGCTTGTGGTATTCAATGCTGGTTCGTGACGCCTTTTCATACCTGCTTTCGCAACAGCTCCGCTCGACGAGCTTCGAGCGACTTGAGCGTGCTCTTCCATTCCCAACTCTGACGGCGACGATTCATCACCTCCGGCTTGGTGGTATCCATGTACCGGTCAAGGTAGATGGTTTGTAGCAAGTCCAAGTGGTGGGTTGACTTGAAAGAGCTCTTCTTCACAGGATCGAACTGGACCCGCTGCACCTGAATCTGCAGAATGGGAGGAATATTGGTGATGGACCCGTACTGCTCGGCTTCTCCATTTTCAACGCTGATTTTCTGCACATCGAACGCGCCGTCGATGGCTGCATAGATATCGCGCGAGCCGCCGGCCACATCGACCTTGATATCGCACCATCTTTCCTCTTTGGATCGAGTACCTCCTGCAGTGGTGATGTATGACCGAGTTCGACCGTAGAACAAGCTGGTAGATGTTAGTAAATCAACATGGCATTTTGCAATTCCGTGGCTAGATATACTCACTCCTTGATTTGATCGACCTGTTCCCCGTCGCTGTCGATTCTCAACGGCCGGATGGCACACTGACTCTGGAAAAGAACGTTGTTGATCACCTCGGTGACATCTTGCTGAGCACCAATCTCCACTTCTTCAATCAATTGCTTCTGGCGATCTGCTTCCGCAATCGGACGTGGGGGTACCGGTGGCGGGTGGCTAGGAGGCTCGGGATGCAGTGGGGTGGCGTCGGCTGGCTCGAATGCACCCCGATCGGGTCCTGATGCTAATGGAGAAAGTGGGCCACCCTTTCTATCCTCATCTTCTTTATTTCCAGCAGGAAGGGCAGATGCGGCGTTGGGAATCGCGTCTGCCACAAGTGTGGCATCGCTGCCGATATCACTGACATCGGTGTCTTTCAAGGGCGATGGTGTGTTTTCCGGGGCTGCCTGCTGTTCACTTTGCCCTTCAGCGATTGGCAGAGGAGGTCCGAGGGGTCCCGAAATGGGTCTTCCATCGATGTCGCCGAGGGTCTGAGCTTTTGAGATGGTGGATCTCCGACGGATGGCAGCTTCGCCTCCTGGGCTGATTAAGGTAAGTCGTGCCAGCTCTTGCCCAGGAGTTACTGAAGACTCTGCCGACGTGATCATACTGTCGAACAGACCGCGAAGTTCATCAAGGACTGCGAATGGTCAGTTTTGCACTCAAGGGGTTGGGCGAACGGCGATCAGCATGCCGAAAAGAAACTTACATTTCAGAGACCTCTCCACTTCCTTCTTGGCCACTTTACGGGAGCCGACCTGCTTTTGAGCGATGCTCAATTCATCGTTCACATCCATCTGGTGTCTCTCAAAGTGCAAGACCATGTCGCGGAATGGGCGAACTGAGAAATAGAACTGGAGAAGACTGTTCAGATAGCACGTGTTGCCAATATTTTGCAGACCGACCGGCCATTCCAACGGGTTGCGATCTGGCTCACTCGAGATTCCGGCCATGTTACGCAACATGGGACTATCCATATTCTTTGCAATGATCGTCAAAGCACGATTGTAGATGTCCGCTTGGCCGGGGCTCTCATCTATGCAAATCGTGTAGGCTGCCATAATAGCGCCGTCGTCGGCAGTGCGATCTGGAATCTGAAGCAAGCGGTAAGCGTCCCCAATATCCATTTCCCCTTCAATAGTCTCTCCAGTAGTGAGGTAGTGACTCAGCATCGTCGACTTGCGGCCTTCCGCGATGAGCTTGAGAGCGCGATTGGCGAGGTCCTTGCACGAGGGATTGTCGTTCAGTTTTGCAGTGTACATGGTGATGATGAAATCATCTGGAGTGTTGTCCTCGACGCCCAAGAACACCTGGGCCTGCTCAACAGTGGAGACACGGTCTTCTGACACGGCCTTGATACGCTCACTGTCTCTGCTGGCACCTATCCGCCACAAGTTCTGGCGCGACTCGTTCTCTTTCTCCGGCGAGGTCGAACTCAGATAAGCATAGAACTTCCCGATAATGCTATCTTCCGTGAGAGTGTAGTCATTATGCCACAGCCCAAAATACTTGTACGACTCAGCAACATCGTCATCCGTGTATTTTCCTTCCGAGTACGCAACTGCCACAGCCTGGTCGATGATCTCATAGTCTTCTCCACCACGCAGAGTGCCGATCGCTTTGAGGCATTGCAAATACAGCGGGGCTCGTCCCGGGTCGACTGAAACTTGTTGATTGTATGCTTCGACAATCGCTGAGGCAGCCATATCCTCAGTGGCGCCGAGATCCTCGTAAAACCTATAGGCAAAGTAGAGCGATTAGTGATGTTCATTACTCACACGCCGGTCACGTCCACGCAGACTAGAGATACTAACGGAGCAGGTGGCATCGCGAATTCCTGGGAGCGGGAAGATTTCGGATCTGATTCATGTGTGAGCTTCAGGGTGTCTTGGAATTCTGGAGGGAAGGACCAACACTCCAGGGCCTCCAGCGCGTAGAGAATGTCGTTTGTCGACAGTGGGGGAAGCGCAGGGAAGTTGACACCTCTCTTCTCCGAGGCTGGTCGCTGGTGAAGTAAACAAAGCAGTTCCTGGATCACGTCGTCGATGAAAATCCGCTCCGTGTCCTGGTAGGGTTGCATTGTCCAGGGGTTGGGGCATGGGGGTTGCCAGCTCCCAGCATCCTATAAGAATAGTTAGTGGGAGGCGCATTGTGACGAAGGATATAAGAATATGGAAGGCACTGACCGCGTCGTAGACAAACCCCAAAAATTCCAAGACGTCTTTACACGCAGTTCCCTCGAGTCCAAACGATAGCATGAACCTCTTATTGGCGGACGAAATCGCCTTACTACGCTCATGGCTATGAAGAGCATTGTGCAGGTATAGGCGCAGGTTGTCCAAGACGGTAATGGGTGCGGGAATCGCCATACCCTCGAGTCGCTCCGGTTGAGCTGCGATTGCCTCTTCTGCACGCTCACGAACTACAGCTGGATCGCTGAGCAGCTCCAGAAACCGTGGAGTAATGAGAGGAGACAGAATCCGAAGTGAAACCATCGCCGAGCAAGGAAGATGAGAGCATTGATAGTGGTAGGTCTCGACCACCTGTCCTTTCTCGGTCACCTCCTCTGCCATTCGACTACCTTGCTGTCTGCCCGATTTGTACACGAAGTGGTGCATATGCTCTGCCATCTTGGCCAGAGCAAATGCATTGCCACTGATGGTGTAATTCACTACCACCTGTAAGTGGTAGCGACATTTCGAGCAGACAGCTGATAGCTTTGACGATGTTCCCGGCCTCCGTCTCTGCTCGGCCTGTGCCAGGTATGTTTGGTTCTCCTTTGTCACATATGTGTGTTGACAGGCGTTAGGCGAGACGAAATCGGAGGTCTTGTCGCCATCTTCCGGGTATACTGGAGGTACCTGTGAAAGCAGGTTGAGGCCAGTACCCGGAAGATGTACAGGATCATAGAGCCGGATGTCCTCCGCCAAGCGAGGAGCTGTTTTGCCTATACATTGCAGCGAGATGACATGTCAGCAGCCCATTCTACAACAGCGCAGTCAAATGAAGCTTTGCTCCTGTTATAGTTACTGACCCGGCCGCTGTGGAGGCACCATGACGATGGGATTATCGACGCAGCGCAGCACGACTCAAAGCTTGAACTGTTTGAGAGAAAACAGATCTGGGCACTCCCAGATGCAAATCACCCATAAGGCCCCAGCAGATAGTTTGGGGTCCCCGCGATGGAACGATGTCTCGTCGATGGGAACTGGCTGGCGGAGAGACAGCGGGGAGCCCGCACTGGGCAGCAGCGGGCGGTAACCTTGCAACGGATGCTGAAGAAGAGGCAGCGGCAGCTTTAGGGATGGAGGTTTGCAGGTATGAATCGAGTACAACAAGTCTAGTGAGCAGGAACGCAATAGGATTTTGAAAAAAAAAAAAAGAAGAAGAAGAAGAGCAGACTGTGTTGTTGTGACTTGCTTCGAAGCAGTCGAGCCGATCAAGCTCCATGGGTTGATTGCCATATCGACAGGGCGGTGTACTAGGCGGTCTAGTGCAGCAAAATGGGATTCCCGAAATCCCAACTCGACCACACCTCCGTCCGCCTCCAAGTCCATTCGCAGCTCATCCCTCCCCGCGATACCATGGCGAACCACGAAGAGGACCACCACTACCACCCCCAGGATGCTGTCTCTGCAGCGATCAAGACCACCATGATGACTGGTGGTATTGGTCTCTTTGCCTCGGCGGTGCAGAACACCCTGGTGAGGCAGAACATCGGCCCGCTGGGTATCTTCATGCGCAGCGGCAGCACCATTACTATCCTCGGTACGAAGGCCCTATCGAATGGGTTCCCGGGCTGTCCAGTACTAATACAATCCTTTTTCTAGCTGCAATGGGTGGTACCTATGAATTCGCCAAGACCGCTTCGGCCAACCTGCGCGAGAAGCAGGACCCTTGGAACACTGCCATCGGTGGTTTCTTCTCTGGTTCGATTCTGGGTCTTCGAGGTCAGTTATGAAAACATATGAGCGATAGAATGGCAATTGGTTTGCGGCTGTGGATTACTGACCCCTCTTCAGCTCGCTCCCTCCCCGCTGTTCTGGGTTACGGTATTGCCCTCTCCACCGGCATGTTCGCGTTCGACTACACTGGTGGCTCCCTCTTCGGATACAGCAAGGACAAGACCGAGGATGAGTTCGACCGCCGGACGAAGCTGCGCAAGGCTTTCCAGACCCCGGCCGAGCAGACCTTTGCTGAATTGGGTGAGGGACGTGGTATGTATTCGGCAATTTTCATCTGACCCCTCATTCTGTGGGAGTTCCGGATTGAGCAATGCTAATCGCAATTGACAGGCATCTACGGCCCCAACTACGAGGAGCGCCGCGCGGAGCGGATCAAGGAGGCGTATGGTATTGAGGTCCCCAGATCCCCAGTCCCCGCATCATAAAAGCCTATTCCCTTTTTCCTCCGATTATCTTCCTCCTCTTATCCCAGTCTCGTTGTGTAAATTACCCACTTTTCATCATGTTGCCTTAGCATGCAGGATACATCAATCCGAAACCAATTTCTTTTTCGTGAGAGACTGAGTGACGTAGACCTGTTTATACCTCTGTGTGGGTAGAAACGGAGGGGTTGGAACAAGGTGCTAGATTCCTTCCTGTCGGGGTCATTGGGTAGTCATTCTCCGTCTATTACAATCATTGGAGAAAGACTGAGTAGGGATTATGTATATCTCGCAAGTCCGATCCTTCCGTGCGTACTAAATAGGCTCGTGGGAGCGCGGCTCTTCGGTCGAGTTTGATGTTCGTGGAGTCGTGGAGGGGAAGACGTCCAAAGGGCAGCCAATGACGACGGGGCCATATCAAACTCACCTGCGACACACTTCTTTCAGAGCCATATTATTTCACTGCACACCTGCAGTAAAACGGCTTGGCTCATGATTGACAATTCTGGAAACTCAGATACTCTCTAGGGCAGTCGAAACTGGGATTTTCACGCCCATGATCCTGTCCGACCCAGGCCTCTTCCACGGATTATTACGTGATATCACTAACTTAGGTAGGTAGGTAGTCATAGGGCCGCAATGAGCCACCAGACAGCACCATAGAGAGAACCCCAGGAGATCAACTCCAGACACGAGTATGGCCTGGACTCGAAATAAACTTGAAGCTCAACCGATTACTATCTACTTGGGCAAACATTTGTCCTTGCAACTGCCGAGTCTCTCCCAACTACCGGTCTGCAGGGGGTTTCCCCAGAACAATCATTGCACAAGTTGACCTGCATCATCAGGCCCTCGGAAGTATCAGGTTGCATCGGTACGGAGATTATGTCCTCAGGCAAGGGGCAAATACGTTTTTTCCAGCGAGCTTCAACCTTGGGCCCCGACGTCATGCACTGTTCACAGGGCTGATCCGGGGAAGAGAGAACAACCAATCGAGCATCTCCCCCCTTTTCTACCTTGTGTCTCGGTACCACGGAGTACAGTTCAAGCTGACGGGCCTCTGACGGAGCTGAGCCACACATCGATCGCGTGGATCATGCTCGCATGAACCAAGCCCCCGGTTGGCTGTGGCACCCGCCTTTTTTACCCTTTCAGCCTTCAAAGTTCAGGAATCAGGGGGGCTTTGCAAAGTTTGCAGGGCCTGCAGCACCCACTCCTGCGCCTCGGCATGGCGGAGTCTTGACCTTCCAGGCAGACAAATATTCTTAAAACTGCCCAAGGACTTGAACGAGGAAACGAACAACGAACGAAGTATACCGAGTGCTTCATACGGGAGTCTTTTACCGGAGACAAACCGGCCGAGTGAATCTGAGGAGACTAGATAAGAGGACGAGCATTCTCGCCTGATCGGTCATGATTTCCGTGACTTCAGGTCCTCGACGTCAACCATCGTGATTCATGCGAATTAGCTTTCAGGTGCTGCATTTTCCCCCCCCTCAATCGATAGCCGGGACTCCCGAAAATCAGGACCAGTGGATGAACGAAGTAGTATTGTAGTACTGTCGTAGTAATGAAGTCGAGTTGTAACTGGGTGCAAACTGGGTACGGTACTCCGTTATACAAATTCGGCGTGGTTACGGGTTACGGGAGACGGGAGACGGGGGTGATTGGGTTTCTTGGTCGTCATCACTTCGAACTTCGATCGCATCCCCTCTCCCTCGTAGACGTCATTCCCACACCATCTTCCATACTATTTTGCGATCCATCGCCCCCCCCAGGTGCTTCTTTTTGATCTCGGGATAATTCCAACAATTCATCTCTCACTTCCTTTTTTTTTTTTTTTTCATATTCTTCCTAACCAACCCCCCTTTTTCCCTCCCTATTCTACAGTACAGTACTTTCGTGCCGCCGATAGTCGTGTGGGGCGAGCAATTTGATCTCCCGTCGTTCAAGCCTGTTCGACGAACTCCCCGCAAAACAGTCCAGGCCCAAGCCTCGCCGGTCGCTGGGTAACCACGTCCCCCCTCTTCCTCGAGGGCAATCTCAAAGTTCCAAAAAAAAAAAAAAAAACCTCCGAGACAGGCCTGATCTCAGACTCATTCCCTTATTCCCCTTACTGAAATTCTTGATTCTCGTTTTCCCTCCGTTACTTCAACTCTTTCCGAACTCGCATTCACCCCCTGTCACTCCTATCGATCTCCCGAACTCCGGTCTGCATCTCCAACATCTGCGACCTCTTCCCTCCCCCGTTTACCACGTTCCCGTCATGGCGATGGCCGCGCGGCCACAGACCCCCGTGCAGGATGCATACTCGATCCCGCACCCAAATGAGACGGGGACCCTGATCCGCGGGTATAGCACCATCCGTTCCTCCTCATCGCGACCCAACTCCTATGCCGGCACCGGCTCCGCCTTCCACTACAATAACCTCGATCAGTCGTCCCAACTCGCCCATAACCCGCGCTTCAAGGAGGACTTTGAGACGGCCAGTCGCCGCAGCTCGGTCCTGCTGGACGGTCCCTCCGGAGGCAGTACCGGGATGCAGCGCTCAGCCTCACTCATGTCCCCGGGCCCGTCGCGATCAGGCACACTCCGCAAGAAGGCCTCCTTGAGCAAGAAAGGCAGTTTGCGACGCAATGGGAGTCGCCGCTCCATGCGCGCAGGCAGTGTACGAAGCCTCAGCTTGGGTGACCGCGAGAAGTATCACTCAAAGGGCGTGGATGACGTGAACAGCGCATTCATGGTTCCTATCCCGACCACTGGTAACCCGACGGAGGTGTTGGCGAACCGCTTTCAAGGTATGGTGTTCTTGCAGCCGGACATGTCTATGGTCCCTTTTTCTTGATATCCCGATTCGACTGACTGGTTCCTTTTCTCCCTAGCCTGGCGCAAGATCCTAAAGGATCTGATCATCTTCTTCAAGGAAGTACAAAAGTCCTACGAAACCAGATCGAAGCTCTTCCTCTCTGCCTCCCATGTGATGAACAATCAGGTCACTCCCCCGGCCTTCCTACAATCTGGTGGCCTCGCCGATGCGACCGAGATTCTCCAACATTTCCACCGTCAAGGATACGCCGAGGCCAACAAGGCTGTGGAGGTGGAGATTGAGGTGATCAGTCAGTTGACGGGTCTCCGAAGCGATCTCCAGAAGAAGACCAAGGAGATCAAGAGTCTTTCGGGAGACTTTAAGAACACCGTGGAGAAGGAAATTGACGGCACTCGCAAGGCCGTACGCAATTTGCATGAGTCGCTGGGTCTAGTGGACACCGATCCCTCTGCCACCTCCGGTAAAGGCGATCCGTTCTTGATGCGCCTGAATGTTGAGCGACAGGTGGAAAAGCAGATCGAGGAGGAAAACTACCTTCATCGGGTTCGTTGCATCGTTACACTATTTTCTACTCCGATTGAACTTTGACAAACTAACGTTTAATCTATTTCTCTTACAGGCATACTTGAACCTGGAAAACTCCGGCCGCGAACTCGAATCGATCGTTGTCAGCGAGATCCAAAAGGCCTACAACGCCTACGCCAGCATCCTTAAGAGGGAAGCCGACGAGGCTTACGATACGGTGGAGAAGTTGCGTGCGGGACCAATTTCGATGCCGCAAGACCACGAGTGGAACGCCTTTGTCGCCGGCACCGACGAACTCGTCGACCCGCGCATCCCGCTACGAAACGTCGAGAACATCACCTACGACGGCAAGGATCACCCAGCAGCAGCAGAGGTGCGCGCAGGTATGCTGGAGCGCAAGAGCAAGTACCTCAAGAGTTATACTCCTGGTTGGTACGTGCTGTCACCGACGCACCTGCACGAGTTCAAGTCGGCCGACCGCGTGGAGTGGCAGACTCCCGTCATGTCGCTGTATCTGCCGGAGCAGAAGCTGGGCTCCCATTCACAAAAAGATTCCGGCTCTCATAAATTCATGTTGAAGGGCCGGCAGACCGGTGCCATGCATCGCGGTCACTCGTGGGTGTTCCGCGCCGAGTCCCACGAAACCATGATGTCCTGGTATGATGATATCGAGAGCCTCAGCAACAAGACGGGTGAAGCGCGCAATGCCTTTGTGCGTCGACACGTGCGGAGCGTTAGTGGTCGCTCGACCAACAGCGAGGTGATGGAAGATGACGAGGCTGATCGGACCCCGTACTCCGCCGAGTCCGTGGTTCTGGGACAGGAACGGCCCACCTCAGCCACCCGCCAGCCCGGCGGGGCCTTCCCGAGTGACGTCCAGATCGATCGACACCTCCAGGCGCCACTATCCCCATCCAGCGGCGACAGCTCTGGCAGGGACATGATCGCTGCCGCTGAGGCCCTTCCAGATGGAACCGGTGCTGCCGGTCCCTCGAGATTTTATGGCGATCGCGAGTCCGCCACCGCATCTCCACAGCCCACCAATGATGACGGCTTGATCAAGGTGGACCGATCGCGGTCTCGGATGAGTCGCCATGACAGCTACTACGGGGACTGGATCGGCCCTTCCGCCATCGTCGCCCAGCAGAAGAAGAGCCAGTTGTCGGAAACTGCCAACGCGGATGCTCGCGAGATCCGATCGGACGGAGACCATAACTCCGTCGTAGCCATGTCTGGCGTCCTAGAAAACGAGGACCGCCGTGAAACTTCCGCGCCACCACAGGTGGCTCGTCGAGAGAGCGTGTCTACTGTGCCAACCAACACCAATGGCACCGACTACACCAACAACACGATGGCCACCTCTCTCGACGAGACACCTGAGTTCATCAAGAACGGCACTGCTGTGGCTAGTGGTTCTATGCCCAGCAAGAATTACGAGGACGGGTATGCAGTGGCTAGCCCAGCGAACACAGGCCCTGAGTTGAGCCTGCCCAAGCGGGACAGCGTCGTGGCCATCGACATGAAAATCCCCGGTCGCTACCCCCCGACCAACGTGGCCGCATGATCTCAGTCTTCTTTTAGATCACTTTCATTTTACATTTTCTTTTCTTTTCCTTTGTTCCTATCTTCACTTCCAGTATGCTTTTCTATGCCCTCCCCACTGTACATGTACCAATTCCCTTCCCCCAGCACCATGATCATTGCCATTCCTACACTACTACAGTACAATGCGTCCTAGTTTTCATTTAGGCGTTTTGGTTTCATTCGTTCTGTCGAGGATATGTCACCGTCACATGATTCTCGACGTAACTACTCCAGCTATAGATCCAGAATCCTCTCCGCCGCAGGCGTTCGTTCCGGGTGTTGCAGGGCGTATGGTCACCGGGTCTCCTTTCGATTCTTGATTCCCCCCGGGGGTGCGGAGCACCCACGCATTCGTTTTGTTTTTTGTTTTTGTTTTTTTCTGATCTGTGATCTTTTGGGCTTTTTTTTTTTTTCTATTTTCCGTGCTTGTTCTGGAGTGAAGAAATGAAAACGATTTAGTCTGATCTCATAGGCGTGTTTAGTATTGGCGGGAAAGTCTTTTTTGTATAGTGTAGAACTTGGGATCAACTACAGGGCTTTCGGGGGATCTTTACTCGTGCGTGGCATTTGATCAGAGTAGGTATCCGCTACAAGATAGAGGGCTGGGGTACGTACTATCTATCCTTCGAAAAGACTATTCGGCAATGGTCAGGTTGAGTCTTACGTCCTAGAAGGAGTTGCATGTTTTGCAGTAGGTGGTACTCCTGTACATCTCCAAGGCCTGGACCGGTGGGTGGCTGCAGGAATTGGTGACACGGGGCGGCCAGACTGTGCAGGGCTGGCTGGATTGCAATGGCGTATATAGATTTCAAGTATACACATACCTCTGTATGTATATATACATGTATGCCGTGCGAATACCTGACGGTATTAGGAGCGGTTATCGCATGGATGGTCAAAGGTTGACTCCAGCAACAATCAGTCCAAGTGTATATACATCGGGTGAAATATGGTAGAATCTTGAGAAATACGATGAGTTTTGTAGTTACATGGCAATTTACTTGTCTTTTTATGGTCCGATGCTCCTCTATCTCTCTCTAAGCTCTCTCTCTCTTTATAACATTACTGGTTAAGGTTGTAGTTCATTGGTTTATCATCTCTCACCATATATAACATTATCCGGCCCAGGCTCCAAACCGGAGAAAGCGGGCGGTGGGGGCCAAAATGGGAGTGTCCACTGTCGAGTATCAGAAAATCAACAGCTTAACCTGCCAACCTTACTAGTCAAACTGCCAAACTGCCAAACTCCAGCCAACCCAAACAACCTCAACCCGCCTTTCTTTCCGTCCACCTCGTCCACCACCACCTTCTCCTCCTCCTTCTCCTTCTCCTCCCTCCGGCCTCTTCTCTTCTCTTTCTTCCTCCTCCACCACCTCCTCTCCACCTTCTTCCCTTTCGCAACAACCATCGATCAGCGACCAATTCTTGTACCACCACCTCCAAGTTTGGAATCATGGGTAGGTGTCTTCCTGTCTCACTGCCACGCAGCGTCAGCAGTATATGCGGCGTATATTACTAGAATTACTCGTGTCCAGTTACCCCTGCGTGTCTGGGGCTGTTCTCCCTCCTGGTCCCCCCCGTCCCTCTCTTGTTCCCCCTCGTCCCTTGGGTTTCTGGCTGTGTACTTGGTACTCCCAGTACATTCTCAGCTCTCCCCCTCCTTCCCATTATTACTCACTTTCCCTCCAATCACCGCTCGTCCCCCTCCCAACGAACTGGCCCTTTCATCTTCCCACCCCTCCTCCTCCTCCTCCTCCTTCCTTCTTTCCTTTCCTTTCCTTTCCCCTGATCGTTTCCTCGTCTCTTTGCTAATCATCCGTTTGTTTCTCTCCCGACACAGCGGACGTCTACCGACCTTATCAAGTAAGTACTACAAACTTTCTTATCTTTCCTTTTCCTACACTTCCGCCGCGGCCATGACCATTATCGCGGAACACGCAATGCGCCGATGCTGGGCGCGACCCGTCGTCAACTATCGTGGTCAGTGCGGGGGCGGACACCTCTATCTAAGACCATAATTACGACCAATTTGCGCCGCATCATCGCTTGGACCAGGGAAACCAAAGAGGAGGGGAAGAAGAACTGCGCTTTGCTTGCCCTGCCCTGGGTTTTTTGACAAACATCCTATCTTACCGTGTGCTGTGCGCACAAACCCGAAACGCAGTGGCCCCAAGCCAGCCTCCCCCCCCCCCCAGCTCCTCTCCGGGGGTCCTCAAACTGCCCGTCTTAGCTTATAGGCTCGGTCACATGACCACTTCCTCCTCCGCCCCGATCTCACGCGCTCTTCTCCCCGGGTCCCTCTGCTGTGCTCTTTGTCTCGGCTGCGCCTCAATTCCCATTCCATCACATACCACTGTTCTTCCCCACTCACCCTGGTCGTTGATCATCCTCTTCTTCCCTTTTTCGTCATTCGTCATTTCGCTCGCGCGATCTTCTCTTCCCTTCTTCTCTTCCTCCCTCCGTCGTCGCGATGTCTTCTCAATACCCCGATTACAATTATCCCGACTCTGACCGTATCCAGCAGCGCGAGAGGTCTCGTTCGCCCCGCCGTCGTTCTTCTCGCAGTCCCCGACGCACCCGTCGCTCGTACTCGCCGCGCAGTCGCTCTCGCAGCCGTGACGATTACCGTCGCCCTGATCGCGATCGCCGTTCTCGTTCTCCGTTGAGTGCTTCTGGTGCTGCTGGACCGTCAGGCTCCCCCTACGGTGGACGCAATAGTTACGCGCCGGGTCGAAACTTTGAGGATCGTTCTGCCGCCAAAGAAAACATGATGCAATCCGTCCGCGACTCTTCCCAACAAGACCGCCGGGTCTATGTCGGCAACCTTTCATACGATGTGAAATGGCACCACTTGAAAGATTTTATGCGACAGGGTAAGCAATGATGGATGCGATGGCGATGGAGGTGATAGTGTTGGTGCGCCGTATGACACAGGATAATGGCTGACCAGTGATCGTGGTTTTTTTTCTCGTCTTACAGCTGGAGAGGTTCTCTTTGCCGATGTTTTACTTCTTCCGAATGGAATGTCGAAGGTGGGCGCCAATGCGTAGAGTGGCTGGTTCCTTTTCTACTCCCTGATTTCTCGTGGTTTTTTTTTCTGGTTTCCTTGCATGGACTGTTGGGTTGACGGGCTGGGCCTGGTTGTCCGGACACTGTAGGGATGCGGGTAAGTCTTGCGCATGGCAATTTCAAACAGAATTAGTGGCTAACTTCATCCGCAGGATTGTGGAATACGCTACGAGGGAGCAAGCACAAAACGCAGTCAACTCGCTCAGCAACCAAAGTTTGATGGGCCGCCTCGTTTACGTCCGCGAAGTACGTCGATACCATAGTTCTGGGGAACAGGTGCAGCATGGAGAGCAAAAACTGACTCTTTCAATTGCAGGATCGTGAGGCCGAGCCTCGTTTCATCGGTGGTCCCCCCCGTGGCGACTTTGGCGGTGGTGGCCGCGGTGGCTTCGGTGGTGGATTTGGCGGCGCCCCCGGCGGTGGGGGTGGCCGTCAGCTCTATGTGTCGAACGTTTGTAGTCCCCAATGTTCCCCCCCCTGTGATGCTAAGATTAGTTGTGAGCCAGGACCGTATTGACAGAATCCAATTAGCTTCCGTTCAACGTGGGCTGGCAAGACTTGAAGGATCTGTTCCGCCAAGCTGGTAAGTGCAGCATGTGATCGCAAGGATGATTGACACCGAGTTCTCTTCGAGCCACTGTTCCTCTCCATTCTTCTTTCTGTCTTTCCCTTTGTGAGCGTTTGGCGAATTGACTTGAACTTCCTTTACAGCCCAGCAGGGTGCCGTTATTCGTGCCGATGTGCACACCGACCCGACCGGTCGCCCCAAGGGTTCCGGTATCGTTGCGTTTGAGTCTCCGGATGATGCGCGCAACGCTATTGCGCAGTTCAATGGCTACGAATGGCAGGGTCGTCCTCTGGAGGTCCGTGAAGACCGCTTCGCTGGCGGTGGCCCCGGCTTCGGTGGCCGCGGAGGCTTCGGCGGCGGCTTCGGTGGTCGCGGTGGCTTCCCTGGAGGTGGCCGTGGTGGCTTTGGTGGCCGCGGTGGCTTCGGCGGTGGTTTCGGTGGCCGCGGTGGATTCGCTGGTGGTGCTCCTGGTGGTGGCTTTGGCGGCGGTGGTTTCGAGAACCCCGTTGCTTCGGTGCCCCCGAACCCTTTCACTGACTTTGCAACCTCCGGCGGCGAGAAGAGCGGTGTTATCTATGTTCGCAACGTAAGTTTTACTTTGGAATGTCTTGTTTCTGTCCGAAGTTTGATCATTCCGATCAATTGCTGACTCGGATGATAGCTGCCCTGGTCTACCTGCAATGAGGATCTGATCGACCTGTTCTCGACGATTGGCAAGGTTGATCGGGCCGAGATTCAGTACGAGCCTAACGGCCGTTCCCGTGGTACTGGTGTGGTTGAATTCGACAGCCCGGATCTTGCGGAGACTGCGATTGGTGAGTTGTTACTACTCTCTTTGGGTTATGAAGGTGGTGATTCCATATGATCATCTTGTGCTAATTGCGTCTTTCTTTTTAGCCAAGTTCACTGGCTACCAGTACGGAGGCCGTCCTCTGGGGATTACTTTTGTCAAGTATCTGAATGATGGTGCTGCACCTAGCGAGATGATGCAAGGAACCGAGCCAACGGAGCTCATCACTCAGGACCAGCTCATGTAATCTTGTTGTCTTCTTTCAACTGGACTTTTGGGACGTTTTATTTCTTTGCTTGAGATTATTCTTTGACTTCTTCTTCTTCTTCTTCTTCTTCTTTTTGTTGCTTTTCGCCATGATTCCCTGATTCCCCATGTTTCCCCTCTGCCAAAAAGGGGTTATGTCGATCTGCGGTGCTTAGAATGGAAAAACGTCTGTGCTTTTTTTCGGTAGTTGCACGTGCAGATTGCAGAAGATCGGACAATCGCAACTCTACTTTCTTCTCCACTTTGCATCTTTCTCCCGTAACTTCTTCTTGACCACCACCACTTAATTACAACTCTCGCCATGGCATCGCTTCCACGCCTGCCCGCTCCTCGAAGGGCTATCTCCTCTATCCAATCCATCCGCCCAACCCGCCTCTTCCACACAATCCACCACCGACCATCCCCATCCCCATCTCCATCTCCATCAACCACCACCACCACCACCACCACAACTCAAAGCTTCAACAAACCACCAACAACCCCCTCAATCCGCACCTACCACTCCCCACTACACCCCCGCCTCCCACCCCACGAATACACAAACAGCCAAACCGCCATCCTAACCGCCTCCCTCCCCCACATCCCAACCCACGGCTTCACCTCCGCGGCTCTGACCCGCGGCGCCCGCGACGCGGGCTTCCTCGACGTCTCGGTGCAACTTCTGCCGCGAGGGGAATTCGATCTTGTGCTTTTTTGGTTGGCGAGTCGACGCGGGTTGCTGAGGGCGAAGGTTGAGGGGGGAGAGGTGTTTGGTCGTGAGGGGGAGGGGTTGAGTGTGCAGGAGAAGGTTAAGATTCTTGTTTTGGAGAGGTTGAGGATGAATAGTGATGTTAAGGGCGTTTGGCAGGATGTACGGTTTACCCTCTCTTTTGCTTTCTTTCCTCGTTATTTTTCCTATTTGGTTCTCCTCGTTGCTAACGTTGATGTTTTCCTACAGGCCCTCGCCCAAATGTCCCTCCTAGGGAACATCCCCCTCTCCCTCCTCGAACTCCACGCCCTATCCAACGATATCCTCACATTGGCAGGCGACACCGCCGTCGACGCAACCTGGTACGCGCGCCGTCTGGGCGTAGGCGCTATCTACGCTAGTGCCGAGGTGGTCATGACTCGTGATCCGACGCCGGATTTGCTGGAGACGGAGGCGTTTGTGGAGAGGAGGTTTGAGGATAAGGAGGTGCTTAAGGGGAAGGTGGAGGGTGTTAATTCTTGGGTTGGGTTTTGGGGGAATACGGTTGTTGGGGTTGGGAGGAGTTGGGGGTTGAAGATTTGATTTTGATCGAAGGGTGGATTCAGACCTCTATGGAAGGGTGTTTGTATTTTTATTTCTGTGACCGGGGGTTCCATTTCTATTTGCCGCCCCTGACCAAGGAGATATGGTGAAGGGATGGATGGTTTGGGACTATTCTTATCTGGCTCGATTCATATTGCATGGGTATGAGCGAGGATATCCGGATGGATTCCCCCGGTACTTGTATTCTATCATTTCTATTCTGTCTACACCTTGATATTTCAGCGTCCAGCGAACAAGCCCCTACTTTCTTACTCCATCCCAAAGATAATACATGTGAACTCTTGTTCTGACATCCTCATCTACCAGTCAATGAATCTGATTGATAGAAAAGATACATGAATATCTATGTATGCATAGCTACACTCCAACCTTTCTCATACCCAACTCAAATAGCCTCCCACACTCAATGCAACGAAACATTCTGCACCGCCTCCTCAACACTAACCGGCTGTGCCGCACTCTTCTCATCCGCGGTCGACACAAGCAACGTCGGACTAGTCGGGCTCGTCGGCGAAAACGGATCAGGCAGCGTTCCGCCATCCTTGCCGACGGCCTGCACAGCTGCAGTGCTGCTTACAGCAAGAGCCACGGCCTCTGAATCGCTTTCTTTCGCCTGCGATCCGGTGCTGACTCCGCTTTCGACGGAGTCTGTGTGTGCATGCGCCTGCGCCTTGCCGCGGCCCCAGCGGCGTGTTTTGGGTGGTGCAGGTTTCTGTCCGTGCTTGTTGACGCTGATGCTAGTTCCCGGGCTAGGACTGGGACCTGGGCTGGGACTGGGGCCTGTTGAGGCTTGCGCGGGCCGGTGGTGGCTCGTTGATGGGGTGGTTTGGGTTGAGCGACGGGGTGGGGGGAGAGCTGGGGGTGGATTTGAGGCGGAGCGGCGTGCGTGCCCTGGAGGGACGAGATGAGAAGTGGTTGTAGAGTTACACCGGTCTGTGTTCGTGCCCGTCGTAGTAGCATTGGTAGTGGAGGAAGGGGTTGTCGGGGTTGGTGTGGGCGCTGTGTGTGTTGATGTCGGGCTAATCTCGACACCTTCGGGGATGGTATTACGGTCACTACTAGTGCCGGTGGAGTGCTGTTCATCCTCGTCGACGGCCAGGCGACGCCCACGCCAGCGCCGGGATTTGGGCGGTTCGGGCTTGATCTTGGGGGCGCGGAGGGTGGGAGCTTCCGCGACGAGGTCGATGGTGCGGCCATCGTTGCGGCTGGGTGTGATGACGCCGGGTTTCTCGTGCTGCGCCGCGACAGCTTGGACGCTTAGTGAGGATGTCGATGCGGGCTCGAGTTGCATGCCTAGTCGGTGGATAGCACTGAGCTTGCGCCGCGACTCGGGTGCCTCGGACGAGCCACGCGAGTCTAAAGAGTCCATCCTTGTTGGTGATGTTGTGCCAGGGGAATCAGGGTTTGTACTGGCGTGGGATAGTGTACGCGTAACATCAAGGGGGTCTATGTCAATCGGCGAGTCTTGCTGAATACCCTCGTCGAGGACTGTGTCGATCGTGGCAGTGACGATCTGGGTGGGAGTCTCCTGGACTGGAGTAGTGATTTCCTGATGCTCGCGTAGCCAATCTACCGTTGCACACCTGCCCACTAGTCGTCGCGTGGTCTCATCGACCTCTTCAAAGTGGAGAATCTTCTCCTGCTCTGTCTCGTTTCCATACGAGACTTGTCCCCGGACGAGAATGCTGAGCAATCTCCGCAGCTCATCTCGCTTATAGTGTGGTGGGAGTCGTAGCTGAGTATGTGCCAGCAGCGGGTACAAAACACGAAGATAAGTATGCCGCAGTGCAGATGCCTCCTCCGGTAAGTCCAGGAGGTTACGGATCAAGATATCCACCAAAACGTGCAAATCATTGGTGAAGAAATATTCATAGGTGCTTGGGGTGGTAAAGATCAGATAAAGCAGCTTCAAGGTAAGCAGCTGTAGAGATGTCTCGGCTATTCGCATATCAGCTATGTGCTATAGAATTTGCGTATGAGGAGGACACCGAGCTTACCTTCACGGTTGATAAGCAGAATAATGTTCTCGCCAAAGGTCTTGTACAAGCTTCCGTACACAGAGAGAACCTTGATAACCTTGTTGGTCAACTGACTAGAAGACGACCGCTCATCGACCGGATTGTGAGCCGAAATCATAAACTGCTCGTTGAGAACCAGCTGCAAGCAACTAGTTAGCTCGACTCTCAATGTCGGTAGATAAGCAAATATCACTCACCAAAACTCGGATCACGGGATAATGGTACGGATCCGTGACATCGTAGGACAAGTCCTCAATAATGTCGAAAAGACACCGTATGAAATCGTCATCCACAAGCACTGTACACAAAAGACACCATATCAGCTATTCCTCTACTCAAACAGCTATTACCCCAAGCAACCAACATACCCAAATCTTCAATCTTAATCCTTTGAATCCGCGACATCTCATACAACAAGTCCAAGAGCAACCGGTGGAGACCCGCCCCGTCCGTATCGTCCCTGCGCAGCGACTGAATCAGCTCGAGGAGGCGCGCAAACACACCCTCCGTGTTCATCATCTGCAAAGCCGCTTCATTCTGCCGACCGTCGAAGAGCAGGAACGATGCGATAAAATGTAGTGTGTTCAGATCATCTTCCTAGATACAGAGTAGTGTGTATTAGTGGACAGCCTGCTATTTGAGTTGCGCTGAGAGAGCGAGGCGGAGGACGGAGGTAGGTACCTGCAAGAGACAGTAGACGATCTGTCGGCGGACATAGTCCGCATGAGCCCCGAAGATAGTCGACGCGAAGAGCTTATACGAGCAGCGCGAGATGTCATATTCGGTAGAGAGAAAGTCATCTATGCCCCAGAGGTTGTAATGTTAGCGACTAGCATTGTAGAAAGCGGTCTTGCGGCGAGACACGAGACCGTCCGTCGACTTGAAGGAGGGGAAGAAGGAGGGACGAAGTTGTCACCTTTGTACTGCGTCGTCAAGCTCAGATACGCTCTGAGAGCGTCGTCAATCGAATCCTCCGAGTCACAAGGCTTAGAGACAATCTCTTGGAGTTCTGCTAGGTGGTTAATTGAGGGCTGTCGCAAGGGAGCAATCACCGACCCATCACATCGCCTTTAACGGCCGGTGTCGGTCCGCAGGATTGGCGGGGCAGGGAATAACGACTTACTATTCCAGAACTGCTGGGGCTCCGAGACCTCGGGCTCCATTTCCCACCGAGCTCGATCTGGGTCTTCGGGGGTGGTGAGTCAGGGCACTCATCCCGCCTTGTTATGTCGGGGGAAAGAGAGAGGTTGGAGATGCGGAATGTGTTGGTGTTGGAGGCGGGGGGGGGGGAGGTCGTTAGCTCCGGTGTCCACTTTGCGGTCCACCCTACAAAGACACAACAACTATGAAGTACATGGAGTATTATCGGGGACTTCTATTATATACTTGCTTCTAGTAGGTTTCTAGAAGATCGATAGGTAGTTAGACAGCTTTACGGGTCAAACAAGTATATATATGCACCTATATACACCGGATTTTGTCCGCCGGGTGGGGCTTTCCTGTCTGGGCTGACGGGCTCAAGGACGCAATTTGGCGAGACCCAAAGCCACCGCGAAAAAGGAAATGCGCCGGCAAGCGAAAGCGGAGATAGTAATCCCTGTTACGGCTATCCCAACAAGTCAATTCCAGGTAGGCAAAATGGGTGCGGAGAAGAAACCAGATTCATAACTAAGACGCCATAGTAAGAACTCTCCCCCCAGGGCCTGTATATCTGATAGGCAATCTGTTCTCGAAAAGCGCGTTTTGGCAAATATGGCCTACTTAATGTTAGAACTTGTAATTACGGTAAATCCATGAGCAACCCGTAATTTATCGACCAAACCGACGTAGTTAGCGTAGTCAGACCGGGGCGTTCGGAGAGAAGGCGTGAGTGGCTAAGGGTTGATTTGTTCTCGAATTCTACTATATGAACATTCAATCATGATAATCCTACTCACCATTACGTTGAGACTAGCAAAGACGCCGAAAGTCTAGCAGCGTCTTAGAGATATCCGACGAACCTTCTTAGATACACGCCTAAGCGAGAGACCTTAGAGATAATCAGGTAGAGTGACAGTGCCTCTAAGCCGACAATTTCATGAGCCCTGACTCCCCTAAGCGCAGGGAGGTGCAGCTGATTCCTCACAACTGGATCAACCCTTCTAACGGTATCTGCTTCCTTTGGATAGGTTTTCTGCAGTATTGGATATTGTCGCTCTAACTAAGAGGAGTGTAACCAAAGGAGATCACTCACTAAATGGAACAAATTAGAATGTTTCCGGCTGCTCCAACCTATACGACTATGTCTGTTCTAAGATCTATCCCTCTCTCTACATTGCATTTTGGGTCCATCCCACCTGTTGTCACAGCTGACAGGTACCCGGTCATCGCCAAGTCAGTCGTAACCATTCTGCGTCCATGATGACAAGACCTTGGCAGCCAAAGGAGACGAGCGATAGGGCGCTAAAAACTTAATACTCAATACTACTGGTGCCGACAGGATCCATTCCACATCCCAATGATTTCAAATGAACACAAGTTAGAGGAGAGTCTCAAATTTGGGTGAGCTAATGATTTGTTTTCTGCAGGTTATTGCTAAGATCAGCAAGAGTGGATTGAAGCGGTGTGTATCATATCTGCAGCATCCAGGCATTAAGATGCCCCTACCTTCAGCCAGCCACGTAGAGATCTTCGATATCCTCAACGTAAATGACTCCCGTTGGTTCAATAATGTAGTGGAGAACCAAACATGCCACCCCTTCAGACCGTTCTATGATCGAGCGGTCTGTTCATTCCCACTGTTCAGCATTGGTTGTCTCCTCACTATAAAAGAGTGCAGCTCCTCACATAGTTTACTACTTACTATATGAGCCGATTCTAGGAAATGCGGTTTTAAACTATAACAATCAAACCTTCAGTACTTCCGCCATGACTGCTTTGAAAGAGGAACTCTTCAACATTTGGACCTATGATCAAGCTGGGAAAAAGAAGGCTACCAATCATATCACCGTCCCAGCACCCGTTGACAAGGATGGTGATGCGACATTGGCGACAATCCGAGACCTCCTGATCAAGGGCAAGCTTGACTCCAAAAAGTGAACTTCTGACCAATCTACCCTATGAATTATTTATTTTCTTACGGACGAATTATCACAGGGCCCGATTGCCGTTCTGCACAAAGGATGGTGCCCGTATAGGGGATGGTTCTAAATGGGCCCTTTATAAGGCACTCGTCGTTGAGGGGCCAAGAGCTGTAAGAGCCAATCCAGCTCATGGACAGAATCGTTATTAAGTCCAGAGAATAGGACAATGTTACAGCCGAGAGAAAAGATACGGAAGCGGAAGACGCTACGGGCAAGGACAAATCTTCGGTCCATGACACCACCGGCCATGATGTGTATTTTGAGTTGCCTGAAGAGGAAACCGAGCGCAAAGATGTTGAACTCCGCGAGCCTGTCAAGAAATTCCTCGAGAAATCGTTAGACATGAGCTTTTCCGTGAGCTGAATACTAATGCGTATGCTCACTTCATGTCATTTAGCTAACAGCTGACCAGAAAGAACAAGTGAATTTGCTCGCCGCGAGCATTAAGGACTTCAACTTAGGTAGCTACGATCATTCACAATTCCGGTCGAATGTCACAGCCGAAACGATGTGAGTATAAAAGCTTTGATCCATGGCACACCAGTAATTGATCATCCACTAGGTCGGCGGGTGCCCTATCGGACACAGATTGGGACATGGTCTGTCGGGCCACGCATTTTTTGAATGGCCATCGACTGGTTTTCATGAAAACAGGAAATGGCACAACAAGACGGTTCCAAAGAATTGATAAGGCTCCCAACGCCGGTAAGCGCAAATCGACCATCCAAGAATCGAATCGGACTAACCTTTCTGGTGAAGCCTTTTCTATCAAAGCCAGGGACCTCAGCGAGTTGGGAACGGCTGCTCTTGATATCGTGATCCCGAAACAAGCAGTTAGATACTACTAATATCCCCCTATCACATTCAAGCTAACAGCAAGCAGGCCAAGCACAGGTATCCTCAGTATATTGTCACAGATGGTTTCTATGTCAATGTGTTCGAGACTGCTGGCGCGCTATCTAGTAGTCTTGCAGATAGCAATTTTTCGCAGACCGATGTTGAGGCTTCCATGTGAGTCACCTGCAACCATTTTAAATGACAATAAGCTAATCGTCCGTAGCGGTGGAAATCTTTTTTCGTTTAGTGCTGGTGCCAAGGGTGGGTTTAGTCGCAGCGAGAGCGATGCCCTTGCTAGCTCCCAGCAAAGCAAGAACCGGACCATGAATATTACATACAATGTAGGTAGATCAAGTTTTCTGAAAGCCCCAAAGCTGACAAATCGACATAGTTTCCGAGAGTGGTACTGCACTTAGACAACAGCAGCTTGGAACTGACTCCTAACTGCAGTACAGCCCTGGAACAATTCAAGGATGCGGGAAAAAACCAGGAGGAGAAGCGAAAAAAGCAAACCGCTTTAATTCAATTCCACCAGAATTTTGGTCTGTGTCGGTTTTTACCTTGTGCATTCTGGGCAAACTACTAACACATGTGATAGGACATTTCTTTGCTACTAACGTGGAACTGGGCGGAAAGCTGCTTGCTAAAGAGCAATTCACATCATCCGATAGGGCTGACACGGCCGAGAAGGCAAATGCGCTGAAAGTCAGCGCTGCTCTCTCCTTTTCCTCTCCCTGGGTTCAGGGCTCTGCTAGTTACAGCAAAGATAAACAGCACGCGGAAAATTCAGCCCACCAGACCAGTAGTATGAGCAAAGCACTCTCATGGGAAGCCGTTGGTGGTGATACGACGCTTTGCAACAAGTCAGCAGCTGTTTGCTAGTATAATTACCCACTTACTAATCCCTCGTTTAGTCCCCCAGCCTGGAGTCCCACGGTCAAGCCTTTCAGGAATTGGAGAGTTATCAACGTGAGCTGCTTTCTCTACACCCACTCCGGCATTCTTAGGAAGGATAAGCTGACTTTCCCTGTAGCAAAAGGACGTCATGGCAATCGGAGACTTTATTGGGACATTCGATAAATTTGGCCATATCCCCGGGGTTTTTCGAACCATCATGAAGGATTCCTCCAGAACAGTGACATGCCGGTTCCGCCTCCGCGCTGATGAAGGTGCGGATAAACTTATAGAAGGCGAGAATCAGTTTTATGGTCTACGTAAACACGACTTTAAACAGAAAAACTGTATGCATGACCCTAACTGGTGATTTGGAAATGGATAATGCTAATAGTCGAGCAGTTGCGTTGTTCGAGGCACTGCGAGAAGACATACTCAAGAATAGGATCGCCATCAACGACTTTGGAGTTTCATATATTACGGATGCGATCAGCAAGGCTGAAAAGAAACTTGAGGGCGTCGGGTATACTGTCCACTGGCATGAATATTTTGGAATTGACACTGAAACTTCCCGCACTCGAGCGGGTGGCTGTGTGTTTGAGACCGACGCTTTGACAGAACTGGAGCAGGAGCCATTGGTATTCCGTTCAGTATCCACAATTGCAGCACCAGGCTAATTTATGACAGCTTCAATATGGCGAGCCATACGCCATATTCAACAAGGCATTCAGGTCCTATTTGGCAGCGGACACTACCACCCAAGTCGCTGGTAGGAAGCTCGGGCTTTTATACTACACCAGAATGCCTGATTTCATCGCCAAGTTTGTTTTCCTAAATGTTGAGGATCCGCATGCTACAGGCAGTATTAAACATGGAGAACATGTCGAATTGCATTTATGCGACAAAGACAATAATCCCATCGGACAGGTGAAGCGCTTCTCTGGAGATCAAGCAACCCTAGCCGTCGAACTATATGGGTCCAACATGCCGAACCTCCTGCTGGCCAACGATTCCTACATGGAGTACATTCGAAAGGGGGAGAAGAACGTATAAGTATTTTCATTCATATATCACGACCCATGCATTTTAAGCAATGTTCTTATCCACACTCATTTTATATCGATTGTCGTATGAAAAAATGCTCCCACAAATACGTACTTAGAGCAGACCACCGTTAGCAAAATATCTCTCAACACACGCATCATCCGAATACCTTTTAGTCTCTGCTAAGTCGTTTTTAATTCTGGAAATCAAGACGTTCAGAACTTCCTAGTAGTATATGACGGATTTTACGCGCAGTGCATAAAACCCTATCCTATGAGTAATTAAATCCTAGTAGGGTAGAATTAGGGTATTCGCCTTAAGTACGAGAGGTGTAATTGTCCAATTGAACGATATCCACTAATACATCCTGCCTGCAATGGGAAAGATCGCCAAAGCAGTGGGCAAATTTACGAACCCCACTCTTTGTTGGTGGTATAGGAGATGTCAACTGAGAGAAAAAAGCTGTACAGGGGGTGAGCACTAGAGGGAAGAAGAACGCCAGGCGTTGCCGGACAAAATGCGGTATATATGCATATTTTTCGCTGGTATCACTATGCAGGACAATTTCCACAAAATAAAACAAAAAGAACAAAACCTCAAACAAGAGGGAGGAAAAATGATCATGAAACCGGCCGTAGTAAGGGATGCGCTTCGGTGTTTCTGCAACAAATGGGTTAGCTTCGTTGGTTCGTGAGTCAAATGCAGAGTATTCTCATCTCAAAACTTACAGCACATATTTGTCCAGATCCACAACATTGGGATCGCTGAAGAGAAGGTAAAAGTACTTCAGCGTTTCCGCCGTCCAGAAAGACTCCATCGCATCCTTCAGCGCGGGCTTTGGCGCCGTGACATCCTTAATGCCGGCGTGCGCCAGGTTTGTCCGCGTATACTTGGCGATCGCCTCGAACATCTTCCATCCTTTCCGGCGCCAGGCATCGTCGCCAGTCAATCGGAACATAATGAACACGGACTCGATGGCCTCAGGCCGGAGGAAGTACTCTGGCGCTGAGATGCTGGTCATACCCGAAGGCAGACGGTCATTGATCTCGTTGCCCTCGGACTGCGACACGAATGCTGGGCGGGGCGCCTCGCGGTTGGGGGCTGGAGCTGCTGCGCCCCGGCCGGCTGTTACGTCACGCTTGTTGTAGGCGGGTTCGTTGTCATGCGGATTCGAGGAGCCAGGCATGGGCAGGGGCACAGCGATACCGCCGTCGCCGACCTCTTGGGGCTTGAAATCGGTGTTCAGTTTCACTCGCTGACCGTAGGTGCTCTCGCCAGTGCGGAACCGCGCTTTAGCCTCAGAATCCAGCACGTGTGAGTACCGCTTGACGTCGGCCTGGTAGAGCTTCTCGTCCCACTCGCAAGACTTGTCCTTGCTGCAGGGCAAGAGTCGGAATCGCTCAGGCATGATCCCGGTGTTGGTCGACTCGTACGCCCAAACACAGCCGTCGGTCAGCTTAGCGGCCAGATCAAGGTCACCCTCGATGCTGAATGCCTTTGCGCCCATGGCAACCATGCCGCCCAGGAAACAGCTGAGGTGGGTGCTTTCGTATTCGAGATCCGTAGAAGCAAGGACACCCGGCTTTGTGGGGTCAAGCGAACCGGTAGTCGCCATAAAACGCAGGTCCCGCTCGCCCTTAACCATGGGTTTGAACACCAGGTTTTTGCGAGCTGCGTCTATCGCCTTCTTGTACATCTTCTTGTACTGGTCGTTCGCGCCACCTAGGATGAGGTACTCCTTTGGCAGATATTCGTAGGTAGAGTCAGCCAATCCACCGAGACCATACTTGTTATCACGGAGTGACAATGGGAGCTCTAGACCACCGTCACATTTCTCAGTAACCGAGGTCGATTCCTCAGAGGTAGGCTTGCTGGCAGTGTCGCTGCTGGCACTGCTAGCGCTGTTACCACCGCGGTTATATGGCGCAAGCTCGGCTTCGGAGAGGTCGATGTCGGTCTGACGCTGGATCAAGCGGATATAACTTTCGAGATCAGTTGGGGCAGCGTACGGCTTGCGCGTGCGCGAAGATATAGGCGTAGGCGTAGCCACAATCGAAGATGAGGTATTCGTCGCGACAGGCTCTTCGAAGTCGTCTTCCAGGGGCTTAGCAGTGTCCCGACTAGGTCTGTACTTGGCGCAGCCCTGTGCGTTGACTCGCAGAGGCCACAGGCCCGGGATATTGGTTGAATCCTGGAATTCCTCCAGTCGGTTGGTGATACGCGCAATTGCATCGTAGTACTTGTCCTGTTTAGTCAATTGGGCCAAGCGCGTGAACTCCAAGGAGAGGGATCCAAGCTCGGCCAGGGTGGCCTTGGATGAGGCCCGATGGGGGCGCTTAGTATGGGCACTAGAGGAGAATATCAGCTCTGTCAAGATCAGAGGAGAAATCTCCGGGTTAGACTCACGGGGTCCAGCGGTAGTATAGAACGGGCATGCGGTTTGGCGTGTCAAAGGCGCCAATCAGGACCTCGGCTAACTGCTCGGCCTTCTCTAACAGAATCTCGTATTTCTGCCCCGAAATATCATAGGCGCCGAGGAGTCCTCCCAGGTAGCGGATCACAGTTTCAAAGAGTGGAATATCCTCCCGGGGAGAGGTCGTAAAGTCGATCTTCTTGACCACATCTATAGCCTCTGAGAACTCATCCTTCAAATCCATGATCCACAGAGTATCCAGCGAATCAACTAGTGTCGCACCCCAGCCATTGAACGGGTCATCGAAACTCTCCGTGAGAGGTTTAATTTCGTCATGTCCCATTGCAACTTGCTTATAGCCGGCCCAAGCGTGCTTGAACTCAGCCTTGATAGCGCTCAATCGCTGAAGTCGCTCCTGCTTGTCCTCGCTGGTCTCATCCTTGGCTTTGGCCTGAAGCTTGGGCATGGCCTTTGATGCCTCCTTGGGGAGTTTGATCAGTTCGCCTGGTGCAACGGGGAATCGCTCAGGTGTCTTGACCCAGTGTGCAGCGGGGCCATTGGGGTGCTCCTGAACCGACAATCTACCAGTACCACCGTGATCAATTTCCTCGGGGAATTCGTCAGATGAATCCCCTATGATTGTAGGCGAGAGGTTGCCGCTGCTTCCAGGCTTCTTATCATTCGAGCTGTCCGAGCTACCGCTGCCTGGAGACTTCAGTGGGGCATCATTGGAGGCAGTAGACCCAGACCCAGACCCAGACCCATGTGACAATCCAGGCTCCTTATTCTTATCGCTCTTCGCACTACCCGGTCCAACAGGCGACTTGAAATCATTTTGCGGCGGATACCCAGGGGAGTTGCTATTCGGCACCGACGGCGGCGGAGATTTGCTACTATCCTCTGCCGGGGCTTGTGGTTGGGGTGGATTCTGGTTCGGAATAGCCGGTTGTGACGAATGATCGCCAGCCGGGGTCTCGATCACGGCGGTCTGGCTCCAATCGCGCGACCGAGCGAAATGGAGGGTGGTCAGGACGAAGACCGCGGCGAAGACGAGCAAGACGCGGTAGCGGCGGGCGCGAAACATGGCGGGCCGTCGCACCCGTCGGGGGGTAAAATGAGGAGGAGGATGGTGGTGGTTAGTGGCCGAGGGGTGGTTTGGGATTTGCGGGAGGGAGGAGGAGAAGAAGAAAGGAAGGAGAAGGAGGAGAGTAGGAAAAAAGAAAGAATCCCGCGTAGTCGAGACGCGGAGGAGGAGAGAGTTGAATGTCACGAGACGAAAGATCCAGAGGAGCAGAGGCAGGCAGGAGAATAATAATGCGGAGCGGAGATCCACATGTGATGGGTCGGATTCAGGAACCAGTTGTTAACTAACTAACTAGGCGTTTGGGGTCTAATTTCAAGGGACTACTGTGGCTATGAATAGTATACAAGATCAGTATGTACCATTGGAGTATAATTATCCAGCTTCAAAAACTCCATTCTCAATCTCGAGTTGTTTTATCTGGGTATCAAGTTTTCCAGTCCGGCCCTGCTCCTCCCTCGTCTCCCTAACTTGAGTCCAACAGGGTCTCTGTCGGCTCCTTGGCTCTCAGCCCATCAGAGTTCTCGACCGAGCCAAGGACCCAAGGACGCCGAGTGTCGCCAAACCCGCGGCTCTCAGGCCGCTCACTGGTCGACACGCTTGGAGCCTTGGATGCCAATTCAGCCCCGTCGACCCTCCCAAACATGAAATGTCTTGCATTTAAATGGGTCGATGTTGTTAGCCCGACGTGTCTCCGACGTGTTGCAGGGCTATTTGACCCTGATTTTTGTTCAGGGCCACTGGCATATGATATGTATTGTGGTTATAACTACTGTACTAACAGTCTCCGTACTCCGTACTAAGTACCTAATCAGTGGAGGAAGTAGATGGGGCGATCGGTAAGGGTCTGGCGGATCGGCCTATCATCGTGGAGTGGCACCTGGACAGAGAGGGGACGGTTAAGAGGATTGGTTTAGCCATTCGCTGTAAGCAGACTAATTAATAACTGCTTTTTTAGTACTAAATAGCCCCTGGCTGGTGTCGTATTCGCTCCGGCAGGGCCGAAATAACCACGATGGGGCTCAACTGTACTCCGTACCGTACCTGGTGAAGAGTATAGTTCAGGTCTTGGGATTCTATTCAAACGGAGTTTTTACTTGGCTATGGACAATCTACATTTGGAGTAGCTGTCAATTATCCCACCACGATACCATACGCATTGCCAGTGGCATACATAGGATACAGTGGTTGGTTGGTAGCGGCCCACTTGGATTAGGCCCCCATGGAAGTGCTGTACACATAGACAGAGACCCTGCATATTGGCCCCAAGCACCAGTCGGAAGTGAGGTGAAATACTCGAAGGAACAGAAGAAACAACCTTAACAATCAAGCAAATTCATGATTCCGTCTACCCAATCGCTAAACAATATGTAAGAAGGACGTTCGTGTCGTGACATGTGCATGGGTTATATCCCCGGGACTGAGCATATGCGCGGCGGCAAGACATCAACTAAATTCCCACTGGGGCCCGTCTACCCTCAGTATTGGCCTTCTGGAACTGTTGAATGAGACCCAGCACGCCTGCACCCCCAGCAATGGCGTCAATATTCTCGCCCTCATCGTCCTCGTCTGCGTCCTCCTCCTGACCAAGAGGATTCATGCGCCATGAATCGCCGAGGCTGCTCTCGCCAGTACCGGCACCTCCACTAGAAGTACCATTTGGCTGGCGCGACGTGGAATCGCGGGGTTCTTGGGACTGCGGGTCTTCGTCATCGATGGTGCTAGCGATGGGCAGTTGTGACCGTGCCAGTCGAGAGCGCTGGTGAGGCGCATGACGTGCCGCAGAGCGGAAGCCGGAACTAGAGGGTTGATGGTGCGGATCCAGGAGGATGGAAGGGCCTGGAGAGCGGGGATCGCCTGCTGGTGCTGGCCGGAATCTGGAGGCGGCAACGATAGACTGCGGGCCCCATGGTCCACCTGCTGGGCCGGGCCGAGTTGGATGCTCGAATCGTTCCGGAAGTGCGCCCAGCTCCGGAGACCCGAGGGTCGGCAAGCCTGGAGGCGGATGGAATGGGCGGCGAGCGTTGGATTGAGGATTAGTCCCGTAGTGATCCAAGAAGCCATAGTAGGATGCAAGCATTTTGCCATCCTTGGTGGAGAAGTAATCGGCCCGTAGATCCTGGCGTCCATTGTCACGTCGGCCTTGAGACATGGCATTTGTGCCCTTCTTAAAGTCGAACACAGCAAAGGAGCATAGGTAGCCCACGCCATCGACGTGAACTGTAAACTCGCGGAAGAAGTCAATCAAGCGGTCGCTGCACTTTGGCAGGCTGAACCACAGGACAAAGGGTGTAAAGATCATGCTCAGGATTTCCTCCAAGAAAATCACGATTTTGAGCTGGTAGGAAACGGCAAACTCCTTTCGCACATCGTCACTGTGCAGGCGCCCTTTCCACGTCGAGGGGAAGTAATGGGTGAAATCAATCAACTCCAGAAGAGCAAACTCCGGATCAAAGACGTCGGTTTCCTCCGGTGCCATTCCCTGAGCGAACGCCCACACAGTACCGAAAATACCTAGATAGAAAAGCACCGTTCGATCATGTGTGATTTCAAATCCAAGGAATAGTTCCGGATCGATGACCGAGGCCAGTGCGAGCACCGAAGCCAGCGCACCAGATATGAAGGCGACGAAACGGGCCAGCTGAACGGTCTTGTCCTTGGGAAATTGATCGATGTAGCGGCTAGCGAAAGGGTAAGACATGTTGATGCGACGCTCAAAGAGATGCCAGAGTTCGTTGAATTCGCGGAACTTCCACTCCGCCAGCGGGGTGTATTGACGCGAGCCAATTTGGGACGGATTCTTCTTGAACTCGTTGAAATAGCGGAAAAAGTAATGCATCAGGAAGTAGACGACGATGAATGGGGCGACAAAGATGTTCATGATCCCGGCAAAGATAAAGCGTCGACGCAAGCCATCGCTCAGCGCTCTCCGGTGGGTATCTTTGAGGAAAATAGTTCGTAACTGGCCTTGCTCGTTGAACACGTAGTCCATGATGCATAGGTTGAGATTCCATTCCAGGGTCCGCGAGAATAGCTGTCGATTGCGGAGGAATGGGATCGGCAGCGTCAAGTCCAGGATGTTTTTGTTGACTAGTGCAATCATGTAGTTTTCCTTGCGCATCAAGCGATTGGCAATATCGTGGGCATCCATTCGCTGCTTCGACTGGCTGCGCAAATACTTTCGATGCTTGGCAGAAACCGCGGCGGCTGTGGCTGGATTGGCATCTCGCAGTGTCATCAAGCGGCTGACTACCTCTTGCCATGAGATTGTCTGGACTTCAGCATCAGACACCCCAAGCAGATAGTAATAAAAGTCATGCATATGCTTGAGTCTACGAATATCCAGCAGAAGCTGGAATAGCTTGCTAATCCAGAAGAAGCTGAGCAGCCAAAGCAAAAATGTGGCCGAGCCAGACATCTTGGATGTGCATTTGGGGACGAGGATTTCGTCCAGAGACTTGCTTCCCCGAACTTTGTGGTAGTCAACGCAGTTGGTAAGAAAAGTCGTGAACCCAACCACGAAAGCAAACGTCCTATAAAACCTTATTAGTCCGAGGTTTCGACCGCATCGCAGAGTCAAGACAGGGCAGGAAACTTGGCATACAAGAGGTTCAAGGTCCGACTCAGTAAGATCGACCAAAACCCATTTCCCAGGAAATAGGTATACACGGCCTTCAGAAAGTTGTCCAAGTTCTCCACGTTCGCCCACCGCCACATGGCTTTCTTCTTGGGGTCAGTGTTGCTTAAACTCGGATGTTGTTGTGCGATGAACCAACGGGCCACGGGGTGAGTACTCGCAGTGCCCAGCATGGGTTGCGTTTGGCGTGTTTGCCGCCGTGGCCGATCAGGTTGAGGTGATGGTGGAGGACTGGGGGTTCTCGATCGGCTGGGCATGCTATGAGGTGGAGGAGGCAGACGCGACTTCAACTCTTCGTCGTCATGCCCCTCGACCAACAGCGAGGGCGGTACATCCTCATCTCGATCGTCAAGCTCATACCCTGGGGGCGATGGCTGGGTCATCCATCGTGGCCGTGAAGGTTTCCGCCGGCGAGTTTGAGACGGTGAGGCATGACGATCTGCTGCCTTGCCGGACGACCTGGGACCCAACAAGCCGGCACTCGGGCTGGACGCTTCACTCCGAGCTGCATCCGCTAGTGCATCCTCCAACTCCCCGTCACTGAAGTGTTCTCTATAGTCCGCCTCGTGGGCCAACCCCGCGCGCTCTTCGATATCAGAGGAATCGGATCCGGCGTCGTGTTCTCGGATTGCCTCGTACACCGAGGGGGAGTCCGTGGGAGGTAAGAAGCGAGACAAGATATTGGAGGACATCATCTTGCCATCTGATAAGAGCTAGTATATGTGGCCTTAGGGGCTCATCGCCGCAGCTGTGCCTGTCAGTCGTATATGGTCAACACCCGGGAGGAGTGCGGAGAAAGAAAGGACCCGCTTTAGCTCAACGCCGCACAGCTGGTCGCATCAGCCGCTTGATAGTCGAGTGTTGTTTGATGCTTATAGCTCAGAGAGGAGCACAGCCGCCTTTATTATTCGCGGCGGAATACTGTGATCCCGCGCATCTGATCGCGTCTCGTGAGAACCGCTGGAGCTCTGCGTGATCTCCAGAGCCGCCCCGTTATGACATAATAAGCTTCCGCCCCTAGGTACCTCCTACACACCTGAGAGCCTGAGAGCCTGAGGGCCTGAGAACCATGGCTACAATATCTTGAAGCCTGAGGCAGTCAATGACCCATTGCGGCACGAGTCATGTGGTTTGTGCGGGGTCGACGATACCGAAAGAAGTAAGGACTCCTGCACCAGCGTCTGCTTGAGGACCTTCCGCCGAACATTCCACTACTCTTGGGACCGACTATTATTATGATTGCGAAATTCCATGCAGCCAGCAAGCCTACAAGTATGTACAGTACGGAGTACGGAGCACGGATTTCGTTTTGTCTGTCTCCTCTCTCTGCATCAGTACTCGGTAGTGGGCCCTCAGAGGCTGGCTGATGTGCTGCTGACGCGCTGACTTCTAGAACACTGCGAGGCACCACCACCACATGGCGGTGTCGTTCGATTCTGGGCCTCGTTGGACCTTTGGACCCGACAACATCTTCCGACCATTCTCCTCGCAGGCTCGCACTGACTTCTACTACTAGGCTCGACGGTCGAAATCTGCCTCCATCCACGCCCCCTCGGTCGCCTAAACGGAGATATGGGTTATCCAAAGTCCGCCTTTCATCCTGATAGGATATCTTCTCCCTCTGGATCCGGGAACCCACGGCGCCCCGAGCGGCTCCACTCTTCGGGGATTTCCCACCGTCAACTTTTTCGCAGTTAGGAAACTCGCGGTCAACCGGATGTCGTTGACTCTTTACAACCAGATCAACGCAAGTTGACTGGCCCATCGAGCCAGGTAGCAGTGACCGGGCCCCTGATAGTCGCATCCACTCCAAAGTTTGTACCAGGTACCTACACTGCTCTCGGTTTAGTCTTCCTGCCTCGTGCCAGAGACAATATTCCGTGCGGTCATTATCTTACCCCCTCCCCTCCTGATGATTAATATGGGGCACCGGGATCTGAATCATGAATCATGAGGGCAATGATCCTTTCTTCTATCCGTACTTTTGGCATTGGCTCGTGTGGAGGAGAAACACTGGGGACAGGGATGAGGATTAACGGCAGACTGATGACTGGGGGAGCAGGGGGGGGATTAAGGACAGTGGAGGGTCTGATCGACCAGATCATGTCCTTCGCCTTTGGGCAGTGGGCACCAGGTCATGATTCAGGAATCGGTCAGAATTGTTCCAACAATCTCCGGCTAGCCCAGCTGTGGCTCACGTTTCGCGTCCCTTAGCCAGGGCCACGCAATTTGGGGGGGTCATCGCAGCTCTTTCCTCCTGGCTAATAACCAGTTCATGCTGGCAATCAGCAAACCAGCTCTTGGGCTTTGAACAGGGTGGCCCCCCATATCCCGCCTGGAGGCTAGTGGGGTAGGGAATATCGACACTCACACTTGAGCCGTTTAGCGCGATAGGATTCTGCAGTTGGCCCGTCCCATTGGTGCCAGTTCTCGGTATTCTCGGTTCAGACGGGTGAACAAATGGCAACGAGAGAAGAAAAGCCTCCGTTTGGTCTCGCAGTCTGACGCCCATCGGGTCCATCGCGATTAGAACTGCCGACTGTCGGCTATAGACTATAGTATGCAGGTGTAAAAAGTGTAGATTGCAGATTGTACGGAGTAGAAGGTTTGAGGATTGAATGAATTGCTAAGCGGTATTCCGCCACGCTATTGGAACGGGTGGGTTTACGACGGCCGGATTAGTTAGTCCCTTGTCCTAGGGCTTATTTCGCGATATGACTATGGTGATGCTGGCCGTTAGAAACATATTGCAGCTAATGCGAAGGGAATCCCTATCCAATTCAATTCAATTGGAATGAATCCTACAATATGCTACAAGAGAGTCAAGAGAAAATAGAACGCGCCCATGAAGGAAAAATGACATTGAGGGAAATTTAGTAAGACCCATGAGTTGGAAGGTTATTTTATTTCATATTACACGGCAAAATGGGAGGACCATATGACAGCAATGCCAAAAGTTTGTTCATTTAATTGTCGAGCAAGCAAAGTAGATCGACCGAAAGGCCTAAAGGGATGGGTTGGAGGAAGTTAGGTGAGGTTAGTTGGGTTTTAGTCCACGGAGTCGTAGCAGTCAGTGTCCACTGTCCCCTATACAACTCAGCTCATCCATTATCCACACTCCCCCTCCCTCTCCACCCCCTCTCCCTCCCTCCCTCTTCACCTTCTACCACCACAACCTCCGAGGGTACCAACATCGACCACCCACCATCCTATCTATCGTCGCATAATTCCCTCGCCACTCCTCTCTGCTACTCCTGGTCTGTCCGCTTCAGACCATTTGAGCTGGGGGATCTGCAAAGCACCGCACACAACCACCCCCCCTCAAACACCCAAACCACAACCCGCCCGGAATCCTAGCGAAACCGACGCGAGACCTCCAATTCGAAAAGGGACTGATGAAGGTGTGTGCGTTTCCCTCCTCTGCATCTCCATCTTTATCCTCAATTCTGCTCGCTTGCCCAACTGCCTCTCTTCGCTCTCTCTTCAATAATAATGATATCACGACGCCCTGAACCGCTAGCTTTCTGGGCTTCCTGATCTCACTATTGAACATCATATCGGCAGCGACACGGTCGCAAGCGGCCTGTTGGAGGAGTGGATGCTTACTGTCTCATTTTAGGCCCTGCACCACTCGGACAAACGACGGTGACCTGCGCCTACCTTTGTCCCTCTCTCGCCCAACCTCGACCGAATGTACGATTCCGAACCCCTTCCTTCTGCTAGACTCCATGTGTTCTCCTAGCAATTTTCTCGATATAAGCGACTCCCAATTGCTCACGCGCGACTGAGCACGGAAACTCAAAAGACTTGAATATACGGGAGAGTGCATACACCCGATACCGACCGGTTCGGAGGGCGAGGTTGTGTCGGGCGCGCGGAGTGATTCCTCTTTTCCTATCCGGGCCTCCTTACTTTCTCGCGCTCGTCATCTCGCGCAGAGCTGCGACCGCGCAGAATGGAGTCTGATAATCCGAATGGGTACAAGCGAAGCTCGATGCACCAGGCCTTCTATAGCCGCCCCGTGGAACGACGTCCAAGCAAGAAATCATCCTCTCGGGATCGCCATGGCATGGTATACCCAGACAATTTTCGTGACACGAGTATTCGCACTGTGACCCCAGAGTCACAGTCCCCTTTGTCCGACGCGGAGTATCTCACTGGCAACAGTGCGAGCGCGCCGTCACCACGGACCACCATGCGATCAAGGACAGTTGAGCGAAGCGAGGAAGAGACGCCCACAGAAGCCAGGAGCCAGCGCACACGATCACGAACGACGACTCTAGAAGAACAACGGGGAGATATGGCGCCGAATACTTTCAAGGCACGGACGCGAATCGGATCGGTCAATGTAGCTAGCTCGTCTCAGCCCAAAATGGTGGATACCAAGGTCGCTGAGGAATCCGCAAGTTCAATCGGTTTCCCTTCAATACACTCGCCTAATTACGTTGGTCAGGCCGTCACACGTCAACGACTCAGCAGATCCCAGGGCTCCGGCTTGACGAGCGCTGTCGCACACAACCAAGCCGCCTTCGCATCGCCCCTATCGAATACCGATGCCGCCAAGATACTACAATTGATGAAAACGACATGCGGCCGGATGCATGGAATCCTGTCCTTTCGAACAGCGACAAACAACTCATGGTCGTCAAGCACGTGGACCTCGGGTTATTGTGCCATAAACGTTGCTACGGGTAGTCTGATATATCAAGCAAAGGGCGAGCCAGCGCTGGCAAAGACATTGATCCCCGATTTACGTGGTTGTCGCGTTCGCACATTGTTCGACGCAGAGTTGCAAACCACTTACTTGAGCGTTAACACCTTTACCTCCGGTCTCGGCATTCAACTACGACCCCACGTGAACGAGACCTTCGACTCTTGGCTGGCGGCTCTGCTTTGTTGGCAGCCCATCCGACCAAAGGGTGTTCAGAATAAGATGACAAAACCTCAGGCTGTCGTTATCGGCGAACGCCGCATCCCCGAGCGTCGACGAAACTCGGAGAGTGCTGCACAGAAGGATGCAGCCATCATCAAGGTCGGAAAGATGCTTCTGTGGGATAAGCCCTCGGCATCTGGAGCTCGACCGGCTTCAGTTCGTCGAGTATCTACATATCGGCAATCCAGAGCTTTGAACTCTTCATGGCAGCGGGTAAGCTGTACACTGCAGGAGAACGGTTTCTTCAAGCTTTATACCGAGTCGGATGTCACACTTGTGGCAACAGTCCAGCTTTCTCAACTCTCGAGGTGTGCAATTCAGCAATTGGACTCGTCAGTACTAGACGATGAGTTTTGCGTTGCGATTTATCCGCAATATACGGCACACCCTGTTCCCGACCCTGGAATGCGTCCTATATATCTTGCTCTTGAGAGCCGCGTCCTTTTCGAGGTCTGGTTTGTGCTGTTACGTGCATTCACCATCCCAGAGCTTTACGGCCCCGAGGCTCCCGACGATGAGGAGGATCCCAACAAGACGCCCGAGGCCCAGTCTCCTACACATCACACCCACGACATGTTCCGAATCGAGCGTATCCTCAACCTTAGAGTCACAGAGGCGAAGCTCTTCCGAGCCAAGCCAGAACAAACACCTCGCAGTCGAAAGATGTCCAGGTCGCATGGACACTCCGCCCCCTCGCCACCTAAAGTCAGCGATTACTATACAGAGGTGCTCCTGGATGGAGAAATTCGCGCCAAGACGGCTGTGAAATATCGTACGACGAATCCGTTCTGGCGCGAGGACTTCACCTTCAACGACTTGCCACCTGTCCTCTCTCAAGCCTCTATCCTCGTCAAAACTCTCAATCCAACGCAAAGAGATTGGACCCTTATCGCGCATGGAAAATACTCTAGCCAAGATGTCAATGCAGCCAACATGCTGGACGAGATCGAGATCTCAACCAATGACGCAATCTTTGGGCGAGTTGACCTGCGCCTTGAGGAACTAGATCCTGGCGTGGATACAGAAAAATGGTGGCCCATTCTGGACGACCAGGATCAGGCCGTGGGAGAGATGTTCATGAAAGCCCGAATGGAAGAGACGGTGGTCTTGATGTCCGAAGAATATGCGCAGATGCACGACCTACTCCACGCCTTCACGAACGGGTTGACAATCAACATGGCCCAGGTTATGTCATCCGAATTGACTCAACTGTCCGAAATGCTCTTGAACATTTACCAGGTCTCTGGGGCGACGGTGGATTGGATATCCGCGCTCATCGAAGACGAAATCGATGGTGTCCACAAGGAATCAACCACCAACAGGCTGCGCTACACGACTAGGATCCATTCTAATGACTCTCGCGAGTCTGGTCAGGACCGTGAGATCCTTGTGAGAGATATGGGACGGACGGCTACCGTTGAAGCGAACTTGCTATTCCGTGGGAATTCACTGCTCACCAAGGCCCTCGATCTGCACATGCGTCGACTTGGCAAGGAGTATTTGGAGGAGACCATTGGAGAACGAATTCGCGAAATCGATGAGAGCGATCCAGAGTGCGAGGTGGATCCGGCCCGTGTGCCACGTACGGAGGACCTAGATCGCAACTGGCGCAACCTGATCTCGCTTACCACGGGTGTCTGGAAGTCGATTGCCATGTCCGTTGCTCGGTGTCCCCCCGAGTTGCGTCGTATTTTCCGGCACGTTAGAGCTTGCGCCGAGGATCGTTACGGCGATTTCCTCCGCTCCGTGACTTACAGCAGTGTTTCTGGTTTCTTGTTCTTGCGGTTCTTTTGCCCGGCTATCCTGAACCCTAAGCTGTTCGGGCTGTTGAAAGGTAAGGCTAACATGACGAAAGAGCCAAATCTCAAGTTCACGCGCTAACTTACATGACAGACCACCCTCGTCCTCGGGCTCAACGCACTCTGACGCTCATTGCCAAGGCTCTTCAAGGACTGGCCAACATGACAACTTTCGGCAACAAAGAACCGTGGATGGAGCCGATGAACAAATTCCTAGTTGGCAACCGCGCCGATTTCAAGACATTCGTCGACCAAATCTGCAACATCTCAGCGGAGCGGCCAGCTGCTATGATCACGCCCTCCTATACCACGCCTCTGCAGATTCTCGGGCGCTTGCCAGCTACCTCCCGCGAGGGCTTCCCCAGTCTCCCGTTCCTGATTGATATCGCCCGATGCTTTGCAAACTTGATCCGTATCTGGTTGGAGGTGGTTCCAGAGCGGCTGTCCGAACTTGAGGAAGTGGATCCCTTCCTGGCCAAGTTCCATCAATTGGCCATGCAACTACAGGAACGCACCGAGGATTGCCTAGATGAGGCCGAGCAGGCGGAACGACCCAGTGTGAACCTCGAGGTCAAGTGGGAGGAATTGGTTGACTCCATGGAGCGAGCGGTGACCTTTTACGACGAGACCTCGAGTAAACCTGCCACGCCAGCTCCAGAACCGCCTATGACAGGCAACAATCTGCCGGTCTCCTCATCCTCAGCATCAAACACCCCCGGCCATCGCGGCTCAATTGGCTTCTTCGCCACTCGCCCTACCATGCCCCGTCGATCGACTGACAATGCACCCGACGCGGATGACACGCCGCCCAGTTCGTCGTCGGCTACTTGGGACCAGTCTCGCGTGCCATTTAGTATTCCTCGATGGTCGGATCCTCGTGATAGCACGGGCAGTTCTAAAAACTCGTCCACCTACTCTCTCGAATACTCGGAGAACGCCAAGGCCCGCCGGTCGAGTGTCACCAAAGAATCTTCGAGTAAATACCGCTTCTTCGACTTTGTCCCCGCGCCGTCACGTCGCAAGAAGGACCGAGACCAGTCCCAGCATCACTCGCACGAGGATCTCCGGAACGAGTTCTAGTTGACAAGCATTCCCTTGCGACTTGTCACATTCGTCCTTGTGACTTCCTTCTCTATCTCTATGTGCTCATGAAGTCCACGCTCCATTTCCTTTGCTCACTTCATCTTCCATTTCTCATCTTCAACCATCTCCGCCACTATCCTTCTCAATCTCAATTCTCAATAGGATTGAACATCCATTGATCTTCTCAATGTTCTCCTCAGCATGTCTCACGGTGTTGATACCCTTCTTTCTTCCCCGTCTCTTGATTCTGTTCTTGTCTCTGAAACCCTCGCTCTTCCCCCGCCGTCCATCCACCTGTCTCCTTTCCATGTCATATACATTACTCCCAACCTTCGCCAGCCATCACTCAGCTCTTGGATGAGAGTGAGGAAAAGTTAAAAAGACCATACACTTGTATGATTCAATGGACGCTCGGCTTTTACAAAAAGAGGCCTTCAGCTTGTGTTCTGTGGGCGTTTTGCGTGGCGATGCACTTTTGGTGTGCTCGTGCGTGTGAGTGTGGTCAATGGTTGTTGTCAGCGTGTATATACTTGATTGATTGTATTCCCCGAATAGACGAAATGGACCCTTGTTCTCAGCGTGATTGAATCTTGGAATTTCGTGTAGTTCTCTGGTTGTAGTAAGCAAAGTTCGATTTGTTCCATGTGTCAAATCCATGATTTGTTAAATTGTAGTCTGACTTTTCATACCCCGACTTTCCAGAGCTGTCCGCTAGTTCTGCACAGAGAGGTTCACTCGGAATGGCCCGCCTATGTATCGGATTTCCTATGTCAAGTCTTGGCTTTCCCGCTCCGTTTTAGTGCTCAGTCCCTCGCCGCTTTTGCTCACTGAGTAGAACTGAGCACGCCCCTAAGCGCCCTGATCCGATCAGTGAGCATTATGTAAGCTCACTGAGCACCTCACTGATCGCTCTGACTTGCTCACTGAGCACAACCTGAACCTCAATAAAACGCAATTCGCTAGCCCTATCCACGTGAAACTCTTTTTCTCTAGATTGGCCCCACAGTCCCATCCAAAAAGCATTGGTATCAATACTCTGGCGTTTCATTTTGGTAGTCATTGCGCCTCGGTGAAGCCGGATAGTTAATCAACCTATCAATTTACCTGAATGCTCCTAGGAACCCCTGCCTACAGATTTATACAGTTTCCTAATCAGACATAGAGCTAGTCTAAGAGAAATTTCATGAACATACTGGAAGACCATAAGCCTTGCAGTATATTGGGCAATTTCTCTCTACATTGATCATGCGTATCGGAATATATGCTTGGTCAAACCCTATCTCCACTCTCAAAAGACATTGCTCCTGGGAACTTGCCGGATGATTGATTGGTTGATTTATAGGCTGTCTTAGTCTCGGAAGCTGCTAAATGCCGCCGGATGCTCCTGGGAACTATCAGACTCTACGCTATTTTGAAAACACGTGTAAACTATCCTCATGAATTCGCTTATAATCCATAACTATCTAGACTCAAAATACGTAGAACTTGTTGAAACGTCCTAGAGATAAGTGGTGTCTGTTTCACTGAGGGTATATATCTAAGCCTACCTCCAGGAAGTAATCGCTTTTATCTCTCCCTATTTAATCGCTCCTGTGTACTATTCAATCCCTACTTGGTCGTGTGAATCGCCTGAAATGGTCTTGTGTGACTCTATGGTTGTCCCTGAGTTAGGGACGCTCGCCAATCATATATTGATCGAAGATGATCTTGATCTTGCTCTGACGGACTTAGCTTCTAATTCCAACGTGATCCACGTTGACGAGGATTGGCGTGGCGACGAGCTAGACCATTTTGGCTCCGATGCCGACACTGACATAATCTCTACGCCGGAATTTTGGGGGTCGTTAAGTGGCCGAAGTTTCGCCTTCTCGGAAGATCATGGAGCAGCTATCGATTCGTCTTCCATCTATGTGTCCACCAGATCGGTAGACTGTGAGGACATACAAGGTTTCCAGTCAGCTGAACAGCTTCAGTCGGATCACAGAGCATTGGCAGTCACTCAGAATTTAGTTGACGACCACTTTCGGGCTACCAGGAAGAAGAGCGTTGCGAGTGACCACAAAGGTACGCTTAGCTGATGACGATTGAGACTTTTATGCTAGATCTTGAAATTTACTAGTGAGCGAGCAGAGCACGAAGCAAGTAAAAGATTCTAAGACCGAGGAACGAAAGGAGGATCGCAGTGTGGCTGATACTACCTCGATAACTTGCATTTTACTCTTCAAGAGAATACAAATTTACCACACGTCGAATAGATCAGCCGGAACCATGTCGGACGGCGTACAAGACTGGAGGAATCGCAATCAGTTGTATTAAATGTCAAAAGGAGCCCATAACAACAGCAAATTTCAATCAATAAATGATTTAGGAGCCCAAGATGAAGGGGTTGCAGTACTTATCCATGATAAACACAGCCACCATGTTCTTTTGCGAGTTTCAAGCTCCACCGAAGTCAAGCGCTCCGGGTATACGCGGCGATAAAGCCCCATCTGGAGGGCCGCCTGAATGGTTGCTGTCCAAAGACTCCAAACCTGATCTAGGTTGCATGTGCCTTGAACATACTGCAATGTGATAAGCAGAGCTTGAACTATGTTTGATTAGCATTTTGCACTTGACAAGCGTGTTTGGACCACATACCGGATTCGAGGCTAGCAGCATTCAGCATTATATCTGGAAGCAGATCAGTCGCCTTTTGGAAAAGGACGTTCGCGCTCTCTAGCCTCTGGTATACTGTCTCGCCAGTAGCAGAGTAAATAGCTCCAAATGCTAATACCATGTTAAGAAGGCAGAGCTGAGGCGCACTCAAATGATCTTGCCTATTGCCTGTGGCATATCTCAGTATGACCGGCTTGTAGATAAATGGAAACAAGCTGCCCGTATTAGAGAAAAACTTTTCAATTAGACAAATATGCAGGTCTTCCGGTGGGAACTCCGACATGTTTGTTGTCGTACCAAATGTTGAAATACTTTTGGAGGTAGAGTGAGGTGAGCAAGGCGAGCCTGGCTTCGAAGCCAACTTGATCTCTGAAACAGTATCTTCATGACATGTAGGTAATCTTGCATCGAGGTTTGTCAATTGACCTACTGCTTTTGAGACATAGGTAAAAGTGGTTGAGCAGGATGTCGGACCTGTTTTGTTAGGGCATGTCGAGGCGCGAATCGAACGATAACGAGAGGTCATGTTTTAGAATCATAGGTATGAATTAAAATTTAGAACGGAGCTCACCAAAATGACTGATATATCCTTCTTTATGCAGAGCGTCGTGGATCCTCCTTCACTACAGGCCGCGCCTCAATGCTCTGGAAAGAATAGTGACTTTAACCTGTAGTTCGTGCTCCCGTCGCCCTAGGAGGAAGACTCAGTGTACGATTTTTGCCCCTCCGGAATGGCGAGGATCACAGTACTATCTTCATTCGACCCTGCTCATCCTCATCACTCGGCATCCCACTGATAGAGGGTTTGATTTTCTGAGATCATCGGAGTTGGTACTGTTCGGAAATGAGGAGGGGATAATATCCACGTTGAAACAGTATGTATGCATGTATTTATGTATGATTTCATTTACCCCGATCACTCGCCGAAGTTGATTTTGGACCACTACAAAATGTATCGGTTTCAGATCACTCACTATTTGGGCTTCAACCAAATAAATCCCAAGAAGCTCTTATTTGTATCTCTTTGACATGAGAAGGGTATCTTTCCCACACACTTTGGCAGACCAGCCCTCCGGATCTTGTTTTTCGGTTACGACAGTCCGATCATGTATCAACCACGACCCATCTTTCTGTCTCCGAAATATGTCCCTCCAGTGTCCCGAGTGATCAATAAATTTGTGTTCGGTCGTGGCAAAGAATTGAGCGCTCGAGTGTGCTTCATCTTCATTAACAAATACAATATCGATCGTGGTGATATGGTGGCGAATATATTTGGCCTCGTTGCCCCGGACGACTTCTTTCGCTTGACTTGGAAGTATCTCGCGACCGTTCGATAAACGGTAAGTTCCATCTGGCTCAAAACAATTGGCAATGGCGTTCCAGTCGGCGCCATCACGTGCATGCGAAGCATAGCGATGCATCACGGCAGTAATCAAAACGCGTGCTAGGGCTTGTTTCTCAAGGTCCATGGTGGAGCTTTGGGGTGGAAGTGTGGCTGGAACTGTGGGCTGTGGTGTGCTAGCGAAGCAGATTTGTCTTCAATAATGATGTATGACAATTTCAATTTGATGGATGACTATTTCTGTGGTAGTTGCAGTAAAAAGCAATCAATTCTTCCGGGGGAATGCTGTGGGATTTTGAATGGCTCATTGGCTCTCAGCCGTAACTCACATGAGCGAATCGAAATATCATCAAGATAATCATCGACGTTGTGGTGGGACCCGATAACATGCTACTCTTCCCCTCATTACCCCCGCAGTATCCGAGAATTTCTTCCACCTACAAGCATTTACAGTTACGGATCTACTTGATCCGAAGCACCAGAATACCGGTCCCGGTGGCGGTCGGATGCTAGTTTGCCGCCTTTCGGATTCATTCCATTCGTCACAATTTCCTACATGGGCAGGTAATCTTCAAAATTGACCTCAGGACAGATGTAGTTTCTATATATATTCCTTGCAAGATTTCAGAAAAAAAATCAGTGTTCAGATTTAGCAAAATTCCATCCTATCGTCGATTCTGCTCCCAAATATTATCTATTCGCAATGGCTTTTGAAGCTCAAGTCATCGTCGTCGGAGCCGGTCCTTCAGGGTGTCTTCTTGCCTTACGACTAATACGACAAGGCATTCGGGTTGCTCTGATAGAGCAGGAGGTAGAGATCCAGCCTCATTTTCGTGCCTTGGGATATCCCGGCTGCACTCATGCCGCCCTCGAGAAAGCTGGAATCTGGGAGGATGTGAAGGAAAGAGGCTTCATTAAGCGAGGATTCTCCTGGAGAAAGTTACCGCGCGATGATGTGATAAATGGAAGCGAAAAGATTTGGGGAGACTTGATCGCGACATGGGATCCCTATATCAACTCTCCCCTTCAGGATGGCGACGTCGGTCATGGCATGCTCGCCCTTCCACAAAACCGATTTCGTGAGATAATTATGCCTAAGATTCTTGCCTCGGACCTGGCAACTGTCTTTTTGGGACATACTGCTATTGAGCTCCGGCAAGATTCGACCTCCGCCACGGTCACTGCGGCGGACTCTGTCGGTTCTGTGACCCAGATCACTGGGGCGTTCGTCGTAGGGGCCGATGGCGGCAAATCAGTGATTCGAAAGCAGCTCGGATTACATCTGAATGGATTTACCTGGAGCCAAATTGTGGTTGCGGTGGACATGCTCATTGATCTTCCGCCACCAAAAGATGGCCCTTCCAGCTTGTATTATGTCGACCCGGTTGATTTTGCATTTTTCTCTGCCATTGAGAAGCCTTCAGGACCGGGGCCAATTCTCTGGCGTTGCACTCTAGTAATTACAGAGGAGGAATCACACCCGGACATCTTTGACAGGACTTTGAAACAGAAGTTGGACAAGCTGACCCCTGGTCCAAGACCCCTTACGTATCAACTTCTGAGAGCGCAGCAGTATCGTATACACCAGAGGAGCACTGAGACGATGAAGCAAGGTCGGTGTCTTTTGGTTGGAGATGCCGCTCATTTGACCAATGTACGTCTGCTCTATTTGCTGCTCCTAATACGATCGATGGAAGCCTTGCTAACTTGAAACTCCCTCGTAACAGCCGTGGGGAGGCCTTGGACTGACTACGGGAATTTTGGATGTTGATTCTTTGGCGGACGTGCTGGATGGGATTTTCGAAGGGCAAACATCCGAATCGGTTCTCGATGCATGGTCTGATGCTAGACTGAATGTGTTCAACAATATCGTCAGCCCAACCGCCACTAAGAACTTTAAACGATGTTATGAAGTAGATCCCCAAATGCCGCTCTTGGACCCCCTTTTCAAGGCGATTCATGAAAACAGTGATGGACTTGAATGTTTGAACCAGGGTTTGGCGCAACTGGTCACTGATTTGAAGCTGCTTGTCAGTCAATGATACTATGTAACAGTCAGTGTCATCATAATATGAGGATGTTTCTACTATTTCCCCGAATACTGTAAGAGATCAAATTTTCAAACAATTCTGATCAAGCAGATGGCACTATTCATAGGAGATAGCATGGCGACTGAGAGAGGGCCTTGATCTACGCTCCATCATTGGTTTCCACAATCTACCAAGGCCTCAGTTGATAGGTTCCAATTATTGTTGAAACTTTGATGAGAAAGGATCGTCGTAGCTATGCTGATTGGAAGATGGTGGGCCGAATTCACATTATGTTTAACATTTATTGTACATTGCCCATCCGCAGAGGTTGATCACGAAGTCATGCAAATATCCTAGATCAATCTTTACACTCATCGCCAGACATGCTGGTCTCCGAACTCAGTTAATAACTAAACCCGGTGCATATGACTTGAATATGTTAAATAAAATCCGATGTTGATAGAGCGGATAAAACTAAACTGCTTATATCTGGCATAACTGCATCTTGCAAAGGCGAGAAGTAAATTGTACAGCTGTGTGTCCTATCTCTTAGTTCTTTGAATGGAAGCCTACTTATGGACTTGTCTTCCACTCATGTAGATCACCTTCCCTGTAGATCACCTCCTCTCAGTTGCATTTATAATTGAATCAGAAAGAACTGATAACCTCTTTGCATTCGACTAACGGAAATCTGAACTGAAAAGTTTCCCTATAACACAGCACTAGTCTTGTTGTATGCAAAGGCTCAAATAAATGGTAGTATCAGACTGGACTCGTACCTCCCTCCAGTGTGAATGACATGTTCCCCGATATTCTCATTGCTAACTGGCTCCATACCAATCGTCTCGGTCTCCGGGTAACACATATCATGACCGGAGACGCGCAACATCAATCCTTCACCAGGGGCAAATACCATTCCGATGGGCCAAAGGGTGATCTCGACCTCGACGATAGAGCCTGGTGAAATTGCCTCGCGCTTATTGTGCGTATAAAAGACCTCCTGATCCGTGGATCTTTTGGGGTCTTTCGTGATATGATGCGAGGCACGAAGAAACCCTTGCGGTCCTAAGCACTTGGCGGTATTGACGTCTGCCACTTGTGCGCATGGTACAGGGCATGGATAATTGAGGTGCTCCAGAGGCTTGCCGTCTCGGGAAACCTTGCGAATTTGCACTGCGATGTCAAGATCATCTTTATCTTTGCAAGATACCCAGAGTGTGGATTTAGCATATCCTGCTATTTCGGTGTATTCATCAAAGAATAAGGTAAAATCCTACTACTGTTAGCTCAAAGAAACAAAGCGTAAAGTTTCGCCTGCCAATCAAGATTTAACAGAGAGAAGTAAATACTCTCCAAGTCGTAGATATGGATGGCAACTGATATAGACTCACGCAACTCTGGCAGTCTGATAGGATGGGGAAACTCACGGAAGTAGCTTTCAGATCCTGGCTATCATATGAGACAGATGATGTTTCATGCAGTTGTTGCGGTTGAAGCACCATTAGTGCTGCATTCAAATGGAACTTCTTCAGGGTTTGTCGAGGCAGAGGCCACGCAGGTTCCGGTCGCTCGCAAATGGTCTTCGTAATTCCACCACTGGCTTCGAAGCCCAATAAGGACAAGCGAACAGGGGGAGTATCAACTTCCCAGCCATTTTCAGCTTCTTTCAAGAACCTATCAAAGAACCTTTGGAGGTCATCAACCATCTCCGGTCGGTAGAGGTCGTACCACTCTTGGTATGGGTGAACTCGCAGCCATTTCTGGCGGGAGCTAGCGGAACGAAAAGTCTCAAATGAACCCCGGCTATGCAGCATCGACGAAAAGGATGCAACAACATATGTTGGGATACTGATTCTCTTGGTGTTCATATATTTGCTCTCCCAATAGTCATCGAACAATGGTCTCTTATCCAACATCAGGGGCATATTCTCCACAGAATTCCGCCCAGCAAATCCAGCCAGGATAAACTTTTGGAACCCCGCGTTATGCTTCTTGCCCCCTCTTGCAAGAGAATCACGATACATATCATTCCTCCCTTCCCATGGTGCTATCGCCTTGAGTGCAGGATGCTCCAGACGAGAAGCAAAGTTGATCTGGGCAATGGCTAGCCATGAATTCCCTGCCATACCGACAGAACCATTGCACCAGGATTGCTTGCTAATCCAATCAATTGCGTCGTAGATGTCCTCTGCTTCTTGCTGGCCCCAAAATACCATGTTCCCTTCCGAGTCACCGGCGCCTCTCGCATCGATATTGATGATCGCATATCCACGAGGCACCCAATCTGCAGGATCAGGTCCCTCGAACTTCTCATAACCCGAGGTTTGGTTCAAGTGTAAACCGACACGGAAGGGTGCGATGTTGTCGTAATTAAGACACCCGTTTCCTGTTTTGCCGTATGGGCTCCAAGGAATGATCGCTGGGACCTTCTGCTCTCCACCCTCGGATGAACAAGGACGAAAGATATCCGCGTAGAGCTTGATTCCATCGCGCATCGGAATCGAGACATCTTTGTCGAGGATGGTATCTGCAGTAAATGGACGCCAACCCGGAGACCGAGTATGTCCAGTCGAAAGAATGCTTCTGCCGGGTTGAAAGCCATGATAGGTGTAGCGTGGGTGAGCTTCTGGAGTTGGTAGCTTGTGCCATTCCAGATCAGGATGTTTGCTTTGATAATCCTCGGCTGTGGTCGAGGTCGGCATCGTGGTGGCAGAGTGGATTGACAAGTAAAATAACGGATCTTGGAAAATGGTTCAATTCATGGACTCACACTGGCTGGTATTATTTAAGGGCTGTGCGCATGTGGCTGTTCATGAGCTGGCTCATTATGTATCACTTGCCCGGCTGCGTCCCACCCTCGCTCACCGTCCAGTCATTTTATTTTGCATTCCGTACTTGACCTTTGGTACCACCACATCCGTCCCGACCGGAGCTAGTGGGCCCCAGATGGTCGCGATCCGGATCATGAGTTTCATTAGCCAATTAACAGATCAAATCGAAATAAGGTTTCAGCTAGGCCAATCATCGGCCTTAATTTTTGGAGGGCTTCCGGTGGGGGTGGGACAAAAGTGCACCGGAGATCATTTTTCTGGATGCGGGGGAAGATATTCATGGATCAAACAGATATGTATTGTGATGTCAGATCAGATAGCTAGGAAATCCATCACCTGTCACGATTCATGAATACTACTTACAAGCACAGTTTGATAGAGCTATATAGTCTAGTTCGAGTGGCCACTTTCGGTCCTCTTATATTTCGAATAATCTTTTGTTCCACATCGCTCATAACCTTTTTGCCCACCATGCAGATCCAAGCTTCAGCAGAAAAATCATCAGCGACGGCAGAACATCTGGAGATGTGCGATAGAGGGGGATCCTTGTTACCATCAACAGGGGTTTCACATGAACAAGCGGAAGTGGACAGAATTGTACGCAAGGTCGATATTCGGCTTTGTGTTGTTCTTGCAATCATGTACACCATCTGCCAAATTGACCGAACCAACTTGGCCAATGCGTATGTCTCTTCCACATCACAACCCAACCCAATGTCACAACACAGGACGTGAGTCTAACATATTCATCTTATTCCAGTGTTGTTGCTGGAATGGGAAAGGAAATTGATCTCTCCGGCAATCATTATGTGCGTTTTGCCCTTTCAATTATCTACAGCCAGCTAACCAGGTGACATACGGTTGATCAAGTCCACCATGGTTGTTGTTTTTTTCCCTTTCTATACGATATTTCAGCCTCTCATGACAGTCGTTGCCCGCAAGATTGGCCCGAAGCTATTCCTTAGTACAATTACAATTGCATGGGGTATTATTATGATTGGATTCGGTCTTGTGCACACCTGGCAGCCGTATATTGGACTGCGAGCCGCACTAGGATTTCTTGAAGCCGGATTCTTCCCGACTTGCATCTTCCTCATCAGTACATGGTACACAAGACATGAAACGGCAAAACGAATTGCGCTGTTTTACCTTCTTGGTAGCGCGTTGAGTGGATTCGGAGGGATTATCGCTTATGGGGTGTGTATTGACCCTGCATGCACTGCACCCCAATTAAGTTTAATGGAAACTGACTGGACCAATATAGCTACAACAAATGCATGGCCTCGCTGGAATGGCCGGCTGGAGGTGGATTTTCATTGTAGAGGGTATCTTGACTGTGGTTATCGGACTAATTGGATGGCTTTTTATCGTCGGGTTTCCTGAGGATGCGCAACAAACGCGTTGGTTTCTGACCGACGGAGAAATTGACATCATGATGGATCGGGTTGAGAAAGACCGCGGTGATTCTCATGTCACACCATTTATCCTTACGAGTTATCTCAGTCATGCTCTGGAGTGGAAAAGCTGGATGTTCGCTCTGAATTTCTGCATGACAACAGTGGTTAAGTAAGTTCAGACTGAGATATTTACTGTCCAGCTGAGAGAACTCACTACTAATCCAGTGAACAGCTACTCCGTGGTATATTTCTTACCAATCATTTTGAACGAAGGCCTTGGATTTTCCCAGGCTGCGGCGCAAAGTTTGAGTGCCCCTGTAAGTTTCATACTCTACCTTATCTGATCTCGCGAGAATTGTGAAACGTTGTTAACAAGTATTGATAGTGTTATATCTTTGGCAGCATTCTCGGGTTTGCAGAGAGTTGGCTGTCGGATAAATACAAAACAAGAGGCATATTCATTGTTATGAATGCGATTTTGCAAATCGTTGGCATATCTGTATTGGGATTTGCAAAACAGAGCCCTGTGCGTTATTTCGGGGCATTCATTCTGGTTGGAAGCGGTAGTGCAAACATTCCAGCCACTCTGACCTACCAATCCAACAATATAGTTGGCCAATGGCGGCGAGCCTTTGGGTCCGCTTTGATTATTGGAGCTGGTGGTGTAGGAGGAGTGGTTGGAAGTTTTGTCTTTCGCAACAAAGACAAGCCAAATTACAGGTCCGTTAAATGACCCCAAAATTTCAATCCCGTTTTTTCTCTGATACTGACCGATCCGCGAATACAGACCTGGTCTATATACTTGCTTTATAGCAGCCTCGATTACGGTGATATCTGTTCTCATCACATCCATCGCTATGAAACAAGCAAATAACCGACAGAAGCGAGGTGGTATTACTATCATGGATACACCTACATTCCGTTATACTCTATAAATTCAAAGTGAAATCCCCTTGGGAATCTAACTGATTGAGTTAGGATTTTCTCCTCGAAAATTGCAACATTCCTTTTATCATTCCTCGTAGCGATATGTTTGACAGTAGAATTTGATTAATGGAGTGCAGTTCTATAGTAAATGACTTTTCTATCGTTCAATTATTCCAAGCGATAGAAAACATCGGTTTTTTGAATGTGAGTTCTCAAAAGGAATCGCAGGCATGTACTATTGCCGTTTTCAAAATACGCCGCCGAGCTCCAATAATATACAGGTTCCACTCACCAAACTGTGAAATTTCTCATAACTCCCTCAAATGACCCGATACCATACCAAAATTAGTAGATCAAGAGGAAAAATTTCCAAAGACTAACATTGTTGAGGTATAGAGATGCACTTTTTCCCCATACCGTAAAAAGCAATCTGGCTGAATGAACGTTGTATATTGTATTCTTCAGTTGAACTTGCAAACGTCCTGGATGACGCCAGCAATTTCGAACATACAGTCAAAAATGGAGGAACAAAAGACCGACCAGTAGTAACAAATATGCGGCACCTACTAGCTTCGTGTATGATCTCAGATCGATCCATCCTCGGCCTCTGCATACGGTATCCCGCAATCTTTGATATCTTGCAAAAAATTGCGGGAACTGTCGAGAAGCGGAGAGTTTGGGGATTTGGAATCGTCAAGCATCTGTATGTAGAAGTCGAAAATCCTCGGCACATCGTGCAGCAGAATATGCTTTCCATCAGAATCCTGGATACATATGATGCTCTCACCAGGATGGATGTTCCTACCATGGGAACTCACATCCTTCGCCAGATCATTTAACACGATCAAGGGTCCTGCACTAGAACTAGTGGAGGAGACACCTCCCATATTGCCGATAGGGCTATATAGTCCGATGGCGTAACACCACATCACCAGGGCAATGCGGGACACAGATATGGGCCACCAAACGGGGCGATCTTGACTGGATTGAAGGATTCGTAAAACATTCCCCGCACGCGCGATAGCTTTCCAAGCGAATGGCGACTGAGCCCATCTTCGTAATTGGGGAAGATATTTTCTTCCCACTTCAAACCCATCCTTGCCGGCGATCAACTGGACATCATCGAAACAGATATACAGCTCCACCCAGACCAGTTGAGAAAGTAGCAGGGGGGTTGTTTGGGATTGGCAAGGTGGTAAGCCGTCAAAGACTTGTTCTGATAGTAAATTCCATTTTACAAGAGTCTTTTCCAACTCTTCTTGTTGATGAAGTCGTACGAACTCAGCGGTTTCTGGGGCAGGTGTTGAGGATTCAAATCCTTCCTCCATGGGTACAAATCGATAGCGTTGTGAGTACTGGATGATTTGAGTTTGAATGGGGCAGAGTAAAAGCCTTAACTGCAGTGGTGTTACGCCCAACTTGAGATCGAGAAAATTGTGGCGCAAGAACAAGCGATAAAATGATGCGAGAGACGGGGGATGGAGCTTAGTGGATGAGTGTGCATCTCCAGCCCATTCAGTAAGCGTCTCTCGCCACTGATCTTCATTATCCAAAAGGAAAAGCTCGTCAGACACTGGCATCGGGCATTGCAACCTGGTAAAATGGAGCGCGGGCTGAACGTTGTGAAGGAGGCTGATTTCATGGTCGAGGAGGAACAATATCTGACAAAGCCTGAGCTCTCGTTCTTTGTTGATCCAGTTCGACCAGGAGTCGCTATCTTCGTATTGGCTTCCAGGATTGTATTTAGGCTGTGCTTTGTAGTATCCGCGGCGAAGAAAGTACTGAGCTCAAGAATCAGCAAGGGGAATTCTGCCATTCCGGGGACTTTGCTGCATACAGTGCTGGGGATACCTTTGAAGGCCTCCGCAATTTCCATATGTCTTTTACTACCTGACCAAGCACTAAACGCGAGCGTCATGATCCATGCACTCAATACCCACTTGTCGAGAAGGCGAATCTCGTCTTGAAAGGTGTTTTCGGTGATGGTGAAGCGAATTAGGTAAACTAGCTCAACCGAGAATGCACGGGCCTTTTCGACTGGAATGACCAGACAGCCAAGTGCCATGGTGGTGGCGAGGAAAAGCCCAATATCGCTATCGGGATCTTGGTTTTTGCCGGAGGATTCAAGGAGACTGGTTGGGTGAATAATTGGATACAATTTTGAGAAGGTTTGTTGGTAGGCGTAATAACAATGTTGAATTGTGTCCAAAGGAGGGAACCGATGCAAGAAGCCATTGCGATCAAGTAGTTTGTAAAGCATCCCGTGGACTCGAGCAACAATAGTGTCTCTCAATGAAGCGACAATCCGAGGTATTGGCCGATTTGTTCTGAAGCCCACAATGGCAGATTTGACTTGTTCCCAGCTCTCCTGGTCGTGGAGAAATGTGTAGATTCGATGAGCATTGACTGTCGGGCCTCGTTTAAATCGATACTCAAAAGGGCAATTGGCATAGGGATTGATGGTGCCATCAGTTCTTAGGACATATTTTCCTCGCCTGCGCTCTGTTATCTTTTCTGTCGGTCCATCTAAAAATGTTGAGACTTCACCAGGGTTAGCCTGGATAAGACGACCCCCGGTAGGCCAGTTTATGATGTTGTCATGGGGACGAGGGGTGGGCACGTCCCACGGGAATGACCAGGAAAAGTCCAGCAGGCTTAGATCATGGCCTCCCAGTTCACCGAGTAGGTTCATCGATGATGAATCGGGTATATCTGTCAAATTGACGAGCCTTCCCTCCGGGTTTGGGGACCACTCGGGCGATGCTGTTGTTGAACAAGAGGATGATAGTACCTTTTTCTCATGACAATAATGTTAAAAAGCATGAATTTATGCGCCGAGGAATTAAGCCAAGACTGACCTGGGGAGCCACTGGCCATACTATGTCGGGATTCATATGTGCAGCATTATTGGCGTTGGGTAATGACGGTCCAAGCAGTTCACCAGTCACTTGAAATGGTTCATTCTTTCGTCGTTTCACAGCGGGGTGCGGTCTGTCCATTTTACAAACTAGCGATTTGCGCTGGCACTGACTGCAGGGAAACCGGCCGTTGCAGCGAACCTTCGCTCTTGCACACTCATCACAGGCGATAGCAACTCTGGGATTCTGATGGGACTGGGTCCCGGATGTTGAACTCATTGACACGACATCATTCGAATGACGCGTTCTCTCATGTCTCCGCAGGACATCTCTAGACCGCGTGAGGGACAGGTTTTCCAGTGAGGAGACTGGCGGGGGTATCACCAAACCTTCTATTAAATCGTTGGGAACATTCTTTACATTCAAATTGCCGGGTCACACCATCTAAAAGGGCGATTGCTCAGCCGTTGATCTGATATTTAAGAAAATTGCACAGGCACCTTACGCTTTACCAGATGTCTTTGCAGGTGTTCGTTCCTCGTGAATTGTTGATTGCATTGTGCACAATAGTGACGTGGAGGAAATTGAGCCATCGGATGCGGAAGGACAGCCGCTGTTGGAGCGTCTAGTTGTTGTTCGGGGATTTACAGAGGAGAAGGACTTTGGGGGAGTTGGTTCAATCATATGTGGACCAGCTTTGCCCCACCAATACAGGGAGGGACATGATAGAAACAACACTATAGACGCGTACTTAGAGTACTGCTTAAACCGGGAGGGTTGCTTCGTAGGATATTTATCTGGGTAAGTAACTGACTAGATGGACCGGTGCTAAGACGGAGTTCACAACTTAACAACTGTCGCTTGACGAACCTTCAAGACGCGTCCGCCTGCCATTATTATTATGGCGGCCATGGGACCTAGGCCAAACCTCCGCCCTAAACCTTGTCGGGACTTCTGGCCCCTGGGACTTCCGGTGGGGGTGGGACGAAAGTCCACTAGAGATCATTTCTCTGGATGCGGGGAAGAATCTTCCCCGCATCCAATTTGTGATGGGCTTGATCCTGCAAAGTTAATCACAAGAGTAGAATATTTGTTTGCATATCGCCCAGGCAGCCCTCGCTTTGTTTACTACTCCCCTTTTCAGATAAACGTTTCTACCCTGTAATCCTGTTTGCTTGCTCATGTTTATGCTGCCTTATTCTACCTGTTCTCGCTTGAGGGCAAGCGACCCTCGGAGGGGGGAAAATTTGTTACGATATACCTGGCATGAGGTTATTCACATATGGGTGCCTCAGGCTTCCGGCAGCAACCCGCCGGCACCTCGTTATCAATACCTAGTGAGCTCATACAGGGAAGATCCCTGTGAGAGGTTACATAGAACCTCGTGCTTATCTCGCTCCCCCTCTATGTTCTAGGATGAATCTCCTTCCTGTTCTGAGCGATGAGACTGTATATAAGTTGACTCTAAGTGAGAGGGTTTTGCGCTCCTCAAGAAACAGTCTTGACCTTTCTGAACAATTTATTCTGGTTCCCTTCTCTCCTACCTGGTTGACAGGCCTCCATCCTGACTTATAGAGTATATCTTTACAATAGCCATAATTTGTACTTTAGGACTTAAAGATAGATCTTAGTATCTAATAAGAGCAGAACACTTTTTTCTACGCTGGTATATAGCAGGCGGCCTAAGCCCTCTATTTTTGCATTATCGTGCCCTAGTTCGTTATTTTTTGAGGGGAAAAAGAGATTGGAGGATCGAGTACCTTAAAAAATACGGGCACGGTGAGAATTAAGGTCTATTGAAAAGTAGGTCGGAAGATAAACAGAACTATAGGGCAAAGCGCTCCTTTGGGTATGGGCTGAGCGTCGACTAGGCGCTGAATAGATACCTAACTATAGTGACCATCTGAGTAATTAGTGATGGCTCAGTGAGCAGCCAATCAGACTCACTGAGCGCTCATTGGACCTCACTGATCATCACGTGATGATACTGAGCAGCTCAGTGAGTCTGATTCCCGGACTGAAATTCCCTCAGTGAGTCTGACTCTAAGCGCCCTCGTAAAAGCGGCGGCAGATAAAATTAGGAAAGGCCTATATGGCATAGGAAAAGTGTTACGTATAGTGATCTATCTTATCAGAACGCAAACCTGCATAAGAGTTCTAACAGTCCAGTTCCCCATTCGTTCGGATCCCCGACCCAAAAAGGAAATTCTCTGACTCAGCACCGCATCGGACGGTCCGGGCGATGTCGAACAGCTGCTAAAACCTTTCCACTGGTATGAATCTTGTGATAATCCAGCCCCTCGGGCCCCCTTTAGTCTATTTACTGACTAGTCGTCTCTGGTGCGGCTTGTGTTCGGAATGAATGACGACGTTTTGCGCGCGGTAAGTGACCCGACCCAGTGGATCACATGATCTGTGGCGGATCTATATGGATCGGGCATGACGCTGATAGATGGGGTATTCAGTGTGATCTTTGCCATGCAAGAAAGGTTATATTTCCGTTTTTATGTCCGAGGTTGTATTTTCATAATTAGCTAACTTTGTTACTGCAGGTACGATGTGATAGGCGGCTACACTGCTCAAACTGTGCCGATGCGGGGGCAGAGTGTCGGCGTCTTCGCCCTGAGCGGCCGGCTCGACCTCAGAAGCCGACAGTGTATGTTTCGGAGATGCCATAATCTCCCTGTTTATACGCTCACTGATTATCATAGTATTTCTTCGTTGGGAGAGAGACTACTAAGGCTGGAGAAGGCAGTCTCGGCGCCACACGAGTATGATGAACAAAACCGTTCTGTCATAATATGGGCATTGCTAATCTTACGACATAGGGCTGAGAGTTCTAGTCCAACTCACGGGGCAGAAGTAGATGCCCATTTGAAGAAAAGAAAGTTGGATCGTGTGGTGTCTGCAAAGGAAACACCCAAGTCTCCCCTCAGCAATTGCCCGGTGGTCACCCCAGATGAGTCTACTCACCACGCAGAACAAGCCCGAGTTATCATTCAGAGTGAACTCGACGGCAACGAACGTATGAACCGCGAGCGTCAAGCAATTCTCAAGTCCGCCTTGGAATTTGTGAATTCTATGGCGCAAGGGACGGATTCGGCATCTGATGACGGTCTGGCGCTGGATGTATCGCACGGCGATTGTCCAGAGATTCCTGAATCTATTGAGCCATCGCCAGAGTTACTGTACATGCTTCTTCGAGGTACTGGCAGCAGGATACACTCTTACGAGCTAACTTACGTCTCGGAGATCTATACTAACAAATGGGCAGAGTCTACCGCCTCAACCGACATGTCGCACAACATGCACTGGCCTGATCATATCTCCAACAAAGCGTTGCAGAAAATGGCATCCAAGTTCTTTAGCGGCAACCTCACAGGCCAAAAGTTTTACCAGTATTGTATATGCATATACATGAGAGCCATCTTTCACACCTACCACATGCCCAGACTCTACAATGATTCGGTCATGATCGAACAATTTCTCAAGTCGAAGAGGTTATATGCCGCCTCTGCCCTCCATGCGCTACAAAATCTCAACGTCTTGAACAGTCCCAGTTTATCTCTTATTCAGTCATTGATCTCTGCGGTAAGTCTCACGGTCAATATTATTAAGTGGATCTTTTTGACGTTCTCATTTAACATAGACATTCTTAATGCAATATCTCGGCAACATGAGCCAAGCTTGGGTGTTGAACTCGTATGCCGCTCGGCTGATCGCTGCTTTAAACTATCATGAAACACAGTCCCGAAAGTGCGATCCAGACCTTGAGGAGGAAATCAACAGTTCTGTCTACTGGTGTTTTTACCTTGATCGAACTCTGAGTTCCCTTCTTCACCGGCCGCCTTCATTACCCGAACTTCACAGTTCAGCGAGCGACCTTGTGTGTTGGAATAATTCCCTTCCTCACATGCCATTAATACGAATCCTTGTAGATCTAGCTCAGGTCCAAGGGGATCTTTCAAGCAGTGGCAAGCCGTCCGACACCCGGCAAATTCTGGATAATCACTCCAAGCTTCAAGAAAGAATGAACTCAATATACTCAAGTTTACAGTCGGTAAGTGTTACAATATTGAATTATTCCATGAGTTTGCCCTGACCCCGTTGATATATTGAAGAGCCGGACCTCTGCTCCCGAGCTGATCAGCTCTGATTGGGTTGCAACCGAATTTTCTTATTATGCCATCCTGGTGGACATTCTCCGATCAAGATTGAGATACGCATTTTCTCCTTTGACGCATAGAGAATGTGTCTCATATTCCCGGAAAGCTTTGAAAGCGCTACAGTATCTGCAGAACCATCTCGCCAAAAGCCCGGGTTTCGTGGACCCATATCCAACGTTTCTTACTTGGTGAGTTGACTCAATGTCACGCTTACATAGTACAAAACCGCTGATGATCTATGTCTGCTTATATTAGGACTGTCTTCTTATACCCCCTCAGCCCATTCTTCGTCCTCTTCTGCAATATCATCGGCGAATTAGACATGGATGACTATCGCCTTATCCAAGACATCACGCAGAGTCTATCCCAATTCAACGCCAGTCCATACATAGCGAAGCTGCTTAAACTCTTGGATACTTTGCAACAACTCTGCGAGCCTTTAATCCAGGCCAAGCAACATCTCGGCCCACAAGCCAAGGTTGCTTCTTGGTATCCAGCTACAAATGATGAACAGCAAGCGGCTATCGCTGTTTCAGATGGGTCTCTTGCTTTGGAGGCTTCGCACATGAACCCTATGGCTCAGCCATACCCCCAACATGCGCAGCAGGATACTAGCGGTGTAGTACAACCTGTTGCTGATGAGTTGATGTGGCACTTGTTCAATAGCCAGCCTTCGCTGCAATGGTGCGAGTCAGATATCATTTCTCTCGATCCAGCTATAAATTACTGATGGGTGGAGGCCTTGTTTGGCCCGAACCCTAAACTCCGCTCAATACAATATATCTCGGTCTCCCATTCCATGTGTGTCAAAATTCAATATATATTGTTCAAGAGATGGCTCTTTTTAGCAAAAGAAAGTCTTACAGTAGCATATATACGGGATAATGTTTGGCAAGGCTTGGTTTTCCTTTCCACTTTCATGCTCGCATGTTGCCTTCCAGAATTTGAAATAGAAACTTGCCATCAGAGGTTTCAAAGACTATGGGAACATCGCCTGGCTGAGTCAAACAAAAACAGCTCGGGAAAACCACAACCGAGTCACCACAAACAAAGCACCTGACAGGGTCAGAGAAGTAGCGGTAAATAATTGCATTGGTAAGTAATCGGTCCCTCCGGTATTCTCAAGCAGCTGTCCTGCAATCGGGCCGGTGGCGAGAACTGCGAATGAAGATATCGTGATGCATATTCCTGTATCAGAAATAGTACACACCCATTAGCAAGACGAAAGAAAAAGGGGCAGATGAAATTCTCACCGTTCCAAGAACCAATCACTTCTGGCGCCGGCGCCAACGTGGAGACACAAGGTGAAAAGACTGCCTGGAGGGCACCCGAGACGATCCCATATGCTACCCCCCACACTATGATACCTGAAGTGCTGTTTGCACCGATCCAGGCAAAAGCAACTGCAGCACAAGCGAGTGTGGCCGCTACAGTCGAGTTAAAAATGCCCAGACCAGAGTCAGCTACCAGGCCCAAGGCATAACACCCCAAGAAAGCGCCACCATTCAGGATCGCTGCATCGTAGAATCCCAGGCTTGACGAGGCACCATGATCTATGGCATATGGAGTGATATAAAACTGAGAGGCCTTGTCAGTATATATGTTGATCCCACTGGCTTGTGCTACTAACCCATGGTACGTAAAGACCTAAATTCATGAGGAGAATAGCGAAGGTGAGCAACATAGTTCGACAGTCAGTAAGGTATTGTTTCAGGGGCAAAGACGTGCTTTCGACGCGAGGCCGGAATCGACGTTGAACAAGTAAGGTGGCAGACAACATGATGCCAAGCTGCACGAAACCGATGATACGCAAGGTCCAGCCGAATGAGACCACTTCAAAATTAAGGAGTCGATTCACTAGAACGGGCCATATGATACCTGGAGTTGAAATATTGAATCAGTCACTGGAGCTTGATAATCCTGCAATTGGAATGAAAACATACCTCCAACCATCTGACCAGACATGACGAAGCCAACGACAAATCCACGTCGTTGCAAGAACCATTGGGACTGAACGGCCAGGGCTGGCGTGAATATAAGGCCCATGCCAAGCGCCACACAGAACCCCTGAGAGAGCAAAAACTGATAGAACGTTGTTGAGAGAGAGGACATCATATTGCCAAACACCAGGAAGAAAGTTCCCAGTGCAAGCGGCAGAGCTGGTCCATACTTATCAGACAGAGTGCCAGACCAGATACCAAAGAAGAAGCAACCCCAAATTTGCACGCTGCCGATCCACGCAATATCGGAGGTGCTGGAATCGGAGAGGACGACTGTCTTGAAGTAGCTCTGGAAAACAGATCCACCACTTAGATAACCGATGCTGGCAATGAATGCCAAGAATCCTCCCAGAGCCGTTCGCCAGGCTTGCACACCACCATCGGGGAAGGATTCATCACTGTCAGCTGCGGCCTCTTCGAGGTTGTCACCGGTCTCCTCATCCATGTGGGAAATTTCCAGGTGAGCGTGGCCAGCTCGCAGTTCTCGTATCTTCTTGTATTCTTCGCTTTCTGTGTTCATCATGGATATCTCCGATAACTGCAATGTAGGGCTAGGAGCAACTTTGGTATACCGCTGATGGTGTATCCAACTTGATATACACACTTAGCACGCTTGAATGACCTGTACAGAGGGTTTCTAGTAGTTTCTTTTATACTTGCGATGGCCATGGGAGAGAATAGCAGAAATATTACCATCATCGACCCTTGTCCAATAAAGAACACAAGGAACTGTAAGGTTTGGGCAGGTATGTCTCACGATTGGCCGTGCGTGTCCTTCCATGATAGGCAAAACTGATAGTAAATGTCCTGTTGAACTCAACCCTCCTCTTCCCCGCAATTGTATAGTCTAATTAAGACTCCATGAAGATAGGGTTTGCAAGGTACTATTCGTTGGAATTGCGGTCATAGTGGTTTCACCGCGTAAGTTTTACCCGTAGTAGTTAGAGTCCCAACAGGTCCAGGGCTTTGATGTCTTAGTTTGAAAGCTTATATGCCCGGATCCGGGGTAAGTTTGAGGGTCTTTTTTTTTTGGAAAAATTCAGTGATCTATGCATGGTGCTTTCGCCACAGGATGCTCTAACTGACTTTCCCTCTGCTTGGGTCTCCGAGCTGTAATCGCCCCCCGCTTGAGACAGCGCGGCTACAGATAAGAGACCGTCACAAGCCCAGAGACAAGGCACTTCCAAGGTTGATTGGATTGTAGCTAGATAATATACTTCTGCCTTTGAGTTTCGATAGAGACGTGTTCAGTAAGAAAAGAACTCAAACAATAATCTGAACTAATGCCATCAAATACTCTATACAACATACCAAACGTCATTCGGTCGCCGAAAAGGGAAAGTTACGATAAGCGCGGGAATCGATAACTCAGCCCTGATAAGACGTGCAGTTGGTGCCTCAGGCAGCATTACCAGATCGACCCAGACTTCAATTAGGCCGACCTCTTCCGTCTCTCTTCTGACCTCCGTGTTCTAGACCAGCTTGTATCAGTTGGCCCCTCGCCTAAATTGCTGTGTCCTGGTGGCATGTGGTGTGTACATCATGCTGGCGCCATTTTCGACTGCCGTGGAGCCCCCGACAGCCCGGACCAGCCGAGTCCCTATGAAACAACACCGTTTTCGCTCCTTGACAGGGTGCCTCACATGCCGCCGGCGGAAGAAGAAGTGTGACGAGAGAAAGCCAATATGCGTTGCATGTACACGCAACAGCTTGCAATGCGCCTGGCCGGTTGCTGATACGCGTCGAAATGTCCAGAACTCGGTACTCCGAGCTGCGTCACAGGATTGTAAAAATAGTCCGGATCAGCTCGACCTATCGGCTCAGTGGTCGATTCTCACTGGCTCCTTTGTGTCTCCAACAAAGGCATCCACACTCACGGAGACATCAGGCCTTCTCTTGACACATTACATAGCTGAAACGGCCAACGTTCTGTCTACCTTTTCTCCAGATGGCAACAACCCGTTTGTGACTCTCCTCGTGCCTCTGTGCTACAACGATGACCTGCTCATGCATTCGTTGCTGGCGCTCAGTGGGGCCCACATGAAATCCAAGAGCCCCGGGATCGACGTTTATCTGGCGACGTACAGACATTACTCGATCGTGATAAGGACAATCCGTGATTGTATATGCGACCACACAGCACTGGATGTGCCCCAGGCACTGCGAATGTTGTTGGCACTTATGATGCTTTCATTCTTTGAGGTAATTTCATCAATGTCAGGCTTCACGTCTACAACAGGCTCACTAATGGGAATCCATGTCTAGACGTTAACAGGGGATGACCAAGGAGCAATGTTCAGCCACCTCCGCGCAAGCCGCCAAATCTTTCTCCGACTAGCCAATAGTCCACTAGCGTCCAGCTCCAATGATAATGGACGTCTGTTCTCATTTGTCTTGGAAATATATCGCTATTTCGTCCTCAGTAACAACATCATCCCCCACGGTGCTATCAATTGCCGAACCCTGCCTCAAGACCCATTCCTTGACGGCATACTCGGTACAATGAGCCATTTTGACACATGCGGGGTCATCTTTGGCGATAGTCACGGGTTATTCGAAATTATGCCCTGCATAGCGGTTCTTGCCGCCCGGCGTCTCACAGAGCAAAACGCTTCCCAGGCGAGCTTAGAGATGCACCAAGCACTCCACGCTCGAATAACAGAATGGAAACCTCCAGAATCTGCTGCATCCAACCAGAATTGGCAGGCCCAACGGGAACCAGCACTGAATCTCTGTCGCGAGGCTGCCTTACTTTATCTCGAGACGGCAATGGTCCCAGATGCATTGAGTGACACTCTAACGTTGGCGAAAATCCAGAAGCATGTCGATAACATCGTGCTATACGCAGAGCAGGCCGCTGGATCCCCTTACGAGACCATTTTCCTGGGTCCTCTCCTGATCGCCGGCTCCTGCATGTTGCGGCCGGAACAACGACAGCTACTCCTGGCTAGCCTCCGGTCCAACAGATTCCATATGAATCACTGCTTACGGGCTGCTTCGCTTCTTGAACAGCTCTGGGACGACCCTAGTGGGCGTTTATTTGGGCCATATGGTCTGGCCATCATCATGCGGCGTCGTGGGATCAATCTAGGCATTGCATGAATGGGTTTCGAGAGTATTACCGGTGAACAACACGTTATTACATAACCAGCTAGCTAAAATGCCACCTACAATAAAGCTCTGGAAATAACATGGTCTTGAACCACAGAGCATTGTGACGATTCGGGACAGGAGGTCAAAGACTTGGTGGCCTGGGATGGGTCTAGGATCAACGAAAAATATTCTCAATAAGTACTGCCTGGAAACAATCTCGTATTAGCGGTTGGATATACAGTATACTGGGGGTGTGAGTGCCCCTTTACAATGTCGTCCTGTGACTTGCAAGAGGCTTAGGGACGACGAATCGTTGCCTTACCCCGACAGACTCCTTGCTGATAGGATCGCAACAAGAGGAGCGGTCTGTAAGAGATGAAGATACGCTAGTTTTTCCCCAAAGTATCCATCCATTGCGATCAAATTCCAGGAAACAGGTTCATGTTCATAGTGGAGTTAAAGTGGTGGGGCCTGGCTGTTAGTGGGTCGAGCTGGGATGATGTTCCCCGCGACATCTCTTATCTTATCTCTTATCGATTGCCGCGCTTATCACTTTAGCGCCGCCTTCCTATTTGGGTAACAACGGCGAGCTGATGAAGACCATCATTTCGGGCTATGTGGAGAGTCATGGCTTCTTCTCTCTTTACGGGCAGGAATGCTAGATGTCTATGAGAAGAGTTTAATCAGAGAAGAATTGATAATGTGTGATTCACTACTCAAAATTCAAAGGGTACCATTCCCTTAATATGCCTCGCAGTCAATATACCTCAATGCCCATCCTGGAGTGCCGCAATAACCTCCGCAGCACCCCTGTTTCCAGAGCAAATAGCACCTTCCATATAACCCTTCCACTCCAACGCCGTTTCTGTACCCACAAAGTGAACGTTCTCAAAGGGCTTACGAAGGGCGTCCCCATCGACGGAGGACAGAAGGCCGGGTGGGAATGCCGGACAGGGGCCACCAAGGAAGTACTCCTGCTTACTCCATTCATACTCCAAAGCGTTAATTGGCTCGGGGACCTCAAGTTTCCCAGACTCCAGATCAACCTTCTCGAAAGCGGAGCGAAGCTGGTTCCAGGCGGAGGAATAACGTTCCTCCTGCGACAGTTTCGACCATTCGAGGCCGCGTCCGCCGACAATAAAGCAGCTGATTGACCATTGATCATCGGCAGGGACACTGGTGTCCACGGAGAATAGGATAGGCCCAAGGTCCTGCGCTTTAATCTCCCCTAAGAGACCCGCAGTGCGCCACCACGGCTTTTCGAAAACAAAGATCATCTTGCTGTAATAACCCAGGATGTTTTCCTGGGCGAGACGTCGCTTCTCTGCCGGTAGAGAAGGAGTGAATTGGATCTTGTTGTAGAGAGGAGTGGCAGTAGACAAAATGACCTTCTTTGCCAGAAAGACGGCTATGTTGGCAGACCGGACGGTGCAGACACCGGTCTCGGGACTCTGCTCAATATGGGTCACCGGGGTAGAAAGCCAGAGTGAGTCCTTTTTGAGTTCCTTTGCCATATTCTTAGAGATGGTCTGTGTGCCTTTCAAAAAAAAAAATCAGCCTCATAGAAAAATAGAAAACAGCCGGTGACTCCCTACCTTGTTGGACCCGAAGATACTGAGCTCCATGCTTGGTATCAGAGATCACAGCCTGAAACCCGGTTCCAGACTTGCAAGAATGTAGAAAGCTCAGTGCACTGATGTCCTTGCTTTCAACACCGATAAGGGACTGGCTGACAGTATTGAGAAGTGTCGCAATCTGCTCGGATTGGAATTCCTGAAGGCAGTATGCGTGCAGGGAAAGGCTGTCCAGCTCCTTTGCACCTGGTCCTGCGATGGGGTCTTCCAAATTCACATCGGCAGAGAGTTCTGTGAACCTTTCAATGACTTGACCCAAGGCAGTCTGCTCTTCCTCGGTCAACTGAACATCGCCAGGAATATCGTGTCAGCTTCAAAGATCGAGATCTTATAACTAGATGAGAAAAGGAGATAATCTTACCGGCAATACACCGTGTGGGGATAAGACGACCCCATCATCGTGCTCCCAGACGTCGTTTCCTCGGTCCATTTGAATCTCTCCTTGAAGCCCATATTGCTGGACGAGTTTGTACATCTCACTTTGCGTGGTGTCATTGATCCAAGCGGCACCGACGTCGTTGACACCGGGACCACTCTTCTTAGATGGCAGGCTGAGCGTCTTTCCTCCTACTCGGTCAATAGCTTCAACCACCGCACAGGATAACCCCGCTGCTTGGATGAGCAATGCCGCGCGGAGGCCACTCAAACCCGCGCCAATGACCACCACGTCCACTGACTCTCGTGTAACGGAAATGGAATCCATATTCAATGAAGGAGGGGTGGCCCGACTAATAGGGAATTTTTAAAGTGATATTGATTGCAGAATGCTACTGACAACCGGCAATCAAGAGTAACTTTATAGTTTTCCGACGGCGCAATGTAGCACGCTAAAATAGGAAAAATCGCTGAGATCAAAACGGTCTCCACTGATGTGGCAAGATGGATACCTTGGATGCAAGCAGTTAACGCAAGGTTTCCCTCTAATAGTTACGGAGAGAAAGAATCCGAGATCCGCTGATTTGCACCTAGAAAACAATGGTGACTTACCAAGGGCCCACCGTGAAGGTCTGCGCCTCGATACCTAGTCTTCAGAAACTATAGCTGTTCGGGGCCCGCGGGAGTTGACCCTGTGCTGAACAGGGAAAGGCCGACCCCGGTACTGTAAGTAATGTGAAGCCTGAGGAACTTCTATCCCCACATGTTATACATTTTGCTGTCCCGCACAATCTGGTATTTGGAGTTTATTTTGGCGTTTGATATCTTATCTCTTGCCGCGCTACTATGATGTGAGTTGTGGATAAGCCATTCGAATCTAACCTCGGCAACTCTCCTCCGCCGCATACTTTGGAAAAGTATTTGACGGAATGGCTCAATACCCACGGGAATGTTATACAATGGTCTTTCTGCTGCTGTTAAGACGGGTTAAAAAAAATAAAATCTTCAAACGATAGACCTGCCACTGCTACCTTTGTTCCGTTTGGTCTCATTGTGAACTAAACGATACAATGCCCTTCAACACGGCGTTGACGCGTAAACTGGGCATTGCCAGTGGGTCTATCACACAGTACTTATGGCAGTTTCAAGTCTAACGTGAGAAGTTCCTATTGTTCAAGGAGGCATGCAATGGGTCGGATACGCAGCGCTCGCCGCCGCAGTTAGCAATGCTGGTGGCTTGGGAATAGTATGTGGGATGAAAATCTTCGAAGTTGAAGAAAGCTGACCCATGATCATGATCGATATAGCTTACAGCTCTAACACAACCCACCCCAGAGGACCTCCGGAAGGAGATCCGTCGCTGTCGCAAGATGACCAAGAATCCCTTCGGAGTAAACCTGACCTTGCTGCCCGCTCTCGTGCCTCCCGATTATGCTGCTTACGCGCAAGTGATCATCGACGAGGGCATTAAGATTGTTGAGACAGCAGGAAACAACCCTGGACCTGTGATCAATCAACTCAAGAACTCCAACCTGACTATCCTACACAAGTGCACCACTATTCGTCATGCCAAATCAGCCGTCAAGCTAGGCGTAGACTTTCTGTCTATCGACGGGTTTGAATGTGCCGGTCATATCGGCGAGCACGACATCACCAACTTTATTCTTTTGAGTCGCGCCCGCCAGGAACTCAAGGTGCCATTTATCGCATCAGGAGGATTCGCCGATGGCCAGGGATTGGCAGCCGCGCTGGCACTCGGCGCCGAGGGAATCAATATGGGCACACGATTTATGTGTACCGTTGAATCGCCGATCCATCATAGGATCAAGGAACGTATTGTCGCTGCAGATGAGAACCAGACTGCGTTAGTACTGCGCCGGTGGAGGAATACTTCACGGCTCTTCAAGAACAAGGTTGCGGAGGATGCGCTCAAGGTGGAGAAAGAGAGTACGACCGGCGAGTTCGGTGAGGTTGCTCCGTTTGTGAGTGGTAAGCGTGGACGCGAGGTGTTCCTGAATGGGGACGCTGAACACGGTGTAAGTTATCTATTTACTCTGCTGAAATTTGCGAACCCGAGACTAACAGATGACAGGTTTGGACTGCCGGTCAGGCTATTGGTTTAATCCATGATATTCCTACTTGTGCCGACCTGCTTCCTCGCGTAGAGCGAGAAGCATTGGATGCGATGGAACGTACGCGGTCGATGTACACCCCAGAGAGCAAGCTCTAGACTTTTTCAATGTTGATTGTTCTTGGATTGTCATGTCAGATAACCCTCTGTGGTCAATGGGTCGCTAGGGAACTAGAGAGGACAACTTAGACCAAGAGTACGCAGCTAGTTCGAATCTTCATATGATACCATTTGCTTCGGACCGTCCATTACCCTTGAAGAACGAGAGCGAAGTATATGACAGACTGCGCATTGAATCGGTCGGGCACCCGATTCGGCAAGGATCATTCCATCGGGATTCGGCAAAGATCCGAACAGGCCTAATCACCCGAAATGTTCAGCCCCTAAAATTTCCCTTCCAATGCATCACTGAGAACGCTAAGAGAACCTCGTATTTTCCATCCCGTGACTCCCAAGTATCTACCACGAAGACGTCTCCCGGGAGCTCTGATTTGTTTCCTTAACTATCCTTAATTATACTTGACACCTCAGATCCTGGACCTGATACCCCCTCAAGAACAGAGGACCAATTCCACAATCTGAAATCGACGCAATGGACTTATCTTCAAAGGGCTTGACCATGCCATCCTTTCAGCGAAAAGATAGCAACATCCTGATTCGCCGTACAAAATACTCGGATATCCCATCTATGGCAAACATAGCGGCAGCCGAGTATCGGGACTCCGATCTCAACAAATTCCTCTGCCCATATCGTCATCAATATCCAGATCACTTCATCAGACGCTTCCTGCAGATGTTTCAAGCACGACATTTTGATCCTCGATCAATTGGCTTTGTAGCCGTGGAGTCTTCCAGCCCCCACAAGCCCGTAGCCTACATCCAATTGACCCGGTTGGGAAACGACGAGCCCGCCAGACGGCTGATTGTGGCGCAAGACTCCCTCTGGCGCAGACTATGTCACTGGGGGATTCGGATTCAAACATCAATAGTAAACTATCTCTGGCCTGATCGGTCTACCGATCACGACGCTGCACGCCAATTTGACGAATCCATTAAGCGCGACAGTGAAAAATATTGGGAGTCTGATGAGATGAGGGCCAAGTATGGCAATCGTTGGCATGTAAGAGGTCTTGTGGTTTCCTCATCGCATCAGCGTCGAGGAATTGGGCAGGCGCTGATGGCAGAGGTTTTGCAAAGGGCTCAACGAGAAGACGTTGTAGTTGGGCTGGAGGCCAGTGGGGATGGAGAGAAGCTTTACCGATCGCTGGGATTCGAGATGCGAGGGCCATTCTCTATGATTATTGGATCACCAGTGGGTGGATGTATGATGTGGACTCCTAAACGGACACAGTAGTTTATACAGGCTATCATTATTTCAAGGTGTCCAGGTGTAATTGGGTCGTGGGTTTACTTTTTAGTTGGTTGCCTTAGTTAATGATGTGAAACCAAGCGGGGCTGACCCGCGCGAGTTACTTAAAAGAGTGCCCGAAAGCTGACAAGATTGATATTAAAGAGATTTCATGTCTGCACCCAATACATGAAAATATCACGACAATTGATTTCTGCATTGAACAACACCATAATCAGGTCACATCATGACAGACATTGTCAAATATGAGCTCTCCGATCTGGACAAAGGGGGATTCCTCAAGGAGGTGACAGTCGCCATGTTTTATGAGATTTCTCCTGAAGCCAACATGGAAAAAGTCGTCTCTTCTATGGAAGAAGGGCTGAAGAACGCAATCGATCAGTTGCCTCTCATGGCAGGAGACTTGCAATTTGAGGAGACCGGCAAACTTTGCATCGTCAAATCCCCAGAAAGTCAGCTCAAATTCGAAGTTCACCGATTTGACTCCATGGAACACAAGTCGCTTTCCACTCTGGCTCAAGCCTCGTTCGCTCCTGATTCATTGGACCTCCCTCAATTTCTACCCCAAGCCGCAGAAGACAGGAAGCCAGTATGTGCTTTGAAATTGAACCTCATCAAGGGTGGCTTGGTTCTGGGACTCAGAGTCAATCATGCAGCTGGGGACTGGTCTTCAATTGATAGATTCCTGTCTCTGATTTGCCAAAGCTGTAAAGCACACCAAGAAGGCACGGAGATACCCACCTACACGCCAGATCTGAACAGAGCGCCGTACAATACGCCCGCAGATCTCTCGAAATATTCGAGACAAGATTCCCTAGAGAGTCTTCGAATCTTCTACGTCATGGAAAAGAGTCAATTCAAACCACCCTCGTCAATTCCGTCACAGCCAAGAATCTACCGGATATCGGACGCGACTATCAAAGATCTTAAAGCCTCATGTTCTCCATACCTCACAGGAGTGGAGTTCATTTCCTCGTACGACTGCATCTCTGCTCTTGTCTGGACATCAATCACACGTGCCCGACTTCATCTCCATCCAGAAAAGAAGACCTCCCTATCTCGCTTCGTTCACCCCATCGACGTGCGAACTCGAGACCCGGAGCACCAAACTTCTGAACAATACTTCGGCAACGCCGTCATTGGAGCTCAAGCAGGCCCTCTAGAAGCCCAAGCTCTGGGATCAGATGGAAACCGAGGCCTCGCAACAGCAGCCTCGCTAATTCGCCAATCAATCAATTCCGTCGACATTACCTCAATCAGCCATATGACCTCCCTCATTTCATCGCTTTCGCCGACGGAAACTTTGGGCTCTCACGCTGATTTCACGAACATGGACGTGTTTGTGAATACATGGCACTCAGGCAGTACGGAGAAATACGACCTTGGAGCGGGTGTGATCCCCGTTGCTTTCCGACTGCATACGCCAATGCCGGGGGCTTGCGCGGTGATATTGCCAGATTTATTGCGGGGATCAACGAGGATCTTTGATGTTCATCTGCAAGTAACGGCAGAGGAGCATGAGTTGCTGAAGGAAGATGCGGACTTTGTGAAGCACTTCGAGCTTGTTGCATAGGGGCAGTATGGCTGGAATTGTGTTTGATTGATTACGATTGATGGCATTACTTGCGATCATTAGGCTTTCCTTGATGATTATATCTGGTGCGCTTTATTGATACTGGAAGCGAAGCGGTAAGAATATCGAACGTAGTTAATGAAACCATGGAGCTTCACATCCTAACGGTCACCTGTGGGTGGTCAAGACCGGATACGTCTAGTCTACTCCGACTGACTAGAATCACGCTTAGAAGGAAATTTCACATGTGTAGTTCACTGTACATTAACAAGCTAAAAATACATAAACAGCCAGCAAGTCAAACTCCAAAAGAGTATTCGAACAACATTGGATGCAATATTACATCCACAGGCAGACTTTACCACTAGCTGTACCGCCTGCGACCCAGTTCTTGCTACGGTGGAATACAGCTACTGCAGGAACAGCAGTGATTCCATCACCACCAAGCTGAGCGAGCTGATCGCCGGAGCTGCTGTAGACATCAACAAAGCGGTTCATGTTACCGACACAGAATCGCTGGATGTGGGATTGGGGGTTCATCTGCCATTGGGGACGGAGACTAGGGAAGAGCAGATTAGCATGATGTTCGTCTAGAGAACAGACTTAAAATGATTTAGAACTCACATGGTTACCCAACGACCGGTTTGACAGTTGTGTCTCACAACCGTGTCAGGGCGGAACTCCTTATCCGAAAGAGTGTGGCCTGCCTTCCATGATGAGATACCCTTAGCTCCAAGGTCATAGAGCTTGACTGTATCGTCGTATGATGTGGTAGCAATTTGGCCGGCCGCATTGAATGCAGCATGTGAGACTGAAAGGCGACTCTCATGTTCCGCAACTGGTACCGGCTCATCAGTCGATAGCTTTCGGAGATCCCACAACTTCATCGTCCGGTCCAAGCTTGCTGTCGCAAAGTAGTGCGGCTGTGACGGGTATAGAGAGAAGCCTCCGATCTTCTTTTCAGAAAGCTGCCAATGGGTAACCGTCTGATCTGACAATTTGCTGCGCATATCATAACGCCCGAAGGTACCATTCAGCGTTGTCCAGTACAATGTGTTGGGGTCCTCAGGGGCCATATCAATCCCAGAAAGTGCTTCGTCGATGTTTGTAGACTCGGGGCCGTATTTCTCCACCGAAGTAGTCTTTTCAAGATCCAGTTCACGGATGGAACTATCGTAACTCGCGGTATACAAGCGCGTGGGCTTTGACGGGTGAACCATCATGGCACTGATCGTTCGGGTATGCGGCTTGAGAGTGGTCAGAACCGGATCGGGATCCTCGTCATCCTCGTCATCTCCTGTTTCTGGCTTCTCTTGAGATGCATCAAAAACACCGAGGTGTCCCATTTTGTCACCGGCAAATATCAAGGGCTTGGTCTCGGAAGGATGGAATGCCATGGCATAGACTCGCTCGGGCGTGATCTTGATCCCTACATGAGTCCCATGTGTTAGTCGCTTCTGGCTTGCGCGCAAAGTTGAGATGGAGTTCATACTTTGAGGATCCCATTGACTCCACAGGCTCAACCCATTCATTTCTTCTCGCAAAGCTTTCAAGTCCTTGTCGGTGGTTTTCTTGATGTCTTCATCACCAAAAGTCCGCACATAAGGCTCTGCGACACCCTTATTCACAACGTCAACGCCGATCAAACTATCTCCATTGAGCTTCTGCCCAGCAATGAACATATCATTCGCAGAGTATGAGTCAGTCCTTCGGACCTTCTTAGCGCGCTCGGCCTCCCTGGCTGCCTCGTACTGCTCTTCAGCCTTGCGCTTCACTACCTCGCTGTCAGCCGTCAATCCTCTCAGACGCGAAGACTGACGCCGAGGCAGAGGCGATTCTTCTTCTTTGATGCGCTTTGGAGGCGCCTTTTTCTTCGGCTTCGGCGCATTGCTGCCGGGGGTTTTCGGGGTGGTGAAGAGGCCCGCTGATTGCGCCTCCAAGCTCAACTTCTTTAAGAGGGCATCGCGCTCGGCGATATTCGCCAGACGTTGCTTCTCGAACTCAGAGAGTCCATGTGTACTGTCAGTTGTCATGGCGAGTGGTAGGACGGTCGTAATCCCTAAAGCGCAGTTGTCGGGTGCTGCCGAAGTGCTCAGCGCGGGAAACGCGTGAGTGAAGAACGCGAAGTCATGTGACTAAGATGGGAAAAGCTTCGACCAGTTCAATCTTCATTTTTTCGGACTCAGCTCAATGCAACGAGCAACGCCGGACGACGCAATGGCGACGAATATCTCGCGCGCATTCTTTTTGTCAGCGACAACAAGCTCGCCAACTCCCTTTCTCTATCAAACTCGCACCCTTGCGCCGATATCGCTGTCATTGCGCAGAACGTTCGCTGCTCGCGTGCGTCAATATACGGCCGAAACCAGAGCCTCCCACGATTACGATAGGTCGGAGAGCAGTTTCACATCTGACCAAGATGAATTGAGCCAGGAAACTTCTTCTCAAAAGTCTGGCTCCGGTTCAGCGTCTGAGGGCTCCCAACCTCGGAGAAGTTACTTGCGTCGGCGTTCTGCTTCACTATCGCCGAAAGTTCGAAGCAAAACACAAGCTCCCTCCTCAAAGTCCACCAAATGTTCCAGTACGGTCACCGGTCCGGAACGAAAAGCCTTTGGAGAGCTACTTGGGCAGCTTGGTATCGGACGCGATGATGCAAATGCGCACGCCGGAGACACAACACAGTCCCAGGACCCGTCGGGTGAGGGACAGGAGCGTATAAAGGAGCTCATGGTCAAATTTGGCTCAATTTTGAAGGATGTGCAAGAGAATAATAAGCCTTCTACCAAATCTAAGCGAGAATTGCAAAGAGCAGCCGATGCCGAAGGCGCCATACCTTTCTCCAGCCAGGTCTCTCTGGACCCCAGCGTGATAGATGGGTCATTAGAGGGCTTGACCAAGCTCCGAATCAGTGACCTCGGTTACACTGAGCCAGCTTCGGCCACCAGCGTGGAACCTGAGATTACCATGAAAGAAGCGATCGAGTTTGTCGTCAAGAAGGAATCAGAGAAGATTGAATTTGCGCTGTTCCAAGCGATTGAGGAAGGCAAAGGCGACATGGGCTTGTGGGAAGTCTGCAAAGAGCGCATTTTCTCGGTATTGCAGCATTTGGATGAGGCAGCCGATATCACAATGCCTGGCTCTGCCAACTCACCGAGTGCAAACGAAACACCTAGTACCAAGCCAGCGGCACCCTCAGCTGGACCTCTGAGAATTCCCTCTGTCGTGCCAATTGGCCCGGTAATTACAGCACTTTACCCGAAGACTCTTCTAATCGCCTTCCGCCTGCTGAACACCCATTTCCCGGATTCGCATCTCATCGGCCAGTTCCGTTCAACTATCAAGGAGCAGGGCCGCGCGTCTGCGCTCCTTGGATCATCAGTTGCTCTCTATGACGAGATGATTCACTTCTACTGGCATGGCTGCAACGATCTCCCAGCCGTGGTGTCGTTCCTCCATGACATGGACGTGACTGGGCTGGATCCCAGTTTCAGAACCCGCAGACTGCTGAAAGATATTGTGCGCCAACGACAGCGGGACATGGATATCCAGAGACAGTCTGCGGCTGGTCAAGACTCGTTCTGGGATTTTCCCCCGAACAAAAGAGCATTTGATGAGCTTGCTGGGCGTAACGGGTGGCTAGACAGGCTCAAGGCTCGCGCGCGAGAGTCTCACAACCAGCGCAAAGTCCGATGATCTGCCTAAGTGTCCATGTGGATTGGTCCTCAGGTCTTCGAATGGACCCTTCCATTTCTGTACAAAATATCTTACCTACTGTATAATAGTTTTCAACCCCCTGTACAATCATATACGCCATAGCATCAGCGTTGATTTGAAATCGAATCTCTTATCATATTCATCAATCTCAAGAAAACAGAGCCTATCTACATTGCTGTTGTGTGAAAACAACGTCCTAGCTAATCATCCCAACTACCTCTGGTAGATGCCCCAGAACCGCTCGGCATTGAATGTGTACTGGTTATCCTGCTTCCAGAGATCATCATAGGCAGTGAAGAGCACAAGATCGTCCTTGCGGTGCGCAAAGCTGCGACGAATGCTGTCAATCGCAACGCGCTGGTTCTCAGGCGACGGAACAGCCGCGCCGTTCGACTGACCAGCATGTGGCCAGCCAGACTCGGTGATGATTGTGCGTTTACCGCCAGCGGCCGCAGAGACAGCATGAGCCTGCTCGAGGACATATGGACCTGCGTTGTATGGGTGCTGGGTTGCATCGAAGAAGGCGTGGCAGTTTGCGGCGCAGTAGTCCGATGCAATGCATAGCTCCGGATGTTTGAGGAGGACAGAGAAGGTATCAACCGTCACAACGGGTCCTTGATATCCCTCCTTGCGAAGCATAGTTCGAGCTTCGTTCACAGCTCTGGTCACGTCGGCAGGCGCCGCCATACCACCGTTGACGAGTTCATTGCCAACGGCGATAGTGTGGAACACGGACCAGTCTTTCTTCCCATCGGGCAGGGTGGCCGCATCGTTGAACGCTTTCAGACTCTCGGGGAAGTTCTCCAAGTCGTACACCCCGGCAAAGACCTGCATGTGGTGTTGCCGTGCTGCTCTGGTGACGGTGGTTGTCTGACCACAGTCCGTACCATAGATGCGGACAAAGGCATATTCGGTTAATTGATCGAGGTCCTTGTTCACTTGTTCTTGGGTTTTGCAGCTCCTATCCGCGTTGTATGGCGAGTAGGAGATTCCGAATTTGAGGTGGTTTTCTTCATGGTGGTCGGGGTGAGGATGTTGGGCCGGGTTGGAGTGCTGGACAGGAGGCTGCGGTTTCTTCTGCAGCCTAGCGGCGTCGATTGGCTTCTTCAGCTGTGTTGGTTGCTCCTGGGGTGCTGTTTGTGGTGTGGCCCAAGCATCCTGTGTTGTATTGGACTCTGATGTCGATAGTGATGTATGGGCACCGGTTGGGCGGGTCTTTGCAACTATATCAACAACCATCCAGGATAATGGGTCTTGCCATGGGTAACGAGCTTATCTACTAACATTTTCTTGCCGCGCAGGGGTAGCATCAACACGGTTCGTTTCGGTGCGGATCAAATCTCCTTCCTCGTTGACCCAGACAACTACCTCAGTAGCAGATTGAGCCTGTGAAGCTCCATCTAGCTCACCAAGGCAATGGTTAGGATCTACGGAGATATCAGTCACAGCAGGCCTAATGAGAGGGCTTGGCTCGTCTCTGCCTTACCCTGAGTTTCGGCATAAACACCGCACGCAAGAAGCAGGGCCAGCAGGGCCTGATTGAGACGCTTCATCGCGCTGTCGAATGCGTGGATCGGGGTCGTCCGAGCCCTCGATCCTGAACCTAGGGTTAGTAGAGTCGATCACGATCGGACGAAGAGCAACCTGGAAATCCTCCTTGCACACTGGGAAAGTAACATCCTATGCAGATCAGGCAGGTTATATTCGCCCTGGGACCGAGATGCCCAGAATTCGCTTGTACTCCGTAGACTTGGCCGCATAGCGAGTAAACAAAGGGGCATCCAGGCATAGCTATTCAGTGTGGGGTGACATGGAGAATGGGATCAGGGTCCAGGTCTGGAGCCGCCACAGCCCCTTGACATGAGGACCCAGGACTTGTCAGGGCCAGCATTCCCACCTGAATCAGTTTAGAAGAAGACCCAATGTCAAATAATTGTCGAGAGGGTTAGATCTTTCTCGGGAATTGGCGGAGAATGTCCCTAGCGCGACCGAGATTTGAGGAATGTTGAGTTCATTCCTGCTCCGTTGCGCTGAGACTGAAGGGGCTCGAGCCTTGTATTCATGAACTATCGATCAGGGCATAGAGGAAACTTGGTGTCACATTGTGCCGGCTAAAGGGATAAGAAGGATCTCACATCGTCATCCCAGTCGCCGCCGGCTCGGAATTGAACAGTTGCATTTGGCGACGCTTTACTGTTGGGCACGTTAGCGCATCAGTCCCCTAGATTAGATCAGCGCGCTTCAATCATAACTAATAGAATTCGAGGACAGGTTGTGAAACTGTTTAGATATACAAAACTTGGCCCAGCGATAAGCCACAGCCAAGGTAAAAATAGTAATATTAAACAATCTAGAAACCGAGCACCGATGAAGTATGAGACCGTCCCCGAAGAATACAAAAAGATAATAAAAAAGGGGACAGCGCTGTACAAAGTTGGATAGCGAAAGTGATGCATATCAACAGGCGGCTGCAACAATACAATGGACGAAGGACGGGGAAGGGCATTAGGGCATGTAGTGAGATCGCCGAAGAACACCAGCAGATGTACATATGAAGAGTGCCGGAGGTCATTGGGGCATGAGCGGTCATTCAAGTAAAGAACGAAAGGCGTAACAGAACTGGACTGTTCACTTTTTCTTGCTCATCACCTTCGTGATAGCGTGCCGGATTATGGTGCCTGCTTTCTCAATCTCCTTCTTGGTCAGGCCGATAGTGATGCAAACCTTGAGAGCGGCCGGCACGACCTGCTTAGGCTGGAAGTTGTCTTCGAGTGTTTTAAGGCGGGTGATAAGGACTCCGTTGGCAAGGCACTGGATACGGGCACACATGTTAGCGGATGATCGCACTCGCGAAGAGCAAGGAGTCCAAAAAGGATGGCACGAACCTCATCAACAACATCCTGGAGTAGGTACTGCTGATCCTCGTAGGTGAGCCTCTTGGACGTCACGACTTCTGGCTTGATGACCAAGATGAGAATCGGGTTCTCCGGAGCGCTGGTGCAGTAGACCCAGTCACTACGAGGGTCCAGCTGAGCGCGCATAGCCCTTGTGAACTCCCGAAGCTGCGAAACAGTCTCGGGACTATTTTGAAGAAGGTTGATAGTCGCACTAGCAGTAGTCGACAGCAAAGCAGGGAGCGCGGCGGAGAAGGTGTATGCCGCAGCTGAAATCCGTTGGTGGTGAACAATTTCTTCAGATCCTGCACAGAAACCTCCACCTCCTACGAGGGGACCAGCCAGTGACCCCACGATCATATCGACCTCGGCCGCGTCGACATTCTGGTGCTCAGTGATACCACGTCCGGTGCGGCCCAGGACTCCGAAAGACCAGGTCTCGTCGAGGATAAGGCGGAACTTGTACTTGAGTCTCAACTCGATCTAGAGAGGACACAGGGTTAGCAATGCGCACATGGCAGAGGTCCCCACTACAAAGAAACACCAACTCACAATCTTGGGTAGGTCGACCATATCACCGTATGACTCGAAAAGTCCCTCGGTAATAATGAACCGCCGAGTCAGCGGCTTCCGGGCCTGCTCCTTGGTAACCTTGGCAAGAACACGCTCCAGGTCCTCCATATCATTGTGCTCGTACCACCGAACGATACTCCGGGAGATCTGGATACCCTTTCGGATAGCAAAGCTAACACCCTTGTCCGCAACGATAATGTCTCCACGCTTGGAGAACGCAGGAATGACACTGGAGATGGTCGAGAAAGCTTGTGAGTACATGATACAGGCCGCAGTACCCAAGAAAGAAGCAATATCGGCCTCGGTTTTCATGTGTACGTCCTGAGTACCGTAGAAGCCGCGGGGGCCGCAAGGTCCGACGCCATAGTTGCGTAGGGTCTGGATAGCCTGCTCCTTCAGAGACTCGTTCGTGTTGAAGTTATAGAAGTTGTAAGAGCAGAGGTTGTTAACAGTACGACCGTTGGCGAGCTTGGACTTGGGACCGACAGGACTGGAAAGTTCACGATGGCTTGTTAGCACAATGTCCGAGGGGATCCTAGTTCCGCATTCACGGTGCATCCACAAAGCAATGGGAGAGCTTACCCAACGATCACCATCCGCTTGTCGACCTCCATCTCCTCCAAAGCAGTGGGCTGGGCCACTAGCGGCTCAGGAGTCCATTCATCAACGAGGTCATCGATTTCATCCTCGGTCAATGGCACGACGCCGGGCTTGGTCGAGTATTTAGGGGCGAGCAAGTAGCGCACAGCGAAGAGGAAGAGGAAAAGTTCGACTGCAGAGCGAATTGGGTCATCCTGATAGCTGGATTTCACGTAGCGCAGGAAGATTGCCGAGCCAGGCACACGATGGAAGAGGTTCGCGAGTTCGTGAAGGTACTCGGTCAGGAGACGTTGCGTCTCCTGGAGGTCCATCGCGAAGTTATTTGAGGCGCTCGGGGCGCGAAAGCATCAACCGTGGGAATTGTAGGGACCAGAGGCCTTCAAAGAGCAATGAATGGACTTAATTTATCGTGATGGTTGGCGGATACGCCGCCGGGGGCTCGCGGACAGGCTGAAACATCGGTTATCACGTGATATGCTCGTGACCAGTACAATTACGGAGTGCCTGCCGTGGGAATGGTAGAATTTTGAAGCAATCTTAACTACGGATCCGGCAGATGCTTACTGGAGACAAATGAGGAGAGTGAAAATCTGTTTCTATAATGAGTTGAAGCAATGCAGTTTGTATTCCGTGAGTGTTTTAAGAGGATAAGAAAAAGAGCTATGAGAGCGGTAAACGAAGGTGAACCCCACCCGTCCCCCCCAGGGCAATGACAAATCACTCAAGATACAAGTGTCATTCCACACAAGAAGCCATTAAGATGAACAAGTGCGCCGGTGATTTCACGAAAGAATGCAGCGAATCGCAAGAAAATAAGTAAAAAAGGAAGAAGAAAAGAAGACAGTAAACTTTGTACAGGCCGTTCTCATACAAGGTCGAATTGACCATTTCACAGTAAGCGCTGGAAATCGTAGTTTCCAGCGGTGGGAGTAACGGAAGCATGGGATGAGAAACCCTTGGGCAGATGGCTACCGGTGTAGTAGGTCTGGGTGTCATTGAGACCCTTGTCAAGGGGCTGAAGGAGGAACATGCTGTTACCCTGCTTGACGCCGACGGCATTGTAAAGAGTCTTGCGCAAGCTGTCGTCGATGTTCATGTTGCGCACGACGATGGGCGCAGCGAGGAGGACTACAAAGAGAACCAGCATGACAAAGTAGAGAATGGCGAAACGAATCACACGTCTCTTGCGCAGCTTGGACTGCTTAAGAGAGTAGATAGGGGGACGGATTTGGCGGCTATGGATATGATGTTAGTCTCATCTAAGATGCTGTGGATAACTGAATACAGTGAAACATACCTGGGACGCAGCCAAAACAGAATGACAGAGTGGAACTTGTCGGCGTAGGGGATGGCGAGAGCCGGCAGCATGAAGAAGAGGATGATGTGGCCGAGCACAAAGTCGGCGGCGAAGTAACCAAGCTCGGTGATCTTGCAAAGGAACTCACGGCCAGGCTGAGAGAGCGAATGCCAACCCATGTTGTACCACTTACCGGTCCACCAGGCGATGTTGGACTGGTCGTTCTTGAACTCACGGGTGAGTGCCAAGGAAATGATCAGCTTGTAAATGAACCGCTGGAGAGCCATCATAGCGATCATGCCGGAGACAGTACGGGGCCAGTTGAAGGACTCAAGAACGAAGAGAACCTCGAAGAACACGATCAGGACGATGACGGCGATAGCGTGGGCAATCGCAGCCAGGACTGCACCGAACTTCTTGCAGCACATGCTGAAGATGGGGCCCATACAGCAAGCCATACCGAAGAACATACCAGCGACACCGGCGTTGATGCCAATCGGAGCGAAAGCAACGATGGCAATGCGCGCAATGGCGTCCGGAGCGTACTTATCGTCATCGCTGAACATGGTGCGGGAGTTGATGTACAGGTAGGGAACGAAAGTCACTGCAACCACGACCAAGGGGGCAACAATCTCACTAAAGAAAATGTTCGTGATGCGTGCGCGGGGAATGTCACCAGATCCCTTCTCAGAGGGAACTCCGAGAAGCTTCTTCTTGTAACCAGTGATGCGGGTTCGAGATAGGCGGCAGAAGCCAATCCAGGAAGAGGCGTGAGACCGAGAGTTACCGCGCGAGAGCCAGCGGAGATAGTCACGGTAGTCAATGAAGAAGTCATTCCATGAGAACTGGTGAGGGTTGAAGAGGAAGGGCGATATAATGAGGGCAAGCAGAGACACCCAGAACCAGATCAAAGCGGGAGTCCATACAGTGCTGCTGGCAAAGAGCAGCATCAGCAGGAGACGAGCACCAGCGTAGATTGAGGGACCAGCGAAACGAGAGTACAGGACACCGAAGGGAATGCGAGCAGTTGCGAAACCACGGCCAGTACCGATGTAGCGGGCACCACCGAATGACAGGTTCTGGTGAACGGCTTGTGCGTAGATCTGGCACACAAACACCTCAAACATGAACGAGAAGGAACCAAAGTGCTTCGCCAGACGAGTAGCCATACGCCAGACACCACGCTCAGTCAGCTCCTGGACAGCCAGTGGAACGAACGAGATGAAGAACACAATGAAGATGGAGATAACGCAGCGGTTCACCCAGTTGACAATCGGAGCAAGATCGGCACAGTAAGTCGGCTCCAGGGGATCAGTGATGGGCAGATCGGAGTTGTAACGGCAGGTAATGGTCTCGTGCTTCAGAGCACCCAGGTTGATCAGGACGATCATGAACATCTGCACGGACAGCATAATGAACATGTTGTTGATGTGGAAACCAGGGTGAGCATAGTAGAAGGACAAGAAGCGATCGAGAGGGAGTTGAGTGCCGAGGTAGTAGTATTCACGCGAGAGCATCTGCTCACCCATACCAGTACCAATCTTGGTGGTGAAGTTCAGAATGGAGCCGAAACCCAAGTCACGACCCTTACCACACTGGTAGTACTCGCAGTGCTTGATGCGACCACCGCGAAGAAGTGCGTTCATACCGGCGTAAATATCCTCGTTGAGGTGCAGACCCTTCTGGGCCTTGGACACACCACCACGGGTACACATGAAGGTAGCGTTCAGGAAATCGGGATGACCATAATGCAGCTTACCGCCGATCTGAGCCAGAGTACGGGCGAACAGGGTACCGAACGTTTGTTCCTTGGAGGCAGCGACGTCACCAAGCACACCGATGCTCTCGGAGAAAATGTATTCACGAGCACCAAGAATGGCAACTGGGTTGGTCTCAGGCGAAGCAATACCGGGTGTGTACGGCGAGACATTGTCGGTTGTCAGCTCCTCAAACTCGGCGAGTACGGAACGAATCTTCAGGCACTCTTCCAAGTAGTTGTCTTGGTTGGCATCGATCAGTTGGATGTATTCACCGCGGTAGAAGATTATGGAGTGGTTCTGGTTGTCAGACTTTCCGTCACCGAGAATGGGGTTACCGGAGAGCTGGATGCGGAACTTGGGCTTGCGCATGCCGTTGTCGAGCAGCTCACAGTGACCGTCAATCAGGGCAGAATACAGGCGGGGTTCCTCGCCCTCGTTGATGGGAGGCTCCTCATCAAGGTAAGCGATTTGCAGATCAGGGTAGGCACGGAGGAGGAATTCAGTGTTCTCGCGCTCATCCTTGTTGAACTTGGCATAACGCTGCATGGAAACACAGATGCGGAACTTGCGACGGGCCATGCGCTCAAGCTCACGCTCAAGCTTCTCGGAATTACCACCGAACATCTGGACAACCTCAGGGTTCTCAACGCGATACAGGAGCTTGATGGCACGGCTGTAGTTCATGAAACCAGAGACAGTTCTGTACAGGGTCTGGGAGCGAAGCGAAGCCCAGATACGGGTGCGAAGGGTGTACTCGGGAGCAGCAGACTTGAAACCAATGCAGTAGAAGGGCAGGTCGTCGATCTTGCTCTTAGCAGCATCCTTCTCGCCCTTCTCGTTGTATTCACCATTGAATTGAGAGGTCTCGTCTGCCAAAATCTTGGTGTCCTTGACGAAGCAGTCCCATTCGTGGGGGTGGAGCTGCTTGAGGTACTCGAGGACAGTGACACGGGAGTAGGGCTCATCCTCACGAATGATTTCACGCAGAGACAGAAGAATCTTCTCAGCGTAGTGAGGGATCAGAACACTGAATGTGGGCATGTTGTCCACTGGCAGCGGCTCAGGCATAGGAGTCGACAAAGACTGGGCGAAGAAAGAGATACGGCGCTCAGCCTCACTACCAGCAGGGAAGAACTCGGTCTTGAAAGACTGATCTTCCTGGGAGACAAAGAAGGTAGGGGCACGGAGAGTGCGCTTGCCCTCCTGCTCAGAGGGGACCTGGTGGTAAAGGAGTTTCTGGACGTGGTCGATCGCCAGCAAATGCTCACGATACATCGAGATGATAATAGCATTCCACACCTGGGAGATGAGCACCTTGGGCTTGTACTTGATCTCCATGTCGGTGGTGGCCAGCACCTTAGAGTAGATACGCTTGGGAAGGCGGGAGAAGATGTTTCTCCAGGGCGACCAGATAGAGACACCAAGGTAGAACGAGCGAGCCACCGAGAAGATGGTGTTGCAAATAATGTACCACAGATAACTGTCGAGGAAGAACAGAGTCAAGTCCATGAAGAACATGAGACCCAGCAGGATCTGTGGCTGCTTGTGGCACAGGATGTTGCCGATATACTTGACACCAGTGCACTGGTAAATGGTCATGGGCGACAGGATTCGGATGGGATCCTTCAACGACAGAGTCAGGAAGAAGTAAGACTCGGCCAACTTGGCACCGAAAACGCAAACCCAGAGACCGTAAGACATCCACATGTCATTACCGTGCAGACGGGGGAAACTGGCAGTAAAGGTCTGACTGGCAACGTACTGCCGACCGTTCTTTTTCAAATAACTGCCGAAGAGCGCACCCAGCGGCTGAATGCCGAAGAAGATTGCCGTCAGGAGAGCGATGACAAAGTGGACAATACCAAGAGCAAGACCGACCGGCTTCTGGATACCGGTGGGCAGCTTATCCAAGAAGCCGAAGATAACCACGCCAGGAGCCAGGTTAATGATGAACATGGCGAGAATGAAGAAGAACCGCTTACGCAGGTGCTGAGCACCAGCCCACCGACGAGGGACATACATCCACTCGCAGATGGTAGCAAACATCTGGATGAAAGCAGCCAGGGCACCACCAAAACCGATAGCAGCCAGATACTTGGCAGTCGACGGCTTGTTATCCCACTGCTGTTCGTAGTTGACGGTGTAGAGAGTCGGGGCGTTGTAGGCAGTGAAGAACCAGAAGGAACACAAGTGAATAACCCAGATACGGTTGAAGTTGGTGACCAAGTGGAACCACGATCGAGTCTCCTTGTAGGTCTTGAAGAATGCCTTCTTCCAAAGGACATCCTTGAGCTTAGGCCAACGCTGCGCGGGGGGAACATCGACCAGGCGGGTCTTGTCCTCAAAACCAATGCGCTCGATACCCTCAGGGTACCAGAAAAGCTGGTTCATATCATCGTAACCGATGATCTTGTTGTGATCGTGCTCGCGGCGGACATACTTGCCCTCGTAGATCTCGTAACCCTGATCACGGCAGAACTGGTAGAGTGGAGTGATGATTTCGTTAAGGTAGGTGAACTCCTCAACAGGCTCCACACGGGCCTGGCACTCGGGAGAGGAATAGTAGTCATCGGCACACTTGAAGATGAAGCACAGACACTCAGGCAAGAAACGGACCTGGTTCGCCTCACCCCAGATGAGCAGGTACAGCGCAATCTGACGGGCGCGATCATGCTGGGACATGCGGTTCATACGAGACTTCCAGCGGTATTCAGCGGCCTCCAGACTGTTGTCACCTTCCAGCGCCTCAAGCGTCTCCTCCTCGTTCTCGGGATTCTGCTTGGCGGCCTTCTGGGCAGCCTTGCGGGCCTTGCGAGTCTTACGATCGCCTTTGCCCAGCTTCATGTTGGCAAAGCCAACTGCGTCGTCCAGGTCCAGATGGGCGGCAAAGTACCAGCGGCGGTAGTTGGCGTTGTGGCCACCGATATAGTCAGCGTGCAAAGACAGAAGGGCCTGGTTGGGGGTCATGCGAGAAGCACGAGAGTCGAGAAGCGTCATCATGTGGTCGTACATGTTGCGCATGCTGTCGCGCTGGAAACCAAACTTGTTGACCAGGTCCAAGAAGATGTCCTCCAGCTCCTCCTTGGACAGCGGAATCTGTGCATCCGAGGTCCAGGCAGGGTAGGGTTCCCGCGAACGCTGGCCAGCCGGCAACGCGTTTCCATAATCCATGCCGTAGACAGGGGTAGAAGCACCCGATGAGCGGTTCCCACCATACGAGATCTGCGATGATGGCGGGCGGTACCCGTATCCACCACGACCGTACTGGCTGTCGGTGTAGCTGTTGTATCGCTCGTCCCCACGGCCGTAATAGTCCATATCAGCAGCACGCGCGGTCTCGGATCTCATGGTGAAATCACTGAAAGTCTCCGAGTCCTCCTCGGAGTCATTGCCGCGTCGACCACGGCCATAGCCAGCCTGACCGGCATCGTAGTACTGGTCGGCGTAGTATTCATCCTGGTGACCGCCGGACTCGTAGTATCCTCCTTCAGCATAGCCTTGATGACCACCTTCCTGTTGTCCGTAGGCGCCCGAAGCACTGCAATTCTGTCGTCAGCTTTGTTCTAGATTTCTTTGACGCTCATCGAATAGATGAGCCTCTCGCAGTCAAAGACCGGTGTTCGTACCCTCGATCATAGTAGCCATCGCCATAGTCCTGGTGGTCGTAGTAACCACCCTGGGCAGCGTGCTCGTCCTGGTAGTAGGAGTCACCATGGCCTGCCGGGTGGCCGTAGCCCTCGTCATAATGGCCTCCTTGTTGGTAGCCAGACATGACGGAGGAGTCGCAATCGATCGCTTGGTTTGAGCTCTGTTGATAGCAGTCAGTTGACTGTCTGGTGGGATGGGTGTATCCGTCTCTCGCGTCTCGCGTCGAACCGGGGGGAGATGCCGGCGAATCCTGACTGAGGCTCTTACCTCAACCGCGACTCGTTCACAGTATTAAGTTAATTGATGAGGTGAGAGAGTTGTAGTTGGTGCGTGTTTTTTGCTGAAGCGAAATCAATGCAGCATCGACAGGGAACGAATGGCGTTGAACCTCGTAACGGCGTAGGTCAAAAAGGGATGCCGAGCTAAGACGAAGATCCCGAATCCGCGAGTCTCAAACTCGATCGGAGGTGTAACGAGCGAAGCGAATAAAGCAGCCGACAGCAATCGCGATGTGGTAAGTCAACACTTCCCTTCTCCGGACCTTCCTCAAGGAAACGAGAGTGTCACCTTAGCAAAGGAAGATGGATGGGAGAGGAAGAAAGCGAATGGAATGGGGAAGGGGCGGGTTGGGAGGTTGGAGGGACGGAGGAGAGAGACGAGATTCTGAGGAAGGAGGGAAAATATTGGCTGTGCTGTTATTTTGGGATCGGGGGGAATTGTTTCCACCTAATTTCCTAATTTACGGTCACAGCGTACGGGGGGGGGTGGGGAGAAGTATTGAGAGTACTGGTACACAGTGACACAGCTGGCAGGACAAAGCAGGTACCCGGTACTTGGGTGAAGTGTGGGAGTCACTGCGTACGTGGTGGTATCCGATACGTACACTCCAATCCGCTACTACTGAGGGATAGAATACCGCACGTGAGGTACCGGTACCATACAGCCATACAGCATCTTCAGGGGACCATCAAGTAAGTCTCTTCTGAGCCTTCCATGTCTTCTCCATGTCTCTCCCCCTACTCGCCGTACTCGGCCCTCTTCGCAATACGCCGTTGTTGTCCAACGGTACCTTACACTCGGACACGCATACACACATCCAGACCTCCTCCACCACAACCGAGATCCTAATGTTATCGGCCAATAAACAGCAGTCAAGCTCCCTCTCCACTCCCTGACTGTGCCCAATGAGACTGTCCAGGTCATACTGGATTCCAAGGGAATTGCGACGGCCCCTGAAACCCGCCCCACCAGCGCCTTCCAGCATGTATTCCAGGTAACAAATTATGTGGTCGGAGCGGGTATTGCCATCGGGAATACCTATGATGGGCCTGTGGCGTGCTCTGATTTGCCTGTGCCTTGTTATCGTTACCACTACGGCATGCAGGGATAAGCGTTGCGCGGGTACTCGTTTTGCATTCCTCGTTTCTATGTGACGACGACGACGACTGAGCCTCTGAGGACTCGCAATTCGGTATTTCACTGTGGCAAGTGAGCCTGTGAGGACGAGGATGAGTCCACTATGCGCAATGGAACACCAGAGAAGGCCAGATTCGGTGTTCGGTTGTCCATCTGCTAACTGTCATCCTTTTCCATCGGGGATTAAACAAAGACTCGGGGGCCATCTGGCACGATCCATGGTTTTCATGCGACAGAACCACTTATTCAGCCAACAATCGCTCGTTTTCTGTTGCGAATTGACCTCTCAACGCCCAAATCCTCATGCTGTTGTTTTTCTGGGATGCAATGGCCTATCTTCGGATGATGATCGTCCATTAATTTGCTTCTTCCGCTGAGTTCATCCCAGCTCACACAGAGAGAGGTACAAGATTTGCACGCTAACACACTCAATTTGCCACCGCAAAATTACACCCAATACATTTAGGGTACATCTAGTACATTTGGCGCCACACATCGTCTCAAATTGTACTGCTTTGACTTTGCCCACCGTTGGAGCTATCCCAGACTGAGTTCAGCGCGGTCCTATAATAAGACTCCACACGCACACGACTCCCCACTGCTCGTCTAGCGCTGGTTGCAAAAAACCGGCTGTTGTTGGCTTTTTCTCTCAAGCCACAATCTTCTTTCCTTGATCGGAGTTGCCTTGAAAGAGTCTTATTTCATCGCAATCAAGGAAAACTTCCATATCATGTATGAAGTAGCCCATATAGATAACTAGGCTCTGTTGTCAAAAATTATTTTATTTGAACCGAGTCCCATCATGCGATCTGTTCCTCATTATTGTTCGATCTGTTCAATCTGACCTTGTACCTCTCCATACATTTGTTTCAGATGACGAGTCAAGACTCAACAGTATCTTCTCCGTATGTACAGTACTCACTGTGCAGTTGCAGCGACCGGTACTGTAAAAGCCTCGCAGGCCATCTATTCTCCACCGTTGGCCCAGCCTTTTCAGCCCGTCCCACCACCACCAGTCTAAGTGGATCACCGATGCTTTTATTTTCTGATTTCAAGCCTCGACTTGGGGCCACGATGGTCCAGCCAAAAGTCGGTCGGCGGCCAGCATACGCAACGCGCTGCGAATATTGTGCATTTAGCGGGTATTTGTGATCTGGTCGCTTCAATCTTATGCCGGTGATTATGATCTGTACTTGATCACTACTTGGAGTGTACCAATAGTAAGTGATGGTAGTACTCCAGTGCAGTATACATATTTTTTAGCTATGTACTCCGTACGCTCAGGACGAGGGAATAAGGAAATCAAAGATGGACTTTAACACTCCGAGCCTCAAAAAAAACACGCTTGCTAATCGATTCCATAGGTACAGATGGAAAGTCTTAACCTATCAATTGATTGGGCTACCATATTTGTTATCTTTCAGACACGTCGCGCCCAACGCGCGACCGTACAATCTGTAACTAGCCCGTTCAGTATAGTTAGTAATCGCATCCATAACAAGATTCGCTACAAGGTTGGTGCTGCGATGCAAGTCTGCCGCAGGAACGATACGTCCACTGCATGAAAACGGGGACCGGTCTCCAATTCCCATATCCAGGTCGCCAGTCTTCTCGTTCTCGTCTGCTGCTGCGGGACAGTAATCGTAAACCTGGTTCAACATGCTTCCTCTGTTCGGTTTCCCCATCCTCCGGGGAGGAAGCCAGAAGTCTCAATTGAATCATGAATCATCATTTCAAGCCCGGGGTTCCTCCTTTAATGGCCGATCGCCAATCCCAAAAATAACCTGTCTCGAGCGCCGAGCGGGTGTTCGAAGGGTCTAGTCAAGATCGCTCGCGGCGTGGGCTTGCCCTAATGTTGCAAGTTTATTGTATTATTTGACCCGCTTCTTTTCAATACCCGAAACTCATACGGAGCTCTTGGATCCCCCTTGGCCTCATTGGGCTTAAATGTGGCTGGAGGCCAGGTTTCATGACAGCGATCTTTAAGTGTTTGTTGGATTCATGTACAATACGGAATAATACAGTCCTGCCACTACCGTCAGGGCGCTGAAGATGTGTATCTGTACCGCGGATGTCTCCGGGTAGGTCATGCATATGCCCCTGGTCAGGGGAAGTTCACTTTCCACCGAGCATAATATGGAGACCTGTGTTTATGTACGGAGTACAGAACTACAAAGGACATTTGTAATGTAGCAGTGCATACAACGGCTTTAAAATTGAAATGTCACACTATCATCCCACTATATATACACCCTAGTCGATTGTCTTCGTCACATTCGATTTTAGTAATCAGTGAGGTCGTGTCGAAGCTCATGATGAATCATGACCCCTCCACCCGCCTCCACCATTTACGTGATATACAGCCAATGGCTATACTCGTCACCAACACAATCGCAGTCGAAGGATAAAAGAGACTACGGTAGACAACAGGTCACATTTGCGTCTATGCTCTGCATTGACAATCAGTATGATTTGAGAAAGACTTGCCATGCATGCAACATTCAGCATGCCCGAGCATGTTTCAACGTGGCCGCCCGGGGGGTGATCTGATACGTGTCTAAGTTCGTAGGTGCTGAGCGATATACTCATTATACTGTATCTCCGAAATCAACAATCGAATATCAATGTCACTTGCCTGGTCTTGGACCAATGGACTGGCTCACCTTCCCCTCGGTGATTGCTTGAACCCAGCCACCCTGGCTTGATGTTTGTTCCTGCTATGCGATAGAAGCCTCGGAGGCAAGGGGATGTTGATCTCCGTAGAGGCATGGCGAAAGAATGAAGTGATCGGCTTCCGGTTTCGTGCAGCCCATGGCCGATCAAATATGCCCGGAGGATCTTGCGATCAAGGCTTCTTTCCACCTGCTCAGTGCTCAGAGATGTTGATGAGATCCGCATAATTCGGAAGCGATAATCCATTCCTCGACGCTGCATGGCAATCTGCTCGGATATACTCGATTCAGTAAACAAATCGTAGATGGCAATTATACTAGAGGAGTTGCTGCAGCTTAACGGAACCTCGCGTCGGGCAGAGTTTCTTGCAGTCTGTGTGTTTCAGGTCAATCTCGAACCTTAATGAGCACCTTGAAGGTTGTACCTGAGCCATAGGTGTCTGAAGTGGAGGCCGATGCTGCAGTTCCCGAACGAGAGCCTGTGATATTAGTTTAATGAATAGATTACCTACACCGTTGTGCGGTGTACAATAACCGCTTGAGCGGACATATTGTTGGTGTGGACGTCAACATGTAGCTGTGGCACCATGAGCTTGAAGGATCAGGTTTGTCATTTGAGTAAAAATGCCTTTCAAATTGTCAGTTTGAATACCTCCAGGGAAATAGTGCGGATAACTGGGCACTTCCAGGGCCATTGGTGAAGATAGTTCTCCTGTGTTTTGTATCCCATTTCAAAAGACCATAGGTATAACTAACAACCGATGCTTGACGCCGGATATATATCTTCAGCCTAAACACCTCAGGTCCCCGCCAAGAATATTAGAATATATATATATTTTCACTCTGGATGAACAAGCCTGCATAAAAAGGTCTTCCCCGGGCTCCGTACTAGTAGTATCTCAATCCATTGTTCATTTAATAAGCCTGGTATGCAATTGAGGGCTGGCGGGGATGCGCTCAGGTAGTAGTTGATGTGCAGATGGAAGCTGCCGATACTCCTCGGCCCGGTTCAGTATAGAAAATCCACAGGAATTCTAGATTGGACTAGATTCATCCTTAAGTACCTTGGGAGAACGTTTACTGATGGCAGTGAAATCATGGATCAATTGTATATGGCAAGTCACGGAAGGTATCCCACGCAATGATGCACTAAAGTTGTACTTATCTGAGCGATGGGAGCAAACGGGAGAATTGGCAGGCCCTAGGCCCCTTTTCTTATGGCTGGGAAAATTCAACATAGAATCCAATGACTGATATGTATAGCCCCGCCATTTTCACTGGACCTCAATGACGGGCTAAGGTGCATAATGGATTAGCCTACTGGCCAAAGGAAGCGCATTGAGCCATTGGCATGCTATAGAACCTGCTTGATGACTCGCTCCGGATGTAGCGTTTGCATCCTATCCATTGCTTTTCTATCCATCTACATACTGATCACCAAACTTGGGAAGGTTCAGTCCGCCGTTGACATAGTAGAAGTTCACATAGTTTGTGGTGGGATCCTCTTCGCATCCTGATGTCGGAGATAGAACTAGCTACGGATCTGGCTCGTTAATGGTACAAATTTCGACCTAGTTACCTCTCATACGTAGGTCATTACGTAGGATATTGGTGACCCGTTGATAGACATTATGCCATTATTTTCGAGCGCTTGCATGGAGACGGGAGAAAACTATTATGCTATCGCGGTCTTCGACGCAATGCTGGTTGTTTTATCCGAATTTCTTTAGTAACGGGGTATCCCACTTGTTTATGTTAGAATGAGTCCGCATCTGAGACTCTCGTCTGATTCTTGCCTTGTCTTTCCACATTGCATTGCTCTATGCGTTACATTATATGTATGCTACCAACCATGACTCTTTGCAAATAAGTTGAAAATCCGATTTAAAGACAACTGTGATGATCAACAAAATTATTTGAGGTTGACATATGAAATTGCTTCGAGTTACTATATGTTGTATTGTGCCCGAGTTGAGTATTTGTGTATATAGAAGTAGCTGAAGACTTCAGTTGTATATAAATTTAGCCAGGGCCGGCAACCTTCTCCCATGAGTCGTGGTGGAAACAAGTATGTACAGTTATATTCGCAAGTTCCCTCACTCTTGGATTCAACCTTTATGGAATTTCTCGTACCATGATTTATCATTCATTGTCGAGTGCTACAGAAGAACACGGATGTTGGGGCAACACTAGCGGTTTACTTAAAGCGTGGTTACTGGGCCAACCGTCATCCGTTGATGGCTCACCTTGTTGAAGAAACTCTGTTACCCAACCACATTGGCCTCTAGTCCAAAGCAACAAAGCACAAAGGCAACGCACATTTGCTGGAGAGACACTGGTCGTCTTCTTTGGTCTGAACGAAGTCCTTTTCTATCCGGAGGTCGCGACTCTAGACCAGTCAACAGAACCCACCGCCCCCGCAAGTCCGACCACGATGGCACGACTCAACACGACGAATCCACTCAACACTGCTGTCCAGCGGAAGAAGAGCTTGAATGAACGAACGGAGCGATTTTTAATCCACGAACCTATCGCCGACAAACAACGCACCGACCCCAGGTCCTCCAACGGGAGCAGCACGAGTACACAGTCCATAGCTTCATCACAACGGCACAGTCGGGGATCAAGCGCTATCTTTGACATCTTTTCGGATGACAGCTCTATCCTCGAGAGCGGCAATAGCTCAACCAGGAAGCAAAAGAAAACCAGGACCCTCAAAGCGGCGAATGTCAATTCCCTGCTCCTCCCGATCAGTCAGACGCCACGCCAGAGACCTATTGTCAAATTGGAAACAGACGACTTTGAGAAGGAGAATGATATCATGGAGAACACACCAGAGCGACACACAACAACAAGGGAAGCCCCTCCGCAGGCGTCTCCGACAAGACGAAACATGGCGCGAACTCCAAGAAGAAGCCGTGCAGACAATACGCCTTTGAGCCCGCAGAGCCCCCAGAGGTCCCAGAGCCCAGAATCCGAGACAGAAGAAGACTGTGAGGACAATAGCTTTGACTCTCTTGACGACTTCATTGTCAGTGACAATGAAGATCTCAGCTTCCATGAGACATCAAATTCCGAGACAGAGGATGAAAAAATCCCATCGCCGCCTCCTCCTCCAAAATCTACCCGAAAGAGATTGATGAGAGGGAGAAGACCTGATGCCGATACCGACAAAAAGCCTCTGAAGAATACGTCGCTGAAAGCACCCTTTCGACTGGAGCCCAAAATCCCCGAAACATTGAGGTTATCTTCATCAACCGATGATAGCCCTAAACACGTGTCTCAGGAAGACCTCAACCTCTCTACAAAGCTCAAATCGCTGGATCTAAATGGCGACAATGAACCAGCCTCTCAGCTGGAAACAAAGTCTACACGGTACGGGTTACAAGATGTCTTCGTCTATCAAGATTAGATGGTTTTCTTGCTGACTATTCAAATAATGCAGCTCTATAATAGAGCTAGACTGTTCGCCAAAAGAGCCACGGCCAACAAGCAAGAAGCTGGAAACACCCCCATCAAGCCCCAAACAAACACGCTTGCGATCTCCAACGAAAAGCAAGATTCGAATTCCAGCCACTCCTCATCGAGAGAGTATTGATGCGTTTTGGAGCCAAGAGGAAACCAATAACTGGAATGATCAGTACTCTCCCCGCAAGGAAAAGTCTTCTAGTCGCACTGTGATTGAACTACTACAAGACTTCGACGATTCCGACGACGAGCAGGATAGAAGCCGTGGATCTAGTTCCAGCAGTGACATCGAGCTTATTCCTAAGACAGACGCGAGGATGCCGACGACACCGAAGCCGCTTAGCAAGACAGCCATCAAAAAGGCAGAAGCAGAAAAGAACCGAGCAGCTAAAGCTCGTCGAATGTCATTCAACAACAAGAAGGCCGACTTTGCGCAGACCTTCTTCAACGCCCTCGATCAAGCTGCATCTGGAGGAGAGGTCAGCCGGCTTGCAGAGCCTACTGGCGGAGTCAAAATCACCTGGTCAAAAACCCTCAACACAACCGCCGGTCGGGCCCATTGGAGAGGAGAGCGAGTGGTTTCTCATGGGCCAAATGGTGAGACAAGGGGTCTGAGCAAGATTCGACACCATGCGTCGATCGAGTTGGCCGAGAAGATTATTGATGATGAATACCGGCTCATCAACACTCTCGCCCACGAATACTGCCATCTTGCCAACTATATGGTTTCCAATGTCCACGACAACCCGCACGGCGCCAGCTTCAAGGGTTGGGGCCAGAAGTGCGCCGAAGTCATGAAGGATCACCCTATCTACGGCGGGCAGATCAACGTAACGACAAAACACACCTACCAGATTGACTACAAGTACGTGTGGAATTGTATATCCTGCGGTCAGGAATATTGTCGGCACTCGAAGAGCATCGATACGGGACGCTCTCGCTGCGGTGTCTGCCGGGGCGTATTGCAGCAGACCAAGCCCAAGCCGCGCAATGTGTCACCCAAGAAGAGCGCAGCAACGCCCGGCCAGAGGAAGATCTTGGATGATGTGACAAGGAATCTCGATGGATTTGTTTTTTGAGCACGTTGAATGACTAACTCTCATTTGAATGTTTCTACGACTGTCATTTTCTTTTGTTAAGAGGAAGATTTTCACATACGACACTCGTTACCCTCAGCATACTTGCATTTTGAATTAGCTCATGACCCTTAGCATATCTGCATTTTGAATTAGCGCATGCCTTGGCTGAGCCACTTTGCTTCTATGTCAATACACAATCGATTATTTACCATTTTCATTTGGCCTAGACATAGGTATTCGATTGGAATTGTTCATATTATTTTGTTGACTATCTAGAGACACTAACTAATATTGATTTAACTAACGGCTTCTGTGGACTAAAGCCTCGATTCTCATATCCCAAACTGCCCAACATACCTGCCAAAATACCCTTAATGACCATCCATCATATCCATATCATTTCGGTTCCATTCCACCTTCCCAGGGCAATCCCCCTAAACGAACAAACCCCAATCCCGAATCTCCAACTGACCCACCAACGCACTCACAGTATCCTCCGCAACAGCCTCCTCCATCGACAAACCCCGCGCATCCCCATTCTTATCAAACTCCTCATGAGGCACATTGAAGAACACCAGTAAATCCGTCTCCTGCGCCTCCAACCGCACCATCAGATAATGGCACGTCACCTTGGAGACTGGCGGCGCACCGGAGGTCCCATTCAGCGCAGCCCCCGCAACAGCCGCGTCCGTAACGGACTCAGTAGTCCCGTTCGTACGAGCGTGAACCTGCCCACCTCGTCGACGGGAGGTACTCAAGAACTGGACGACGCCCTTGTACGCGCTAACCGATGAGCCGGGCGGCGCGGATGCGGCAAGTCGAGTCGGGTTCACGCGCGTGGGCGGGACGACGATTTGCATTGCATCGCCTTCGTCGCATAGATCATTGAGGTGATGCAGTGCGGCGGCTTGGTCGACTGTTTCGGAGCTGGCGCTGGCTGCGGCGCCGCTGCCGGCGGTCAGGGTTGGGTGTTGGTGGCTGAAGGTGTTGAAGGTGCTGAGGGCGTCTTCCTGGGATACGCGCTGGTTGATTTCGATGATGAAGGTTGAGAGTGTTTCTGGGGAGAGGAAGAGTTCTTGGTGGTCGGGGATTTCACGGAGATCACTATCGTGGAGTTAGCATGTTGACTTGGAATTTTTTTTTCATTCTTGGGTTGATGGATGTGAGTGAGATGGAATGAGATGCCGGATCAAGAAGACTGGCTGGGAAGGTCCAGTTTTTGAGTAGATGATGGAGAGAATCGAGAAATGTACGAATATGGAAATATGGGATCGTGTTGAACATTGGAGGAGGGTATACTGACCTTCCATCAATCCAGCGCTGCGGCACAACCCCGCGGATCGCCCCGCCGAAAAAGTCCTGCTCGGCGACTTGAGCCATGATTGAATAGAGCTTCTCTGGAAAGCAAGAGCAAGCTGCTAGTTGATTGATCGCACTCGGCAGCTCGATGTTCAGGATGTTGATCCGTTCGCAAGAGCCGAGAGGAATCCAAAGCTCTTGAATATAGAATTTGATACCAAGCTGCTACCCGACCTTCCGAGTTTAATTTTCCTTGGTGACTTTTCCGGTCCGCAAATTTTGGGTCAAGTAATTGAATAGAGCACAGAGTGATTTGAGAATATCAAGAGACGATCAGCTCTAGAGGGATTTCGACTCCGATTTTATGTCGACAAGGTGTGTTGAGGCAGCAATTGCGGGAGGCAGTCGTCCGCCCAATGACGTTGTTCGTTGGCCGGCTGGCGGTAGGGCGGTTGACTCAATTCTGAGCCTCACAGTTGTGGCCCCCAAGCTACGGAGTACATATACGGAGAATTTACCCAAATAAACATACAATTTTAGAAACCTAGGATCTCAATACGATATTATCGATCTGATTTGATCTGATTATCAAATACTATGCTACCATAAGATTGAAAAGGCATAGGAGCCTAGACCAGAATCGACCCCGAACTGTCGCATCATTCAATCGAAAAGTTCCTCCACGTAGGGATCCAGCTCGATCATGCGGAACTGCTGGCCCCATTTCGCACGGAATTCTTTCTTCCGATACGCATAACTAGTCACCTGCAAGAAACTGACCAGTTCCACGCTCCAGCCGCGCTGAAGCGCGCGCTCAACCATACGCATGAATCCACCGGAGTATTCGGCGACCGCGGCATCGCCGGTCGCCAGGACAATCGTCGACGGCTCGTCCGTGTCCAAGATACTTTCGAGCATCTTCAAGTGCAGAATTTCGTCCACACCTTGCTCGACCCATCGCTCCCCAGTGGTGCCGGCCGTTTCAGGTCCGGACGTGTGGTGGTTTGAGAACCCAGGGGCTTTTCGGAACTTGGATGGGCGCGGTGTTGTGTGCTTGACTTTGTGCACACGATCTAAAATGTTGGCTTCGTAGCCAAGTTGTTCCGCCTCGGCGATGGAAGGCAGTCGATCCGAGCCGACCAAGACTCTCTTGGCAGCTGGTCGGCCTCGTTCCATAATCAAGGAAAAGTTGGCAAAGGACATGTGCAGACGGCGGATCCGGGTGGTGACAGGGATGTTTCGCGAGACTTTTACCGAATCGTGGAAACCCACCATGATCTGGGGAGAATTGTTAGTTTTAGTAGTGGATGCAGTTGAGAATGGACAAGAAACATACATTGGATATGTCAACGAAGACATGGATAGGACGGGGTTCAACACTTTTCTTGGTCAAAGTCGGAGACCGCCCCAGTTGCGATACAAGCTGAGCGTACTCAGGGAAATCCCGGAGAAGCGTCGTCATCAGACCGATTCTGCGCTCCGTTGCAGTCTTGTAAGCAGCGGGGAGGACTTGAATCCCTGCAGACGTGGTGATGATATTTTGGGCAGTTTTCGAGTTGAGGGTCCAGTCTGCCTCGTCGTATGATGATGGTGGAGTGTCCTCGTCGCCTCGTGTGTTGCGACTGCCCACCTGTGTCGGAACGAATGTTAGGACCCCGGAATTCTTGGTGATGGGTCGGTCAAACACGACAGCACTCGAGTCAGACTCTGCGCCGGTGCTACTTTCTGAGTGGATTGGATCGGGGTTGACATTGGGCTTGGTGACCTTGCCCGTAGCCTTGGCCCTGGTATTGACTTTGGGGATTTCGGTTGGCTTGGTGGAATTGCCAATCGCCCTCGGTGAAGTCTGGGGAGGCAATGTAGCTGTAACATTGCTCTTGGTAGGATGGCTGCCTGCAGCACGCTTCAAGATCGTGACGGGTTGTTGAGGTGGGGAAGGTGGGGTTCGATAAGATAGATTGGTCTCTTTGGTTACAGGAGGGTTCGAAAACTTTGGTACCGGGACAGATTTGTGAGGGGTTGAGGTTGTCGCTTTGTTGGGTTCATCATGGAGAGGTCGCTTTAGAACCGTGAGAGCTGGGAGTCGGTCGAGTGAAGGCGGCTGGGAATCTTCAGGCATCAAATCACTCTTCGGAGATGTTGAGTCCTGGTTCAGAGAATCCCAGGTCAAGCCGAACTCTCCGAGCTTTGGGTAACTTCGCTGAGTTTTGATCTCGTCGGGCCGACTGCTGGCACGGTGTGTGCGGCCTTCGCTTGAGTGTCCCTCACTGCACGAAGCAGCGTCAAGACGGGCATGGTAAGCGTAATCGGAGCTACTACCGTAAGTGGGAGACCTGAGAAGGTCAAGCACCTTGGTGAAGTCCCAATTTGAGGCCGAATCGGTGGTTGCCGTTGCGAGCATTGGGAAGGTTGGTGGTATGTTTAGATTAGATTGATTGAAGGAGGTGAAGTGAGACGATAAGCAAGAGTCACGAAAATTGCAAAGAAGCCACGATGTGAATGATCATCATCCAAGCTAAATCGCATTTCGCAAAGATGTAAGAAGCAGAGTCCGAACACACATGGTGTGAGTCAGGTAGAATCTGCCAATCTGGGCAGCAAGGACGGTCTTGCGGAGATGCGGTGGCGTTGGGTTGAATCGGGGTAATCGGGGATAGTACTGCAAGTCGTGACCGCTTGCCTCTCCTGCTTGGGATAGCGCTAGTCCAAATCGGGTGGGACAATGGTGACTCAGCAAGTTGATTATCTAAGGTTATGTCAGACAGCGGGCACGTGATTGATTGAGATGACTAAGAATTCTTGGCGTTTCCACCTAGGAGGCTCCCGCTTGGCGTCGCAGTCATTCCAACGTCATGCGCGATATCAACCAGCGTCGGATCCGGGCAGGCTGATCACACGTCATGCCCACTCGCAGTACACCCCAGACTCTTCTCTGATTCGGTGGTCCAGCGATCCACGATTCAAGCTTGTTCTTACTTTCAACGTCCAGCCAAGGTAGCCTAGGTTGAATGAGTACTTTGTAGATCAAACAAACTTGTTCGCATCCGCAAACAATAGCACGACGTCATGTTGTTTGTCATTTTGTTTGGCGTCACATGGGAAACATCTGTGTATATAAACCTCCTAGTTTTCAAGCATCTCTAACTTTCCTTCATCAACTCTTCCACCTCTACAATTTCCAACTCTTCATCACTTTCAAGAACCAAACCATCCATCAACCATCATCATGTCTGACACCGGCCGCAAGGATTTCACCACCAGTATGTGATGTACCTCAGTATCTCTCGCCACGTCCTCGATGCTAACCTTCTTTTCCAACAGAGGCTAAGGAGGAGTTGACTCCTGACGCCAGCAAGTCCACTCAGGACAAGGTCAAGGAGACCGTCACCGACACCAGTGACCGTGTCGCTCGCGGCTTCCAGACCGACGACAGCAAGAGCGCTCCCCAGCAGGCCTTCGACAAGACCCAGCGTACCCATGACAATGAGGCTCACGGTGGTGCCACCAGCTCCATGTAAGACAAAATCACCCCGGCCAAGGGAGGAGTCGTCCTTCAGGCAAAGCATCCAGCGATGAACAGCAGGCTAACACATCTCTTCACAGCGGCGACAAGGTCAAGGGTGCCCTCGGCATGAACAACTAAGGTGTCTAACCATGCGCCTTCAACGAGATGACCGCCACTCTGGACTTCTCGGCAACTTTGCTGTTTTCATGACTCAAACAATGAGTCGTCGACGATACCTTTTGTTTTTGCTTTAATGACCTAAGTTACGAACCTGAAATGCAGATCACTGCCACATATCTTATTTCCATGAAACATCATAGGATCCTCTAGAAATTGCTCAAGTTGTAGTTGAATATCGTAGTTCATCGTCGCTCGACGAGATTCCCAAACATCGTATCTCGCTGTCGTGTGAGTTGGCCTAGCTCGCGCTCTAATTCTTTGTATCGTGCTCGAGCTCCTGACACATCCTTGGGTAGATCGTGGAAAGCTTTTACACGGACTTCAAGAGACCTCACAGTCTCCCGTAGCCGAATAACATTCTCTTCTTCCACCATGAGCTCTTCGATAGTAGGACCGCGTGGCTGATTCCGCTCGAGTGATGCAATGCGGTCCTGATATTCTCCAACTTTCGTGCTGAGCACCTTCGTGCCGCGAACCCACTCCGACGTCAAGCTCTGGGTATCCGCTGGCACCTCGTATGCCTTGTCAGATCTGAGCTCTTCTAGATCTTCCTGCAGCCGTCCGAGCTCCTTCTGGAGGTATCGGTGCAGCACATCCACCTTTGCCATTTGCTCTTGCGCCTCGAACTCTTCTGCTGTGAGCTCAACAATCGACTGGTTCAGATCCTCGGGCGTAGGATTCAAGGTGTTGCCAAGGGTAACTGCTGCATCGGCAAGATCGTCTAGATTGGTTCTGCCTTTTTCGTCAAGGCACAACTCCACTTCGTCCAGAATCTCATTCTTCTGCCGTTCATGAGGGTCCTTTGCTTGGATTTCTTCACGTATTTTGAAGGTCCGGACAGCTTCTTCACGCGCGCGGTGTTGAAGACTCGCTTCCTCGTCTGCGGCATCATTGGCCGCAGCTAATGTCAGGAGAACGCGCAGTGTATCCTCGTTGCGTTCGAAATGGGGCACTGGTTTGGGCGCATATTGTCGGCTGAGCCAGGAGTTCACGTACGCCCAGTCCTTGGCCTGAATAGCGGCCTGGCGGGCTTTGGTAGGGGAGGCGAGCGAGCCATCATGAAACGAATCCATTGTGCAACCTCTGGTGGAGGGGTCGATTGTTGTTTGGATTAATTGGTACAGTTCCGATAAGATACGCGGAAGGCGGTCTGACCTTAAGCCACGCCCGCGAAGCTGTCCTTTCTCCCCGCCCAACGAGACCGGGGAGACATTGCGTGTCAACAATCATGACCAGTTACTTTCCTGCTGGTGCCAGCAATGGCTCGTCTCCCGTGTCATCTCCACTGTCCCCGCCGCCATCTCAACGCTCCACAGCATTGTCTAATCGCCTGACCTCCGTGCTCTCGGCGTCGTATGCCGACTCCGACATCCGCGATGCTCTGGAAACCTTGAGTGTGCGAGGAATTCACAATACTGCAGAGACAAGGCGTCAGCTACGCTTGGATGTGCAAAAGGAAGTCGTTGATAGTAATGCGGAGATCGTGAGAGACTTTGGCAATGTAGCGGAGGTAAGAATCTCTCCGCACCGTGTTCACATTGAAGCCTCCAGAGAAGCTAATGCCTCAGCACAATAGCAATTGAAACGAATTGGAAGCGTTATATCAGCCCTTAATCAGACATGTGACGAAATGCGCAAACATATCGGTCAGGCCAAACAGGAGACGGCACCAGTGCTGGAAGAGGCCACCGCATTGATGGACCAGAAGAAAGGCGCCGAGACAAAACAACGGTTACTTGATGCTTTCTCGAAACACTTCCTGGTGCCCGAAGAGGATCTCATGGTCCTTACGGCGGCTGAAGAACCCATTGACGACCGCTTTTTCGATATACTTGCCCGCGTAAAGCAAGTGCACCACGACTGCGAGCTTCTTCTCGGCGGCGAAAACCAACGACTGGGCCTAGAGGTCATGGAATTGAGCACCCGACATCTCAACACTGCCTACCAGAAACTATATCGGTGGATCCAAAAGGAATTCCAATCCTTGAACCTCGAGGATCCTCGGATCAGCAGCTCGATCCGGCGCGCATTGCGGGTGTTGGCAGAGAAGCCAAGCCTGTTCCACAGTTGTCTGGATTTCTTTGCAGAGGCGCGCGACTACGTTCTTTCAGATTCGTTCCATTATGCGCTGACGGATGCGGTCTCCGGTGCTACTGGAGCCGGAGCTGGGGGCGATCGCAGCGTCAAGCCCATTGAATTCTCGGCGCATGACCCATTGCGATATGTGGGTGATATGCTTGCATGGGTGCATTCTACAACAGTGTCGGAAAGGGAAGCTTTGGAGGCCCTTTTTGTCGCCGATGGAGAAGAGCTTGCGCGAGGTATCCAGGCCGGATTGAGCAGTGAACCCTGGTCACGTATCGACGAGGATGAAGAGGTTACGTTTGATGGTCGGAAGGCTCTCAGCGATCTGGTCAATCGTGATCTAACAGGAGTCTCCCGGTCGCTTCGACAGAGAGTTGAGCTCGTGATTCAGGGGCACGACGATCCTGTAACCTGCTACAAAGTGGTCAATCTGCTCTCCTTCTACCGTACGACCTTTGCCAAACTGGTCGGCCCACAGTCGAACCTGGTCGACTTAATGCAGGCGCTGGAGAAGTTTACATTTGGTCATTTCGAGACATTGATGCGCGACCAGAACAGCGCCCTATCAACCGACCATGCTGCCCTTGCTCCCCCAGATGACTTGTCGCCTCCAGAATTCCTGCTGGACGCCCTGGAGAGCTTACTATCTCTCATGAAGTCCCACGAAGCCTCGGTGGACTTGGGGGAGTCGGCTGACGCAGACAGCGAGAATTCATTTACTCCCGTACTTCGTGCTGCCTTTGACCCATTCCTGACGTTGGCGCGTTCATCATCAGATGAGCTGAAAGATACCACTGCGCAGACCATCTACCGCACCAATATCCTGCTTGCGGCGCGTGCAACCGTCCAGCCATTCTCTTTTGCTAGTGCAACACATCTCGCACCTCTGTCTACCGCCCTGTCCACACTTCGCACAAATCTTCTCGACGTTCAGCACCAGTTCCTTCTCGAGACGTCGGGGTTACAGAATCTTCTCGAAGCCCTGGAGCCATTCTCCAAGACAGCCAAGGATGAGATGGAAACAAAGGACGAGCAGTCCGAGAAACCAGATCAACAGAAGCCCCAGCTTGCAGATCTCGCCAGCCTCGCTGTCTTCCAACCTGAATCTCTGGTTGCATCGAGTCAACAGTTGGATGATTTCCTCCCATCTGCTCTAATGGACGCCACCGATAACCTCAAGCGTGTGCAGAGCGCCTCCCTTGTCCAGAGCGTGACCGAGGATGCCGTCGAGGCATTCTGCCGTGATTTCGAGTTTGTCGAAGGCATGATCATCGCCGCTGATGAAGCACGAGGAATGACTCAAGTGAGCCTCAGAACCGGAGGCAGCGTCATCAGTGGTCGGAGTGGAAGATCTTCACGGAGGCCAGGGGCAGGAGAGGATCATGATGAGGACGAGGATGAGAAAGGGGATCAATGGAGCTTGCGGTCGTTGTTCCCTCGGACCACTGGTGAAATTCGTGTTCTGTTGAGTTGATTCGATATATGAACTTGCAGCTGGGAGTATACTTCGGATGGACATAGAAGAATATGAAGTCCTTTGTACATACACTTCTCACTATATATGATGAACTTTGCTTGGAGCGGGGGGCAGATCAAGTAGTGTTCACATTTCAACCTAATAAGCGACTGGAGATTTACGCTGTAGCTCAATACCTGAAATATAACCCAGGTAGGATTCTCAACAAAGGTTATCACCAACTTCCACCTCAAGTCAGCAACCCGCCCCACCGGTAGCCTAGCGGTCTGTATGACCCGAAGGTTTCTGGGACTGACATTTCAAATGTTGGCCGGCTGAAAGGGAATGAGGATGAAGCTTGTGTGGACTCGCCCCGACAGTTAGAGTGGGGACTTTTTTTTGCATGCTGGCTGGATGCAGAGCTTTCCCCAACTTTTCGCCCTTTTTAACACTATTTCTTTATATCATAATAAACTACCAAATTAATTGAGTATGTGTTGTCTTTTTTGAAAGCTTTACGAGGATTTTGGTGGTTGTATGGGTGAGTTATTTGTTGGGTGTGGCATCGGGGATTCGGGATGAAGTTATTCGGTGTCGTGGGATGAGGATGGAGGTTTGTATGGGGGGAACGAGAGATCGAGGGTTCGAGTCATGGGGATGGCGATTTCAATCTAGGTAAGAATTCGTATGTTATATTCACTTCAGCTTTCTACTCCCCTACATTTCTCTAGACGCATATGGAGAAGAGCGATACCCTGCATGGTACAGTATATTGCAATCCCCTTACTAGGTATATAGCCATAATCCTTCAAGCTTCTCTAGGATGTAGTCTTTCCTCATCCTGTGACCTCCCACGAAGCAGCCGGTTACCCTTCACTGCCTCGGGCTTCCCCACGTCCCCGAGGTCGTATTCAGCTGAACAAGTTCCCCCCTACTGTCAGCAAGTCATCAACCCGAGGTGACCGGAATACTGATACTAACAGCGTTGTTCCTGATTGACGCTCATGTAGCGAGGCTGAATGCCACTCCAGAACCTAGACTGGCTTTGACCGACATCCACATCGGCCTCGCGGATGTCCTCTTGGCCTTGAGCTTTCGCTTGTTCCTTGGCGGATATGGACATTGTGGAGAAGGTGCGGGCTGGAAATTGCAGGTTATCTGAAAGGGGCCGTGACAGGTCGAGCAATTGCCTGGGAGTTGTTCTACGGCCTACGGTTTATATGGGCTCAAATTTGCCTCCAAGCGTCATGTTTACGCTACAGTTACGCTGTACCCGAGGGGCGTTCAGACACAACGTTGGGGAAAAGACGAAATGTTTAGAGTGAAAGGCTCGTTAAACCATAAACAGAGCAAATGTTACCAAGATAACTGTCAGGAAGGATGGAAGTCGAGTTGAGGGATGAAGCTCGCGCTATACTAAACTTTCTAATCACCTAGAGCTAGCCCGCCAGCATCAAACGTGGAATATTTCCATGTGAATCCATCGAAACAAGAGGGACACAGTGAAATTCTACCGAATGCTTAGCAAATATGTACATAGTGGTCATTATATAGAGTGGATTATGCATTCAGTCCGACTCGGTGACAGTATTCGATTTTTATCAACAAGAAAAGAGTATGACACGCTTCTAAGAAATTGATTATACCTCCCAACTATTGGACACAGTAAACATACCCCATCAGCCAATTCTCAAATCCTTTTCGGATCTGGATTGACTCAGTTGTTCAACTGATATTGGCTGAAGAAATCGAAAATATACTCGGTGGCGTTGAAGACATACTTGCCCAACGGACATTGAGAAGCCAATCTCTTATAGTCATCATTGCCCACCGTAGAGGGCCAGCAGTGACCATTTTCACCCTCACGATAGTGCTGCACAATGCCATGTTTACCGGCGCAGTCCCAACTAGCATGCTTGACGAGAGGTTGCTCGAAAACAGTCTCATTTTTGGCCCACTTGGCGTTTGCGCCACATCCGTTGCGGTCCGCCCAGCCCTCGAGGATATCGATGACCGGGAGCTTGGGGTGCTTCTTAGTGTTGCCGTCGATAGGAGCAGTGGTGTCGATGGTGCCGTGGAATTCAAGGAACGGGTATCCTTCTTCACGCTTGGCGGGCGCACAGGGGCCGACACCAGGGATGTCGTCGGTGTTATACCAGGCGCCACTCACGGCAGCAAATGCAGCGAATCGGCTACCAACGGTCGCATTGCATGCAATCACACCGGCGAAGCCTCCGCCATTGGACTTGCCGGCAGCATAGACTCTTCGGGTGTCAATGCAGAGCTTCTCTTCCATATGGGTCAAGAGATCGTTGGTAAAGTCCAGATCGTTCGGGCGCGAGGTATCAGCGCTGGGATTGGACAGCCAGTATCCATTCTTGCTGTTGGGATAGATCGCAATGCCATTTGGGTTGAACTCTGGGTTGGAAAATTGGGACAGTGATTCTTCTTCGAGCATATCCCGGGATGCGCCGTGGAAGGAGAAGTACAGCGGTGTTGGTTTGTTTTTGTCATAGTTGGCTGGGATGAAGAGCTGGTATTCGCGATCGGTATCTGGCAGATGCAAGGTTTTGCTTTCACCAGGGCTGGGAAACTTGGAGGGAATATTCTTGCCACAGCCAGATGAACTGGCGGCGCTCACACCAGCCAATACGGCAAGGGAGAGAAGGGATGGGATGTGCATGGTGTTTATTTTTTGTTTGGGACAGAGAGAATAGGGTCGAGAGATCCCAGCGAGGAACAATGCCTCAATTATAGCGTTCCTTGAGGAGTTTCCATGTGTGTAAGGCAACAAGAGTACATCGGGGATAAGATGAGTTTACCAATTCGATGGAGACGAGTTGAACAGCCCGTCAGCACCAGTTTCCCAACCGGGAAAGACATACGTTTGCCTGCTCCTCACGTTTTTCGGCCCCCTCGCGATCGACACAACCCTTGCAGTTCCAGCCACGACGCAGTCAGCACTATCCAAAATCAGGGCACACTAATCATCCCACTAATCAGGCAGGGCAGTGCGATTGGTGGTATATTCTCGGAAAACAAACCCCTGCAACACGTTGAGACTGGCCCGCTCAGCTTGCAGAATCGCCTGAAGAACAGACTGGTTGTTGATGTTGAAAGTGGAAACTGCCAAGTCCCGTTCTGGCCCCAAATCAGCAAGAAGATGGATCTACAGAGTGGATGTCGATGATCTTTTGCTTTCTGCATGCCATGCCACGCCGTGTTACTGTAGTAGTACAGTAGTGCTACTGACTCGTGGGGGCTACGAGGGGCAGGGCCCTTTCGTCACTAAATGATAAGCTGCAGATGCCGAACAACCTGCTCTGATAAATGCTTCTAGGATCCCATCAACGGTCGCCAGATTGTCGTGTCCTTATCATGGCTACTGAGCTGTCACCATGCTCTTAAATCTCAGTCCCCATAGCGTCATCGCCGTGGGTGTGCTGCTTCCTACACTCGCCTCCGTCGCGGTCGGCCTACGATTCTTGGCTCGGCGTCGCCTGCGAGTGGCTCTTCGAGAGGACGATTGCACTCTTTTGATCTCCGCAGTCTTGGTATGGGGACTTGGAATCACAAACATTGCTGGCGCAGCGCTAGGAGCGTTGGGTGCTCATTCAGCGCGAGCAGGTCCCGATGCGCCTCATCAGAATACAATTCTTAGAGGTCCTGAAGATGAGATTGCCGAGCAGGTGCGAAATATATTAACTCTTTATTTCTCGCACTCTGGGAATTGCACTGACTCAGCTTAGATTGTCCTTGGATATAGTATAGTCGAAAAGATCACGTTCGGAGTCATCAAAATTAGCGTACTCCTGGCCTATCGGAGGATTTTTCGAGGCAAGGCCTTCAATATTGCCTCATTATGCATGATCGTGGTTTGCACCTTTCTCGCACTTTCATTCTTGATCACCTCGGCCTTTCAATGCCACGTGAGAAATTGGAGTCTTCAGTACCTGGACTGGTCACATCGAAAACACTGCATCCAAGCGGAGATCTCGTGGTCGGGCTATGCCATCTCGGACGTCATAACCGATTTTATTCTTTTGCTCTTTCCGGTACCTCTGGTATGGAAGCTGCAGCTTACTATGTCGAAGAAAATCAGCGTGTTATTGGTCTTCCTTCTCGGATCTCTCTCCACTGCAGTTGGGATCACCAGGATGGTAGTGATTTTGTATTTCACCTATGGTACGTCTATCGCCATCGCCATCGCCAACGTGCGAATTGAAGCTGATTGACTGTTTAGGCACATCTGATGGATATCGAGACTTGCTTGACACCATTTCAACAGCTTTGATATGGAGTCTGGTGGAAGCTTCAGTGGCGATCATTGCAGCCTGTCTGCCCTCTATCCGCCCGCTGATCCACCGATCCTCGGTCAGTCACGGGAGTCATAGGCAAACATTCGACAGTAACCAGATGTCAAAGCCAAGAGGCTCGCAGCTACTGGTACATCCGACTATGTATGAATTTGACGAGATTGATGACCGTCAACGACTTACCTATCCACCGGATGGGAGGCGATGGCCACGATAATACTGTGATCAGGACTTCGAATATGATATACTATTACATGATGTAGAGCAGCCCGAGACTCTGCAAATGTTCCAGAGTTCTTTCCCGTACTCCGTACAGATTCATTGCAAATTTAAGACCGACGTGGAGCTGAGTTATTTCTAGGGTGCGAGGCAGTGGCAACAACCGGACAAAAAGCAAGGAAGCTATACTGTAGACTGCATGTATAGCGGACTGTGCACTTCAATATTCCCATGCAGTGTACTTCGTGTAACATGTTCATTCTACAGAGGGTATCGTTGTGACAGCATGAGGATGTTAATCAAACGAAGCACTTTTACCTTGACACAGGTACTCTGCCCCACATCAATTCTAGTGGAATCTGGGGGAATGTGGATCGAGTGTATCAAGGGCACCAACCACAACCCTTCAGTGAGTGTTCGCTACGTCGAGCCCGTGTCCATAGTATGTATTCTGAGGCCAGAGCGGGCTTTCTATTACCCTCATGTACCTGGTATCCATGAATAAGCACCAAACCTATTCATTGACTCTGTGTAACCTACAAAATGCAGATTTCAATAGTTCTATGTAAGGTATTCAGTAGCAGTATGTACCATGTCCGTCGACAAATAACTTTGCATCAATAGCGCAAAGATTTGGATTGATCGAAGCAAGTAGACTACATACATCAAGGTAGGCTGTCTGCACTTTGTCTACCTCCACTGGCTCTACTACAGTATGTACACTATTGCCCCTGAGTGTAAGTGGGACTAGTCCTATCACAGCTACTGGTTGCTTGATACTAAATCATACAAAAAAAAAAAGAAAAGAAAAGAAAAAGAAGAATTTAGTTTAATTTATTAACACTGTGTAACCTACGAAATGCAATGTGACGTATATAATTCGAGCGCCAGGTCAATGACTTTATACAGTTGCTTCTCGATGGCTGCGTAGGTACATAAAGTTCTGCTAGTTCTCTTTATCCCTCCCCCAGTCGTAAAGAAGACCTTTTAATCAATCTAGTATTACAAGCCACTATGAGATTCTTGACCTTGGTCCCTCTTTTCCTCTCCTTGGGCTACTGCCTGGCGCCCAACTCAATCTCAAACGAGAGGCCGGAAAAGTTCTACGGTGTCAGTATTGCTTCTTCAGTATATAGTTTTATTGTCATTATTATTGATATAGCCCGACTGATTTGGAATTCCTTGCAGAACGATGTTCTCATCACGGCCCTAGATTCTCAAACTGGAGACCCCACATACTATGGCTACAAAGTGCCAAGAGGAGAGTGTGCCAATCTCGACGAGCAACCGTGCGTTGACTATACTAAGTTCTTAGCAACGTATAAGTCCTCTAACTTTCGGTCTTATAGTCACACAGTTAGTGAGCTACGAGTCAACCGTGACTCAGCACTGGCCTGTTCGTTCTACGAGTGAGTTTCCCCGCGCTGTACTCCGTACAGAAACTGTTCTAATGTTGATACGGCAATTTATAGGCAGTCGGATTGTTCGGGGGAACCAGTGGCCGACGTCTTAAGCTGCGATAACAGAAATCCCCCAGTAGGAGATTTACAAGTGTTGTCTTTGAAATGTCAAAAGACTGACCCATGTGCTTGAGGGCTGTCAGAGGGTGGATCCATAGCTTGCTCGATTCAAGTTGCACGCACTCTTGAAGAGGCGGCATCTAGCGAGCAGTATTTAGCGTTTAGCTGCTTAACGGTCGAAAGTGGTGCTCTTGTACTCAAGCAGAGGGAATCTCTTCAACTCTAGGCTTTTTACTTAGGATAAAAGTTCGACACAGTTTGCTGCGTTTAAACCCGTATCGCTGGCAAGATTATATGATAGAGAACCCTGCCTACCAACCCAATAGCAAAATGGTCATCATACAAATTTGAGGGACTCAAATGAAAGAGTTACCTTGCCAGCACAGAATCTGGACCATATATTCGGAGGATCACTCTATTTTCCTATTCAAGCAGCATGAAAAACCCCCAAATCTATACATCCTACAACGCACAAGATCCGTAGACAAGCCGTATATTTCATCTAGTGCTCGTAATTCTCGGCTCATCAGAAAGTCAACCTCGCAAGACATGCCGGGCCATTGCTAAGCCCAAAAGAAGTTCTCGAAAAAGCAACACACAAGCCTCATATCAGACCACCCCGTCCAATGCATACCTCGGATACCATACACCACATTCAGTCAGACGAAGACGCCATAAGTGATACAGAACACCCTCCCAACGCCAGAAAAGAAGACGAGCGGGATCAGAACCGGACCGGCCGAGTGTCGGATGAAACCAAAGTTGAAACAAGCGAAACAAGGGTCATGATCGTCTTTTCATTCCATTTCTTACATCATTTCGAACCACCCGAGACAAACCCAAACAGAATGCGTGTGCGTAGGAGGGCTAAAGTCTTTCAAAGGCTACAAGTCGAGAGGGAAGAAATCGCGGAACAAGACGGTGTCAACACCATCTATCCACCACGTTCACCAAATTCCCGCGCCCAATCCTCGTACTTGCGTAGTCCATCTGGTGAAACGCTAGGTCTAATAGAATACAAGCTCGCCTCAAAATCCTCAAACTTGATCGGGCGAATTTGGTCCATGGGTGTGTGTAGGAGTGCTTCGCCGAGATTGCGAAGGGGTCCCATGGCGGCGTCTTTGGCAAGGGCTGTAATGTCAGAGCCAGAGAAACCTGGAACCAGTGTTAGAATTGTATCCAAAGGGATCTGACGAGTGTATGGGGATGGTGGGTGTTTACCGTCTGTGACATGGACCAGGACCTCGATATCCTCATTACTCAGCTCATGTTGCTGGTGACTCAATAGCTTGCGCAACTGCTGCTCGCGAACATGGTGTTCCGGCAGAGGGATATACTGCCTTCGCACAAACCGGCGCCGGGCAGCCTCGTCAATATCCCAGGGCATATTCGTTGCCGCCAGGACCAGGACACGACTCGCATCACCTTCCTTCTTCTCACGGGCACTCTGCTCGCGGCCCGCAGCAGCACGCTGAAGATCAGACCATTGAATCAAGAACTCGGTCTTCGATCGTCGAGACGCCTCGTGTTCAGAACCGGAAGACCGTGCGGAAAGTAAAGAGTCGATCTCGTCAACGAAGATGATGGAGGGTGCGAGGACCTTGGCGAGACCGAACAGGGCGCGAACCAGCTTTTCGCTCTCACCGTGCCACTTGGACGTTAAGCTGGATGAGGAAACGGAGAAAAATGTTGATTTGGATTCCGTGGCTACGGCGCGGGCGAGCATGGTTTTGCCAGTGCCTGGCGGACCGAAGAGAAGCATGCCGCGGGCGGGTTCGCGGAGACCCGAGAATAAATCGGGACGGAGGAATGGATAAACTACTGCTTCTTTGAGAGCTTTCTTGGCTCCATCTAGACCGGCGATATCGTCCCAGTGCACCTCGTCGCCGCGTACGACGATGTCGTTGAGGATTTGTCGCGCGGACTGCAGATCCACACCCTTGGGCAGCTTGCTCAGAATCTTGGTGATATCGTGGTTGTCACCATCCTCATCCTCGTCTTCTGCTTCGCCTTCTGACGATCGCTGCTCCCAAGATTCTTGGTCACTTGAGGAAGGTGTCTCCCGCCGCTTCACTGGGGGTGGCTTGCGTCGCACTGCATTGCTGCTGTTCGCCGCTGAGATGGACATTCGATCAACGCCACGCTGAACATCGTCACTCCCCGAGGACGGTGACATATAGGCTGACTGACTGGTCGGAGCGACACCCGGCGTTGACTTTGTTCGCGGCTTGCTACTCGATACATTGCTGTCCCGATCCTGCCGGGGTGTCGTTGGCCGAGAACTGCCTTCTGATTTCGTAATATGTGTGATTCGGGGTGGAGGTGGGAGTGAGGTCCTCAAGCCAACAGGCTTAGGCTTTATTGATGGCTTGGGAGCAGGCGAAGAGGTAGGTATAGGTGTGAAGTCCTTTGGATCCGGCATAGCAACCGAACCCGAAGTAGGACGAGGAAGAGGCCGGCGGCTTTCAGGAGGAGGCTGGGGTTTTCGCGGAGACATTTGAGCCGAAGTCCTGGGTGACGATCTGTTCGGTGATGAGGGAAGATGAGGCTCTCGCCAATTTGCCGGGGGGATCCGATCTGCTGCAGAATTCCTTCGGTGAAGATTTGGAGGATTTCTCCTCGACGATGCAGGTTCATCGCCAGAGCTGGTTCTCGGCTCTGCTTCGCGGCGAAAGCTCGGGTCACTGGCTGCCATCTGACGAGATGAGGCCAGCGTCGCATCGCTCACGGTCTTTTCGCTCGACGGCGTCCGATAGATATTGCCCCAAGCCAATCCTGCGGCTTTGGAGGCGGCCGGCCGCATCTCCTTCTCCTTCTTCTTAGCGCTGAGCTTGGACTTCTTCCCATTCTTCTTTCCATCCGTGTTCCGTAATGTCGTCAGCATCATCTTGCGTCGCTCCGGGCTGGACCCTCGAGACTTGGTCTTTTCGGACGAATTCGAGTTGACACGCAGCGCCGGCGAGTCCAATATTGGAGGGTCATCCTGCAGCGACTGCGACTCGGAGTTGTGCTTGGCCATGGATGGAGTAAGATGGCGGCCTGGTATAGCGGCCGGTTTGGAAAGGTCGGTGTAGCCGACGGCGGGGATGGTACCGTCTCCGATCCAGCCGGGGTGGTTATTGGACGAGGAAGAGCGTTGCAAGATGGCGGGAAGCTTGCCCTTGACCAGGGTGGCAGGTTCTTTACTCCCGTTGGCCTCGGCAGACTCCTTCCGGCTTTCGCGCAGGGCCTCGAGTAGATCGACTCGCTCGCGGCATTGAACCTCTAGCGCGCGGATAGAATCCTGCAGGGCCCTCTCGGTTTCAGACTTTGGGGTATAGTTCGAAGGTACCCGACGGGCATTGTGATGGTAGACAGTCTCGAGGGCGGATCTCCAGGACCTCAATGCTTCCTCTTCGTTGTTCTGATGTCATGAGCGAGTGCCCGTGCTGGCCTGCCTGATCGGGGCTGGTTTTGGGGGAAAGTGGAACAACCTACCTGACCCTCGAAATAGACTGCGGTCGAGCAGGCGAGATAACATTCATCGTATGTCTTCTGCAGGGAAGACGCGGGCCGTGGGCGCATCATTGGGAAAATGCAAGCCCGCACCCATTTCACTGCAGAGTTGGTGGTGGGAAGTGAGTCTAGTCGTGAGGAGGACGATAGGACGATCTCCCGCGGATTGTGAGGGGGAGGATTTTTCGCGTGACGTCGTCGGTTCGGTGGTTACTGCATGCGGACGGGACAATAATCGGCCATCTCCACTGGTTCGTGGTGGACTAGTAGTGTCTTACTTAGTATCCTAATCTTGGGAGATTTTGGTGTCTTAAAAATGTCATCATCCATCAATTGTCTCGGATCGGAGGGCATATCCTTAGCATGAATGGTCTACATCGATTGCACATCCTTCCATGTCTATGACCAGTTAGGAAGATAGTCTCAGCTCAGCCAAATGGAAAGGTGGATACACCGGCGAACGAAGGTTAGGAGAATGAGCCTTTAAGGGTGGATTTATATAGTGTATGCTACCAGGGGATATGAATAACCTCAAACCCGCGCTCTATGATTTGAACGGGGTATAATACAGTGTACTACTGTACGATGTGATTGATGCCTACCTAGGTAGTGATTGTCCTGGTTTCTGTGGGGGAAACTTCAATACCCATTAGTACCATGAGTAACACGCTAGTACGATTTAGTACGCTAAGTGCATCGCGTCGCGACTCGCGAAGGGGTGCAGAGTTATTATATGTCTGATTCGAGCTCCACCATTGAAATCCTTCAACGAAACCCGTGAAGATAGCTGGCTACCCGCAACAGCTTGTATAACATTTCCAAAACGAAATTCTTCAAAATTCCCCCTTAGCACTCTGATCCGCAATGACAGACACCGTCGACGACCTCGCCCGACTCAACACGGCAATTTCCCGAGTATCAAAGGAAGTCCTAATTTGTATGCTCTGGAAAATCTGTGAGACGAATTCATCTGCCAGAGATTTCGTGAAAGATCGGCTTTTTGTGGACGAAGACCAAGTTCCTCAACCAGGAACCCCGCCCGAAGTCGACACCGATGGCGAAGACAGCGAAGACAGTGATGCTAGTGACGACAACGAGAAAGAGGATGGTAGACCGCTTCCAGCGACTACCACAACCGGTCCCAAGAGATTGAGAACGCGCTACACTCGCTGCATAAATTGCAAGGAAGAGTTTGATGTCTCTGAAAATACTAAGACGAGCTGTTCCTACCATCCAGGTATGTACCGTTTAGCAGCAACCTTCACCGATTTTCAAGTTACACCTGACCGTTATCACTAATTCTACGTGGCAGAATATCCCGAGCCGGATTATGACATGTGGCCGGACCATGATGAAGATTGTCATGGGCCGATTGATACCGATGATAATCGGAGAGATTATCCAGAATCCTTTATCTATGAATGTTGTGATCGCCATGGTGATGAAGAGCCCTGTGTTAGGGATTGGCATAGGGAGCATGAGTATGATTATGAGACCTCAAAGAGGCAGAAGTTCTAAGTTGGGAGAGAGAATCGTTGGATTGCGTTTTCGGAATCGTTTTGTACTAGAGCTGATGATATACTCAATTACTCACTCCAAACAAGCAAAGTAGATCCTTTCGGATATCACATCTAGATTCCTCGTGGCAAACGTCTATCGGTACATGCAAAAAGTAGAGAAGAGGAAACAAGAAAGACCATTCACACAAAAAGACGTATATCGATGCAAACAGAGTGGAAACCCCAGCCCGCGCATATGAAATCAAAAATCCTAGGTTTCCACGTTCCAACGCCGGTAACGAGATAGGACACACACATCGGACGGGAGAGCGCCGAGAAGAAGAGGATGAGGAAAGGGATGAGGAAGAGAGAAAATTGACAAGGTCAATCTCCAGGCCGGCTTGCAGGAGGTGCCTTACAGCCCGCCCCGTTCTCCAAACTGTATATTACCCGCATCGCTTTTGTATTGTTGAAGAGAGAAAGAGACCCAGACAGACATGAACAAGAAGACCGAGTCAAGTTCTTCCAAACCTCGATGCATACCCCATCGTGTTGGAATTAAATGGGCACAGCCCGTATCTTTCAAGACTCAGACAGAAAGGATGCGGAAGAAAACCCATGTCGCCTCAGAAGATCGGGGGAAAAAGAAGGAAAAGGTATTATGTGATGTTCACACAACACGGGATATTGCACGAGGGTGGGAGAAGATGGCGGAGATCGGATCGATACATGAGATTCAAGTCGGTAGGGTAGGGAGGATATCGGGGGGTTGGAAACTCTCCGATGGGAGACGTTTATTCGGAGAGGCTCTTGAAGTAAGCCTTGGCCATCTCATAAGAGGTCCTATGAACAAAGTCAGTACGCAATACTTTACTAACCACAAAAAATAACCAGAACAGGTGATACGTACCAGCAAATGGCTGTGCTGGGCATGGTCGAGATAATACGCGGGCGCATGCCACGCAGGAAACCCGCCCAGCCGAACTGGCGCTTGATGATAGCCGCCGCATTGAAGAGACCCCGAACAGAGCGAATTTCCTCACTCTCGGCAAGACCGCGGGTCTGGAGGAGTGTCTTCACAACGTCCAAGGGAGTGGTGATACCAGCGGCAAAGGCACCGGCAAGACCACCGGCCATGCAGTGGGTGAAAGGATCATACTCGCCCTTGGGGTTCATGACCTTGGAAATCGATTCATATGCGACGAATTGGGTGGCGGTAAAAGGCACGGTCATGCAAAGGGTGGTAGGGTAGGAGAGATAGAAGGCCTGGAGACCCTCAGTGCGGTAAACGGTTTTGGCGCATTGCATCAGACTCTTGTGAACGGATCCGTGGACTTGCATTCGTTGTTTGATGACTATTAGGGTTGAAATTAGTACGGCACTGGGTCTTGTCTGCCTGGAGACCACTTACCGTCGAAGGGGTTCATCAGCGCATCGCTGGCGATTGTCGCAGAAGCTCCGCTCAGAGCTGTATTTCCACATTAGTCACGCGACACCAAAAACCAGAACGATTCGCGAGTTTCCTACCAGCTGCCAGAGGATGATGCCCGTCATCCACATTTCCACCTGCCATTTCCTTTACAATCTCATATGTGCCAAAGTAGACCGCGTGTGCAGGACCTAGAAATCTCCCATCAGTTTTCCACTCAACCCTAAATCCTAAACTTCATCAAAACGTACCAGCGCCAACAATCACACTCGACACACCCTTCCATAGTGTCCGCCAGCCCTCAATCCGATAGATCGTCGAGACTGCATTGGTCAAACCGGTGTAGAGGCCGCCCGTGGAAGGATTCAAGATTTGCATGCGAGTCTGGCGAAATTCCCAACACCGTCAGTTAAATGCGCTTTCACCTCCCCCGACCAAAAAGACAAGAAAAAGAGGACATACCTTGAGCAAGTCAACGGGGTACATAACCGAATGCTCCTGTAAATCCGCTCATCAGCTCGTGGTCCCCATCATCTCAACCGCCCGACAATTCCCCGCCCAACGTACCGCTATCCCTGCAAAAGCACCGGCAAGCATATTGTGACCGAGGCCATAGTTAGATGGCAGGGCTTCATAACTAGATAGTAACAAGATGAATTAGCTCGTTGTACCTTTTGAGGCCGGCCAGTCGCCCGAATCATCCCCAGAAAAAGAAAAAAAAACGGTCTCCGGTGAGCCAGATCGCCCGCAACACCACACACCCACAATGCAGCCACCGCGGAGCACCCAGAAACTGATTCTTCAATCAGATCTGGATACCGCGCGCTGCTGCGAAGCGATCATCCACCGAGCCCGCTGGGAGATACTGGTCGCCGCGGAGAGGGCGTTTATCAACATACTCATATTCCTGCTCGGAGGCCGCCATGGAGCTCCGCTAGCTCAAGGCGCAGCGGGCGCAATTCGGGAAAAGAGGAGGAAGAAGGTTTAGAAGAACGTTGTAAGTGGTGAGGTCGAGACCGAGGTGTTGTCGCAAGGGAAGAAGGGGATCGGGCGCCGCTTCGTTGGATGAGGTTCAACCGGGGGTTCTCCGTGGAGCAAAGCACAAAACAGGTACGGAGTAAGAAGATTTCTTTGGACCCACGGGAAGCACAGGGGGATCTGGGAGAAATAGAGAGGAGAGTGTGCAACTGGAGGAATTAAAGAAAAGGAAAAGTATGAGAAGACCTAAGAACAAAGTCTAGGACAGTTCTCTTTTTTGTAAGGTCAATTTTTTTTTCCCGGGGAGTCCGGAGAAGAGGAAAGGGAGATAGTTGGAGTTCAAAGACAATAATTAACTAACACAGACCACCACTAACAGATAAGTCAGTCACCGGGAAATTCTTCTTCACGGCCGACCGCACTAGGCCCCCATTCCTGCCCACCGCCGCCTACTCTACTTTATTCTAACCGTGACTCTACATAGAATGCTCTGAATTCACCTCTAGATAATCATTGATCCTACTTCACCATGTCCCTTCTCTTGACTCTCTCACCACTGCCTCTATCTCCGATTACTCAGAAACCCGAGTCCAGAATGCCCGACCCCGAAGATCCGATGACGGAGCTTACCTAATAGAGGCCCCGGGCCGGAACTACTTACCAGATCGGGCCTTCGGGTATCTTGGCACAACCGACGAAAAAGCCGAGGTACGCGGCTGGAACTTGCCGGATACTTGTCTCCCCAGCATAATTATACAGTTATTAGAGGTACCCACTCGGTATAGTCCCCGGTACCAAATTATCAATCTGATAAGCGGCCTAAATGAAATCACCTGAAAATGACCCCCCCGGTGATCGGTTTAGTGTGCTGGGGTCTCCGTACAGGACTACAGTAAGTGCCTAGTGTGGACCACACATTTCAGGATTTCCCAACCAAAGGGACTTCCTGGGAACTGTTGGCGTTTGTCGAATCCTTCGAGAAGAAGATCCACTGTCCCCTTTTACCTCCAGAGATCGGCCGCGCTTGACATTGGGCGGAATAAGCATGTGGCCACCAGAGAGACAACAGAGCAGAACAGAACACAACGCAGCGGCACTAGCAGAGTTACTGACGCCTATCAGAAACATCTTGCTTTCCCCCGTTTTTTATCTGTCATTTTACCACATAAGAATGCATCCAACAGCCTGAACACGCGACTCCGCGGAGCGGGCTGCCGAGGCCCGAGTGGGCTTCAGCCCGTGTCGACTAAACCAAGCTTGGCCTCGTACGTATGGAGTTTAGAGCTGCCAATACTCCGGTAGTCGAGTTCCACAGGACGAGTGTCAGCAAGGAGGACATGCTGTGACAGAGTAGGGGGCGTCTCTTCACTGAGAGTGCGTGGTATATGTAGATGTGACAAGGGGGTTATCCTACCGGTGGGAACTAGTAACAGGAAGGAGCCCGGTACGGTCCGGAGGGAAGAGACTTGGGAAACTTACATACACTGACTACAAACGCACTTAGAGAGTAAATTACAACGCACATAGCATCCGAGTAAGATAATGATTCGCTAGCTGGCTATGGAGATAAATAAAGAGAGAAAGAGAGAAATCTGATCTGACCATGAAAAGGAAAAAAAAAACCCAATATGAATAAGCCCAACTCCACTGCGCCGCTACATGGTTTTTCCATGGAATAGGGAGAGAGGGAAACGGGGGAGACAAAAGGGGTGGAGTAGATGGCGAGGCTGTCGTTTCGAGTTGCAGAGAGGAAAGGAGGCCAGTCCCCTTCTTCCACCTGTGACCCATGATACATTGTGGAATAGATGTCGGGTCCTGAGATCAGAGACGAGGAGGTAGGATGAGGTAGTTGGGGAGATGGAAATTCAGAGTGGGAGGTGAGTAGAATGGAGGGAGGGGAAGAATGATGGTTCGTTCACGTCGTCAAGAAGTCTCATCTGCATCGGCAGTCATGTCGTGGGATTCCGTATATAGGAAATAGACGAGAAATCACCACTCGACATTGAACGACCATTCGCCTGTAGATAGTGTCAGTAATGATAATACTAGAAGACGTTCAGCAGACGGTGTGACGACTCACCATTCTTCAAGTTCTCGGCAGTATCACTCAACAGAATGACCCGCCGCTTATTGCAGTAGGCCGTCTTGTCGAGAATATCCACCTTGAGCTCAGCCAGTTCAGGCACGGGCTTCTCAAACATCTCACTCAGGCTCTCGACCGCCATCTCCAGATCCTTCTGGTTATCCTCGAAAATCTCCGTGAGATTATTCCGCGCCAGATAGAATGCAAATGCATATGTCCACTTCAGCGTCTGGCGGCACTGTTGAAGAGCCTGCGAGGCGGTGTCGAGGAACTGCACTTCAATCCAGGACAGGCCAGATGCGGACTGCAGGCTGGTCATCTTCTTCTCGGTCTTCAGGTAAAGATCCTTGTCCAGTTTGGCGGATTGCTCGTGGTTCGCGTATCGGTTGTAGTAGTGCAGGTAGCGTTCCAACGAGGCACGAGATTTGGCCTGGGCACCGCGGGCATCAGAGCCGGATTTTTCTTCATATCGGTTGCAGTTGTACCAGCTGGTGCCATGCTCAGACCAGAGACCCATGCACATCCAGCAAAACTCGTGCTTGCACTTGCGGCAGGTCATGTGGTTGCAGCCGCCGTTCTTCTCGATTGTTGACTGGCACTTGGGGCATTCCTTGGTATTGGCAGATATCCAGTTGGCGGTCTCGGAGTCATCCTCACACTTTTGTAACCACATCTTGACCAGTGTGCATGGGGTGGGTTGATGATCGTTCAGGGTACAGCCGAAGCAAAACTCATGTCCACAGCGGCATCGCACCGTGGGAACGATGCGGCGAAGATCGCGGGCCTTGACGGAGCAGTCGACCGCATACACGCATTCAGGTGCCGGGCACCACCGTAGATTATCCCTATCATCCACGTAGGTCCTGGTAAGAAGCGTGCGGTATCTATGAGTCAAAGAGAAATGTCATGTCAGTTCCAACGTTCGATACCATCTTCATGCCCCGCCTAGGATGCAAGGCTGACTTACCGTTCCTGCAAGTCCTCAGTCACCAAGAGATCTAGAGACTTCGAGTCCACTATGCGATGACAATTCTCGCCCGGACACTCGATACGAGCTGCCTCGCCTTCTTCCTTGATCTTCTGTCCCAAGTACTGCCGATAGCAACCCACGCAGAACCGATGCCCACAGCGCATCGCATAGCTCTCCAGATCATCCCCCTCATCACAGCAGATGTCACACATGAACCCAGGGATGACCTCTGTCCGCGCCGTGCCCTGGAAGCTTCTCCCCAGTCCAGCCTCTTCAAGTGTCTCATCCTCATGCTCCATGTACCCCTCGATCAGCTTTTCCTTTTTCCACCGGGCGAATCGGAGCAGGATGGCTGCCGACTCTGGCGGCAAACCAAGGATAGCGGAAACATCGTTGATCTGCACCAGCTGTTCGTGGTCGATATCGGAGGGGGCCAAGACCTTGAACTTGACCTCGTATGGTTTGCGCTTTTGCGTGAGGAGATCTTTATCGTCGGAAAAGCCAGTGTCTAGGTCGCTGAAGTCTAAGCTCGCGACAAGGGAGAGTCAGGTCAGCAACTTTGGGGACATCCTTTTCATCTGACCCTCGAGATCACGTAGATCAAGCTAGGAATCTCTTCCTTGCAACACGTACCTTCACCCAAACTCTCATCATCACTGCCCTGTGTATCGAGGAAATCATCCGGACTCGACACATCGCTCATAAAATCATCGTCCGAGTCCATGCTGCCCGCAGTCGTCGCCGGCGTCGCGATACGACTCTTCTTTGGATTCAAGCTGGCGGAACTAGTCGAGCTACCCCTCTCGGTGTCCTGGGAGGTCACTATCACGGAAGAAGTCTGCTTGGAGCGTGACTTGGGGTCAGACGCAGCAGGAGTGGCGTTTCCGCAGTGGGGAGCCTTGGTGGCGGCTTTGGGGGAAGACTGGTCGTTGTCCGCAATCGCCGCCTCAGCCGCCTTTCTCTTCCGCGTGAGGCGAGGCGTGGTGAAAAGGGGGGCGGCAAAGGTGCCGACAATGGTGGGGGGAAGGGGAGGATTTTTGGAGGTAGGGGGTGTATGATGGGGAGATAGAGGGAGGGGGTTCAAGACCACTCAAGGGATCGTTTGGTGCGAACCAGTTGAGCCACAACGTCACTAGCAAAATTGGCAAGGGCCGCAAGACGGTCGGGGCAATCGGGGAAGCAGTGGGAGACTGTCTGTTCGGGTGGGGAAGGGGGGGCGATCGGACGGAACCGTTCACCAAAACTTACTGTACTTGGTATGTGATTAGGCACCTGATGGATGGGTTAGTTATTGGAAAGGGGTTGATTAATAATAGTATGAAGAGTCATACGCCAAAAGAATGAACTTTTAACGTAATCTTTCTCAATGGGACCCTCCTTGACGCCCAAAATCACCAGAGCCTAGAACGAGATTTGATTCGCGAGGCTGAAAAAGTGACCTGCAGATCGTAGGGCGTGGCGCCTTACGGCTGCCCACCGTAATCAATGACTGCAAGATTAAGTCTAGAAGAGCAAGACAAAGGAGTCATAGATGCAAAAAGTGCAAAGAAGATCAAATTTCAAGTCATATTTGAGTCACTAGCTATTAGCTGTTTGTCACTCAACGGGGGTTTCCATGCTTCGTCTTGCCGAGACTTGTCCACTTGCCTGCCCGAACTATATAGCCCTAATACACTGACTAGGTAAGACTTTGACAGGTACAGAGCTACTGTGCTACTCAGCCTAGTACTAGCATAACAATAATAGGTGTCCCATTTTTTGCCTCAAAATCGTATGGTATATGAAAGCTTCTACTCATCATCGCTCTCCTCCTCCTCCTCCTCTTCATCCTCATCTTCCTCTTCACTACTCTCCTCCTCAGCATTCGCCAGCCAATCCACAAACTGCTGCGTCTGAGCCCGGACCGTCCGCATCTCCTCCGTACTGCTAGATCGCTCATCATCCCACCACTGCTCATAGGCCTCCTCATCCACGAGCTCCAGATCGTAAAGCTCCTTCGCCGTAAACAGCAGGACACTGGCACCCTTGTTCCGGTGCACCAGATCCTGCTGCAATTGAAGCAGGAAGTCCACCTGGTCCTTCTTGACCTCCTTGTTCCGGTCGAACAGGGTGCGGTCCACGACCTCGCGGTACTTGGTGAATACCTCTTTCACGGCCTCGCCAGCTCCCTTGCCGCCCTCCATCAACTGTTGGATATACTTCATGAAGGAGGAGACCACGGCTCGTCGGACTTGCACATCAGAGGCATTGGCGGTCATGCGCAGACTGACCAGCTCCAACTGCACCACGTCGGCGGATGTACCCTCACGCAGACTGTCGAAGACACTGACAGAGGCATCGTGGTGGAAGTTATCCTGCTCTTCACCATCGGAGAAACTACTCCGCCCAGAGCGGGGCCATGATCCCTCGGAAATCTCGGAAGACAGGGTGGAAATTGAGGCATTGGATAGTGAAAGACCCGGCATGCGGTATACCAATCCCGAAGAGGCAACACTGATATCATCCTCATCCTCGTCTTCGTCCTCACCATGGATGAACTCGTAGCCCTCGCCGCCCTCGCCGACGACCTCGGGGTCACTGGTGCCCACGCTCCCGTCAGGCCGAGACCGGGTGATGCGCTTGCCACTTTCGATCTTCACACCATCGGCGATCTTAACACCGTAGGAGAGAAGAGCGCCCTGGGCAATAGAGCAGTTCTTGCCAACTACAACACCATCGGCAATAATAGCCCCGCGGACATCTGAGCCGTCCCCGATCACGACATTGTCCCAGATATAAGCGCCATCTAGCTGGACATTCTTGCCAATCTTGCAGTTCCGTCCGAGAATCGTGCTGTGCACCGTTGTCCGGTCGCCGATGCTGGTACCCCGACCGATCACAGTACGTCGGCCGAGCACGCACGAGCGAGCCAATGTGACACCCTGCTCCTGGTACAAGTTGCCCTTGCGGAGGCTGTAGGTATGTCCCGGGAGGAGGTTGGTGTCCGGGCACAAGGGGTAGGCCCAGCGCGAGACGATGTCCTTGCTGACAGCATCGTAGGCCTTCAGGTTGCGTACCCGTGCGGCGTAGTCCTCTTTAATGATGTATGTGTGGATGGTCTTGCCGTTCAGCTCGTAGTCCTTCAGGACTCCGTACAGGTAGTGTTTCCGGGGTGACTGGTAGTCAAAGCTGTCGGACCACAAGCTCAGCACGTCAGGTGTGCAGATGTCAATACTGCAGTCAATCAAATCCTGCCGAATATCCAGTTCGGGTGTGGACAAAATAATATCGGAATCGATGTTCAAGCGTGCCGGGTGCTCTTCGGAGTGGTGATCGATCTCCTCGTAGTGCAGGCAGCGATCCTTGGTTGGGTCGATCACGAAGACGGGGGAGATGGAGGAGGATTTGGCGCGGTGGTTGCGGCCCGCCTCGCGGAGGACCATGGTCATAATGGCGTTCTTGTCGGCCTCGCGACGCTTGCGGTGCTTGGTAAGAGCGCCCTCGATGGGCAGGTTGCTGATGACATCTCCGCTCACCACGATGAAATCGCCAGTGATGAGATGCTTGCCGTCGAGGTCGCGCATGACATCACCGACGGAGGTGGAGGTGGACTTGAGGAAGGTCAATTGCTTGAAGGGTGAGGACGGGGCTCGCCATTTCGAGGTGCTGGAGTCATCGAATTAGCCATGTTATCCCCTAAAACGTGAGTCGGTACGAGGTCCGTACTTGATGTATTTCTCTAGTTGATCGGAATGAGCGCCCGCGTAGAGGAAGACCTCTTCGACGCCCGCATTGGCAAGGAACTCGAGGGTGTATTCGATGAGAGGGGTGTTGGCGAGAGGGAGTAGACACTATTTCCGTCACATGTCCTGGTCAGCTCTGTCTTGTGTCTAGTGTAGCTTCTGCATATATGCGCTTGTAGTTGGAAACCCGCATAACACATACCCGTGGCTTGTCGCGAGTGAAAGGCTCGAATCTGGTCTCGAAAGTATCGGCAAGCACCACAGCCTGAAGTGTCTCTTCAACCTCCTCCGCCGTGTTCTTTGGCTTCGAGCCACCGCCCTTTTGCTTGGCGCCCATTGCTGCTCAGAGATCCTAGAGGGCAGTGTGTCAATCGGGATGATTCACACAGGAGCCGTGGCGGTTGAATCGCGGGATGGTATGGGACTCGTGTCACCCGAAAGGCAGTCGTACCTGATATTCAAGGACCACAGAATGGGAAAGTCACCGTGACTGAATCGCCAGATTCGCTCTGAAAGTTGCTCTAGCTCACAGGCCCAATGTGACTCCGCTGTCAATGAAAGGCACAAAAAACCCCGCCAAGCCTCGGACTCCCACCGTGTTGCCTCGTTTGCACTGTTTGACATGTTTGTTACAACTGATCTCGAAAAGCCTTCACGTGACTATTATGGCGCATGGGCCTTCTCACACCAGCCACAAGCAGCCGCAAAAGGTCCAGATGGTCCAGAACTTCCTGCAAGGCCTGGGCCCTGGTGGACTCCTTTAATTGCCCTGTGACGATGGAATTCGGTCTAGACGCGTCTACAAGATGCCCCTTCAAGATCTCGGGTTCGCCCGACCGGACCTCGTGTGTGGGAATGCGGGTATAGTGGAGATGGCTGGCTTGGATGGTTCGTCGGCAGTGATACGCGGACAAGGTGAGCAAAAGCCAATTGATCCTATTGTGATATTTTGAGATGATGATGAGTGCTTCGTACGGTGTAAACTAGAGAGACAAGAGGTAAGATGAACCGAACCATCCCTACATGCCTTGGCCTCATATTCTAGTTCTACATATGGCCGAATGACCTCAGTAGTTCGGAGACCTTTTCAAGCAACTAGATCTATCCCTAGATACGAGGAAAACAGGGACAAAAACCATTTCAGTAAGAATATGTAAATGTGTATATAGTATGTACCTGGCAAAACAATCTCCCCAGTAAAAGATAGGGTAAATAAGTGTATATAAGAGTTCAACGGTGGATCGACGCTGACGCGTGAATCGTAATCGCACAAATTCGCCATCTAAAATCAGAGGGCCTTGGAACAAAAATGTAAAAAAAAACAAACGCCATGACCTGTAAGGGATAGAACGACCGTGACCAAGGCAACAACACAAGCTGGGAATGGCGAGCAACCAAAGCGAGCAATATACGATCAAAGATCTCATTATAGACAGTGGGAATCGTAGGGTAATGGACAGGGAGGGAGAGAGAGAGAAAGAAAAGAGGAAAAGTGTATGGATGATGGAAAGGAAGTGGCGAGTCTCGATCTTTAGCCAGGTCGCCCGGCTTGTACGGCCATCATCGGTTGAGATTGGGGGTACATGCGCTGTCGTTTGACATTCGGGTTTTCTGTGGCACTGGACATCTCAGACATTTGCCGACGATGCTGTGGCCGAGGAGGAGCACCGCTGGAGGGAACAGTCACCGGGGGCGGCGCAGGGAATTGTACGCCGTTCTGATCCACCGTATAGGCTCCCGGTGGTGCGCCGGGGCCAGCCACGTATTGTCCTGGGACCGCAGGCATGGGTTGTGGCACCGGCGGCATGCCATGGAACTGGCCCGGTGATTGCCAGTTATTCATCGATCCGGCCGGAGATTGACCAGGGGAGCTATTATCCTCTTTGATCGATTGCGTGGCCGATGTTTGAGCCGCCATTGTCACTGCTGCTGCGGTGGCTGGGGCGGCTTCGATCCCCTGCGCCATAGTCTTGAGATGCACCAAATGCTTCTCCAGCATACCGAGAAGACTCTTGCGGGTGAAAGGCTTGGGTAGAACGTCGTCCATACCTGTTGGCGCATGTTAGTGGGGGTTCTTCTATTTGGTGGAACGTTCAGGATGGATGCGGCTGCCTTACCATGTTGGAAGTAAAGTTGAATATCATCACTACGGATGTTAGATGTCATGGCGATGATAGGCGTACGGTCGAATTGGCGGATGAGATGGCAGGCGGATACACCGTCCAGGTTCGGCATGATGATATCCATGAGAATTAGATCGTATTTTGAACCACCTTGCATCTTGTTTACAGCTTCCAGACCGTCGAACTAGCAAATAAAGTTAGTGGTCCGCTATATTGCCCGGTGCCATAAGGCCGTCGTAAGGAGTTTCCAAACTCACCGCAGTGTCAACCACACAATTGAAGGAGTATAGGAATTTGCCGCCAATCTGCCGACAAGTTGCGTCGTCCTCGACCAGCAAGATTTGCGGACTGCGCATCCAGCCGGGATCGACGTTGGTGGTCTTCTTGCGGTTACCATTGTCTTGGTAGCGCCGAGCCTCAGCAGGGTCAACCTCTGGCTTGGCGGGCATGGGGTACGGCACGTTATTGACATGTTCGCTATACATCGGATCAATACCGTTTGTGGCACCCACTGGGTAAACCACTTGTTCCAAGTCGCCGCCCATCTTGGGATAGACCATCGCCGCAGGGTTAGGCGGTGCGGTAGTCACTGGACGAGCAACCGCAGCGACCCCGTTCCGAGTCGCAGGATCCATAGCGGGAGCAGCCACCGGGACGGCGCCCGCCTTTGCGGGATCGTTGGCCGCCGGATCCATGGCCGCCAGGTTGAACTGCATCTCGGAGTTCATGTCACTCAACAGCTTCGACGCTTGCTGGAGAGGCGAGGACGGCTCGTCGTCCACAGCTCCAACCTGAGACGGGCTCATGGCAGCGCCGCCCGGTCCCTGGAACGAGAGAGCCTTGCTGTCCCTCCGCTGGCGCGCATCTACCGAGAGCAAGTAGGTCATGACCTGGTGAATGACATTCTCATGGTTCAAGACGGTCTTCTGCACTCGCATGACCTCCTGCAACATAAGCTGATGATCCACCGTGAGCTGAGCATAGCGATCGGAGAGATGCTGGATTTGTTGTTGTTGGGCGACAATCTGTTGGTTGAGCAGGTCGATCTGTTGGGTGGGTACGGACTCGTCGTTGGCCTGGGTCTGCTTGCGGGGAGCAGGGGCCTTTCGGCGGATGTTGTCTAGCGAATCTTTGCTGTTGGCCCGGAACTCGGGGTGTTTGAACTCCCATGCCTATTGCGATGTTGCTATCAGCTAGAGCCAGAAGTAGTTTGGTGGGTGACCATAGCAGGGGGGTATTCCCGGGAAGGACGGAGTAGCGGTAAAAGGATTGCAGCCTTACGTTTTGCCCATATGGGGACTGGCCATTCTCCTCGTTGTTCTGGCGGACCTTGTGGAAATCGTACTTGTTGAGTTGGCGCACGAAACTGGCAAAGTTGCTATGCTTGAAGTGTTTTGGCAGGATGGTCTTGGTGAATTTTTCGCACTAGATTTTCAAGGTCGCGGTCAGTCTCGAGCGATCGCGACCGTCAAACGAGGATGACACCAGGGGGGCGCAGTTACCTCGAGGACGACAAAACTATCTCCTTCATCCCCCCAGCGTACAATGGACGCGTAGGAGGGATCCTCCAGCATCCTGCAAGCTTGGTCAATACATGGCCGGAAGATTGCCGCGGTCGGCGACAGGGGTGTGGTTCTTTGTGGCGGGCGGGTTGCAGGGTGCAGAGAGGAGCAACGATGAGCAGAGAGAGGATCGGACAGACTCACTTATACAGTTTGCGAACCTAGCCATGATCAAACAGTGTTAGCCGAGCAAGAAGGTTAAGATAAACGAGATTTTTGAAGATCATCACGACATACGAAGTCGCTGGAGTTCCCAGCGGGGGCGGGAGTCGACGAGGTCTGGCCACCCTCCATGCTGGGCTAGACGGGTCGCGACCGGTCGAACAAGCAGCAGGCTGGACCCGGAGGCGGGCTGGCGGGTATACAGGATAATAAGCAATGCAAATCCAACAGACCCGGGGGAATCAGGAAGTAGGAAATGGTATACGGAGACCAGTCGCGTAGGGAGAGTAAAAAAAAAAAAAGAAACGAGGATGGAGGCTGCGAAGCAAGCCGGAGTTCGCGAGGGTGGGAGAGAGAAGGGAAAAAAAGAAGGGAATAATTTCTGATCAGAAGCGAACGGGGTACCGCCTCGTTCGGATGACTACGAGGGGGAGATGGACAGCCCACGGGCTTTGCGGGTAAAGAGAGAGAGACAGAGAGCCAAGTACAACCAAAGTTACAGTAGTGGACACTAAAGAAGAAAATAATAAAAAAGATCGAGAAGAAATAGTCTGATAGTATAATAATATAATAATAATAGTTGTCTGGATTCTGAGTTAATTAGTTCCAAGGATCTTGCAGCAAAAGTATCGTGAGGTATTTGAGGTGCTTTTAGACTATTTCATGAATTTCCAGGGCCCTGTGGAATGATGCAAGGAGGTAACAGTATCGACTTTGTATCCATGTCCATTGTCCCGGCCCTATGGTGTCTATTATTATTATGGTCGGTCTCCTTATGGTTGTGACAAAGTATGGTCCTCTCCAGCCCTACAATGAATCTTTCCTTATTCCTCCTCCTCGTTATTCTCCCCGGAAGGATCCCATCAGTACGATCCCTCCGAGAGTAGACAAACCTTCCTTCGACCCTGCTGCTGCATGATGAAATTCCACCCCACTCATTGGTAGAAAGGTGCATCCGTTGACATGCGATTGTCAGTGCGCACGAGTTGGAGGGGGGGGGGGGGGACCACCATGCATTATTGTGTGGCCTCGAAGCTCCTCCAGGTAACTGCATGTATACGTCGTATCTGTCGTAGTATCGCTCGCACTCGCTCATAGTCTTTGATGGGGTCATCCATGGTCCCATCAGGGAGCTATTAGAGAACGATTACTTCCTGAGAGGATCCTCGAACTCAAATGTCAATGATTCCGTTCAGACGTTGGCTGTTTACCCGAAAGAAGAAGATCCCAATCAGACGATTGGGAACCCGATCAAATAATGCAAGTGAAGCTCCACCGCTCGGAGGAAATCCTTGGGACATGGGAGTCTGGGAGACAAAGAGTGGATCATTGATTTTGTTGGTTCCCACACGCGTCCGACCGAGCTTCGCGACTGGTGGCTGGTTCTTCCTAGTCTGTGCTCCATAGTGTTCACATTGGCTGGTGAACTACGGAGGAGTTCCCTGATGTGTTGGTGAGAAGACCGGTGAACGAAGGACGGGGATGTGGTTCTGGATTATTACCGGGAGATCTCCCTTGAATAAAGGTTGAGTCGAAGTCGTCACGAGGCATCGTCAACGGCGACAGTCCCCCAGGTACGGAGTACTGTAGTGCGTGGATGAGCATTTGCAAGACGGTGGATGGTCTCCATCAGCGGGCCAAAGCGCCCTGGCTGGTCAGCGATTCCACCGAACGTCTTGGTGGTACCCCTCAGGATTAGAGGGGATGACAATGGCCGCCTAGAATCTTGATCAGTGAATGCTCTCAATATCAGATAGAATGATTTGTAGAATAAAGCATATTAATCCTTTAACGAGTCCTGGTCTCGACCCAAGTTAGAGGGAAATGGGTCCTCATTTAATGCAGGGCTCAACGGGCGACGATCATCTCCCCCCAACGGCCGATGACGAAATCTCCAAATCTTCGGAGCTCCTCCTCCTCCGCCTCGCAAAACATCAACAACGCGACGTCTCTCCTTCCACCCACGCTTCCTAACCCACTCCCGCTCAATCCCCCTCTCTTTAATTTGTTCCAGACAATCATCAATTGATTACCATCATGTTCGCCCGCCGTCTTGCATCTAACCTCCCCCGCGTGAGGGCCGCCCCCTTCCACAGCACCTCGCGCAACCTCGTCCAGAAGGGCGACGCCATTCCCAACCTGGACGTCCTGGTCGAGAACTCCCCCGGCAACAAGGTCAACCTCGCCAAGGAGATCAAGGGCAAGGCTGTGATCGTTGGCACCCCCGCTGCCTTCAGTGCGTGACATCGGACCCCACCACGAATGTCCCCTCGAGATAGCTCCGTTGTTGACCGATGTACCTTGTTCTACTTTCTAGGCCCCGCTTGCTCCAGCACCCACGTGCCGGGCTACATCAACCACCCCAAGCTGAAGGAGGCCGGTCAGGTCTTTGTCGTTTCCGTCAATGATCCCTTTGTGTAAGCTCGAGCTCGTGATCCGGTGGTCAAACTGGCGATTGGAAATACGTGCGGACAGATCGCTAATATTCATCAACGATATAGCACCCAGGCTTGGGGCGTTTCCCTGGACCCCCAGGGCAAGAGCGGTGTATGTCTCTATACATTACCCCTTGGAAGGCATAGAATTGTGACTGACCTGATTCTCTCGATTAAATAGGTCCGCTTCCTGGGTGACCCAACCGGCAAGTTCACCGAGGCTCTGGACCTGAGCTTCGACAGCGCCGCCATCTTTGGCAACAACCGCAGCAAGCGGTATGCTCTGCTGGTGGAGGATGGCAAGGTCAAGGAGGCCTTTGTCGAGCCCGATAACACCGGCGTTAACGGTAAGTGATTGCGCAATGATTGTCGGTGCCATTATGATAGAGACTAACATCACTTGAAATTAGTCTCCGCTGCCGAGAAGGTGCTTGGTTAAATATAGCCGCTGTAAGAGTATGGAGTATGAAATAAGTGGATCATTCGATAGTGCCCTTGCATATGGCAATTGATTGACGAGAGAAAAAGCAAGTAACCATTGAAGGATCAAATTTGGAATTGGGGCTTTGACATGGTTATATCGAGTCGTGTCCACCGCTCTGTAGGGACGCAGTAAATCAGGTAGACCCGGCTTCAAACACCGTGGCCAAGGATTTTTCCAACATCTACATACAAGAGGAATACCAGAGTAGCGATAGATCTTGATCAGTACTCCACTTGCATTGTATGAGTGTAGTACATCCATCCATTCGGCGGGTGCCAAGCCCGAAATACCGAAAGACTGGGTCTTGCTTGCGATTCGCACGACAACTTTTCATAATACCACGACTGCTAGCCGTATCAAGTTAGCGCAGGTCTACTACATGATCCCTGTTTTATGGTATCCTGAATACGAACAAAAAGAGCTGAAATGATTCTGTGAAAGCAATCAACTTGATTTTTTCGATGGAATCAGAGAGTGGCGTACCTACACAATGTCTCGGTGAGGTAGCCATAAGTTCCTGAGACCAGGCGGGAAGGGGCTTGAAGGACAATTGGTCAAGGCATATTGTTTTTATACAGATAAGAGCATACGAGATGATTCTTTTGAGCAACCCCATTCAAGCTATAGATTTAGCCTTTTCGGTAGGCTTCAGGATTTTGTAAGTTACCATAGCAAACAGGGACCATTTATAGTCAAGTAGATACATAAGAACAGAGCTAGCCCTCAATATCAAAAGATACATGAAGGTACCTCAAACCTATATATACCCCATAGCTGAAGATATGGCACTTTGATAAGTGCATCTCTGATTCTCTTCTTCCTCTTACTTACCATCATCGTCGTCCATCACCTACTGGGTAGTGAAGTAAGCGATGTTATTAGTGAAAACACCAATATTATCGCTATAAGACGCAAGGCTCTGTCCATCCTTGTCCACCAGACTCTTCGAGCCAAGGACATTGAGGTTATACACGGAAATCTCCGATTGTCCCTCGATGCTGAAAATGGAGTTCTGGCAGTTCTGGGGACCACCATACGCGGAGCAGGCTAGTTGTTGACGGAGTTAGTTGCTGGGATCGAAAATGCCACCCACACAGGCTGAGAATGATGAACAGGAGTGAACTTACTTGCGTCGTAGTTGTTGAAGAAGGAGTAGAAGCCAGCGCCGTAGACGTGGAGGTCTTTGGAGTCAACCACGCGGAGACCCCAGCCAAGAGCGCAGTTGCCTGTGCTGCCGTTGCAGGTGGAGGCAAAGTCGGGGTCGTGGATGGATGGGTTTGGCGTGAAGGGTGTCAGGGCGTTGGGGTTTGGTTGATAGTACCTGCAGACCACTTACGTGAGTATTTTTCGGCAGGAAACGTAATACGGAAGAAGTGGACGAACGCTGTCTCGGTTTGGATCTGTCCCATGTACACGTTCTTGGTGGACGCGAGCTGGTATTGGTAGAGTGCGCTATGTTCGACGGATGTGCCGGACCTGTATTTGTCTTCTATTAGGTTGATGGGCTGAGAAACGGTACGGTTCTATATGAACTCACAGCCAGATATTGCCTTCCGTGCTCTCGATATTCAATCCACGGCCACTATAGATGGTGATCTGGCCGCCGTCGGCTTCAGTCTGAACGTCAACGTCACTTCCAGGGTCGTTAGCATGCAAATCAGAGAAAGGGATCTTCCTACAAAAGAGGGAGATAGAAGCAGACATACTGGTCCGAAACCCAAAGCCAGCAGTTCTCCATGTACAGGTTCGAAGCTGAGGGGGTGACATGCATGAGCATGTAGGCTGCGATGCAGTTCTTATTGACGTCGGCGGAGTTGGTCGTTTTGGCACACTGCGCAGTGGTCTGCTGAGACCCTGCGAACCCTCCAACTCGCGCGTGGACATCCCAAAGACCAGCGGGCTCAGACAGCGAAGCAATATTCCACTCAATGAGGACTGCACCGGCTTGAGGACCCTGCGTGCTGAGAATTAGATCCGAGAGCTCGACCTGGCCCTGCTCACCCGCCTGTCCGACCTGGACCACAGGCTTCGGCGCATCCATGTTGTTAAAGAAGTCTCCACTCGACATGATGACTGGGTATGCCTCTCCGACAATCTTGGAGTTCGCAGGGATGGTCAAGGTCTTGGTGACCTTGTAGACTCCAGCGTCGATATACACGACCTTGCCAGAACCAGCAGCGCTATTGATCACACTCTGCAGTGCAGCCGTGTCGTCAGTCGTTCCGTCGCCCTTGGCACCGCCATCCCGAACACTGGAGAATGAGGATGCAGGCAAGGACTCGTATTGTGGCTTCGACCGCTGGTAATACTTCTGACCATCCAAAAGCCCTGCTGGGCGCGAGGCCGGTGTAATATCGCCGGCGAATCTGCTTGGTCCGGTAGGGATATACTTATTGCCTTGGCCCCAGGCTGCAATAACACTCGAGCCCGAGGAACCCGCCAGGACTGTTCCACTGGGCCCCTCAACCACGACGCCGACGTTGTCAAGAGCAACATTCTCGAGGATGATGCTGCCTGCAGTGTGTGGAGCCGAAGACTCGGAGTGGGCGGATTTGATGGCGACGGGCGTGTTGGTGAAGGAGCTGTCAAACAAGGTAATGGAGCCGACGCTCTGTTGATCGCTGCCACCAGTCGAGATATCGATTCCGAGCTGGCAGTTGTTGATGTTGATTCCTTGGTATGTCCAGCCCCAGTTCCAGAAGTGGCTGATGGCAGTCACCGCGTTGTTGAAGGTTAGATTGCGCATCGTAAACTGCTGGTTTCCGAGAGCTGCTCCGATCTTGCCTCCGTTGAACACAAGGTCACCTGCAAAACCGGCAGAGCCTGTGATATATGCAGTTAGTATATACCCATTTGCATATTGAGTCACAGAAAAGAAGGGTGTACTCACCACTTTCACAGAAGATACCCTGGTGCTCAGTACCCTGGTCCGCACTCAACTGGAAAATAATATTCTGCAGGCTCGTCGCCTGGGCAGTGGGCCAATGGATTCCGCTAATCTGCGTACCCGCAGCGACAGCGGTGGTATCAAGGACAAAATTGCGGACCTGTCTCCAGAATACAGTGGTCGCGGGCCAGTTCGGATCAGCACTGAAGTACGGATCTCCATCAATGAGATAGCCACCCTTAAACCCTGAAGACGCCTTCAGGACTGGCATTGCATTGGGGTTGCCAATGATGATTGTATTGTAGTAGTCGAAGATTGGCGACGAAATCACGTACGAGCCCGAGGGAAAGTACACAACTGCAGGCGTGGTCGTTCTCGAGAAGCAGCCCTGCCCGCACCGTGCACCACTGCTTATGGCGTTGTTGATCGCTTCAGTATCATCCGTGACACCGTCACCTAGTCTCAGTATTAGTACAGGGCAACCAAAGGTAATGAGTGTGGCACAAAGCGCTTTCAGACGTACCCTTGGCTCCAAAGTCCTTGACATTGCGGAAAACCGTATACCCCGAAGGTCCCAAGGGCGAGATGCCCTGGTGCTTCACGGACTCCATCCAGAACTCAGGTCCATCCCGAGCTACAATGTTCGCGTTGGAGGAAGCACGGTTTGCTAGACCTAAACCGTGGTGGTAGTCCTCATGTCGAGCGTATATGCCATCAACAGCAGGTTCTGCTACTGGGATCGCACTGGCAGGGGACAGGGACCCGAGTAGAAGGGAAAGCGGGAGAAGAGAGGAGATGTGCATTGTTGCCAGGTCACAGTTCTCAAGCGGATTGTGGAAGGCAACTGTTGTGTGCACAATCGTCAAAACCGAGAGGTGGAGGCCATATTTATATGTCCTCGAATGATGCACATTCTGAGGATTGATGCGAGTTCGTCAGGATCCTGAAGAGATAGATGTCCCCCCCGCGCTGAAACTGCTCTTCTTCCGTCTGGACAGCAGCGGTTCCATTACTACACCACGAATGGCTGGACATGAGGATTGAGCGGCCAGTTACTGTTCTTGGGATGTAGATGAACAGTCACAGAAATGCCGTGAGGGTCCCATGGGACGCGGAATCTCGCACGAAGCGCCATATCTCCACCTTCTCCGCACAATAGACAAAGGAGGCGTTATGCGTAGTTAAAGCTGATTCTTCGGCATTGACGGAGATTGGTAGAAGGAACTTCCCCGCTGCATCGGTGCGTGCCTGTTTGGAGAAGAGTTGGGTTAGTCCTTAGATTGTGGGAATGCGGGGGAACGGATATCGGGCATCTCGCACGGGCAGGAGGGCGTTGGCACTTGCAATATGACCTTCGTTTCAGCAGAGGCGTTTTGCACCAATCGTAATTAGATCTCCATTTCCTCGTTTCATGCACCGATTCGCTCCCCCGCTCCAGGAACTCCAGGAACGCAGCCAAGTTCCTGAGTTGAAAGATTCTTCAGCTTTCCACGCGATAATCCGCGGCTGGGGCAAGTTGACGTGGGTTCGGCCGTTACTAGCTGCAAAAACCGACAAAAGACTCATGCAGGCACGGCCCTAGGTAGTTTAGGACGTCTTACTCCCTAGCTCGTGTTGATGTATAGGGGTCCCCACAACGGTTCGGGTTTGCTTGTAGCCGGACGCTCGCCATCACGCCCGATTCGTCAGAGGCGTCAGCGGCGTTGGAGAAACTGCACGGGCACTGCCTTGCCTGCATGAGAAGAACCACCTAGTGCGGGATATTCGTTGCACCCCGCGGGCGGAGAAATTATCGATAGGAATGGCAGCCGGGGAACGTGACAGGGAAGGAGTGAGAATGAAGCGTCTTTACAGTAGTATTCTGAGCGTTATAGATGAAAGCCCGTATGGGGGCAAGCTGCAGGAACAGCCCCTGTTGGGCTTTGGAAAAGATATACGTAAGATAGAAAGATCATATGTTCCATTCAAGTTATTGTGTAGTTACATCAGTAAGAATGAATAACAGATTGAACAGTAAACAATATCCATAGAATAGAAATCAACATCAACATCATCCTGCCCGCAAATTTGCTCTCAATCAACTCGTTGATAATTTCCAGCCTATTGTGGACCTCGCATCGTTTACTCGGTGCTAATGAGGGACCACAGGGTACTGAAGATTGCTGCAACCGCCATCGCACTTCTGATACAGACCGATGAACCCATACCCTCCGCAGTTCTGGAGACCATCACCAGCACATGGCATCAGGCAGTTACCCATCGGAGTGACCTTGGGCATCTTGTCCGCGGCGACGCTGTTGCCACAGAAGCACTCATGCGTATTCTCGACACCAGCAATGTTATAGCCATCGGCAATGCATTTCTCAACGCATTTGGCCGGGGTCATATCAGAGATCTGGGGGGACGAGCCAGCCAGGATACGCACACCGCCAGCGTTATCCTGGGTGCATCCGATCCACTCCCATCCATGACTGCCCGTGAGATCAGTGTAGTAATGCAGAGGCTCGCCAATCTGAGTAGGCGCATCGCATCCCGTCACAATATGAGCATCACCTGGGCCCTCCTGAATGGGATTGCAGCCGGGAAGTGTATCGAGCCATCCGTCGACCTGCTCGTCAATTGAGCGCTCGACAATGCAGCCGTCTGTAACGTAGTCAGGCTGCAGGGTGATAGGCTCACACTGAGTGATATCACCGCCGCCGTCATTGCAGGTGTTGATCGCGTCTTGGAGAACGTCAACGTCCCAGCCATTAAGCTATAACCACAAAACCTAACGTTAGTAACGGGGCTTCAGCACCAAGGAGGCTGACTCGGGCTACTCACGAAGTCTCCATGTATGCCGTAGCCAGTGGGATCACCAAAGGAAAACACGAATGGCTGTTTATCGCCATACCACATGTCCGCAAACTGCTCGGTGTGCCAAGTAACCTCGATGAAAATTGAGATAATTCGCACAGGATGGGTTGCGGGGCAGGGTCCGTTGTCGTAATCCTGGGTAGGATAGGCCACATGGGACCTGTGGTCAGGGCTATCTAGGTTGACCCCGTCCCAGCACGAAGGGAAGTAGACCTGAGCGCGGATTCCATTGGGACAGTTGGTAGTTGGGAAATTGTACGTCTGCGGAGTGCCTGGGGCGTTATAGTTGAGGCAAGCAAAGCTTCGAGCACGAGCCTCGATTGTGTCTTTATAGCTGCGGTCGAAGGGGCTCCCGGCGATCATGCGGAAACCAGCGGGCGGTGCAACGATCGCGCCATTGGTAGTCGGGTCAGGTCTCTGTCTTCATTAAATGTTAGACCATTGTTGGCGAAGCAAGAGTAGTAGCATGATTAAATCTTACTCGTAGTAGATGAGAGCACCGCCATTCTGTGGCACTTGATGGAAGCTTCCGTTCTCGGCGTGATAATACAGCGCGGCAACCCAGTAGTTTGACTTGTCTTCGACCGCTGAGCATGAGTTGCACTGCGACGTCTGGGTCATGTTATAATCCATAGTGAATCCAAAACCGGATCCACCCATGATAGTGTGAACATGGTTGGACGCAACGCCGGGTTGGACAATTGGGTCTGCTCGTTGAATAACCAGGGGTGTGCTGCAGGGCACTTTGAAGAAGGCAAGAGATGGTTGCACAGAGCATAAAAGTACCCAGGCCAGAGAGGCTTGCTTCGTGAAGAATGGCATAGTGGGATATAACTGCAGCTGAGCAGAATGAATCAAAGGATAACGCTCCACTTTGATCTCCAAGAAGGGCAGTCATCGGCCCTCTTAAATAAGGGAAAAATGAAGTCATCTCTGCCACAAACACAGTGAGAGGTTAACCAAGTTGTTCAACCCCGTAAGTGTGAGAGGAAACGAGAACGAGGTATCCAGATTCAGGTTTCATCATCTTCGCCATTGCCGCGGAGAATCAACGAATGGAAATGGAGTCCCTTGGTGGTTTCACTGTTCCCCACACATACCCCTTAGTACCTGAGTATCATTCTGCAAGGATTCTTGGTGGGGAATATGGGGATAAGCTACTTGTCGCATGTTAGCGCCCGATATTCCGCGACTCCGAACTTCCGCACAACCCCGGGACTCCATCGGTAGACTGAGGGGATTTATATTAGGATTTTGGATGCATGACCCTTGATATTGATGAAGATGCAGTGTTTCACAAAGGCGGGGCACATATTGCGCAGGTGAAGAATCTGGGGTAGACCGGGTTGCATTTACATACATCATCTGCAGAATCTCACCCGCAACATTGGGAGACTACAACAGGGGGTATGATTATCTCAGGCACACTTGGATTATTCAGAGCCATATCAATGATACCATATTCCAGCTATGGCTAGTAGAACTGATATGAAACATTTTAGAAGTAACAGTGGACAAATTCAAGTCAATTCCTGTGACCGATACTCCGCTACTCGCCATCAGCTGTCTGAGTAAAAGAGATTACTCGGATATCGAGTGGCATGGAGAGATGAAACTCGCACGATATTCCGAGCCCATGGGGAAGTTCACTGTTCTGAGTCGAATTCAAAGCCGAGTTGATGTAAAATTACAGCTCAGTCAGGCCTGGATAACTATATAAGGGCATACAATGGATGCCTCAAACCCAAATTCAGTCCACAGCATCAATTCCCGTGATAATTCAACTGTCAATATCAATCCTATCTTTACCAACTATGGCCCCCAAGACTGCATCCTTTGTGCTGTTCTCTCTAGCTCCCGCACTTGCCTTTGCTCAAGGCAAGCGCGGTCTAGCGTACAACAATGGTACACTCGCAAATCTTTTCAGCGACTATAGACACGTCACATGGGCCTACAACTGGGGATTCGATCGCATTGGCGCCAGCAACTCCTTTGATTTCTCGCCGATGCTTTGGGGCCTCCCTTCCACAGACAGCCCAGACTGGACTGCGGCAGTTGAAGTGCAGGGCACCAAGGAAATACTTGGTTTCAACGAGCCAGACCTTGGCTCCCAAGCCAACATCAAACCGTCCGATGCTGCCGCTGGTTACCTTAAGTTTATGGAGCCATTTGCGGATCAGGTCAGGATCTCGACTCCTGCGGTGACAAATGGGCCTCCCCCAAACATGGGAACTGGCTGGATGGATCAATTCTTCCAGAACTGCTCGACCTGCACTTTGAACTTTGTTGCAATTCATTGGTACTCGAACAACGACCCGGAGGGCTTCAAGTCCCATGTGCAACAGTTCTATAAGTACAATCGACCCATTTGGATCACCGAATTTGCGGCGAGTGGCACGGAGGAGGAGCAGATCTCGTTCCTGCAGGCGGTTCTTCCTTGGCTTGATTCGCAGCCCAACGTCGAACGATATGCTTACTTTGGTGTCTTCCCGGGCTTCTTGGCGAATGCGAATGGAGATGGTCTCTCGCAGCTTGGTCAGGTTTATGCCACCTACAGTGGATAGTGTATAGGCTTTTTTGCTGTCTAGCTAGCTTCATGTTCTATCAGTCCATGCTGTCAGTGCTCTAGTTGAATTTAAGTTGTGTTGGCCTTACACTGAATCCACGTCGCAACCAAATGCCCCAGTCTTGGTAGCTTGATCATGAAAAAGGGCTTGGGCAGCCGAATCGCCTCCCAAAGCCTCACACCGTATGGGCAGATCATATCTGAAACTCGTTCACTCGTGAATACACCGCGTTCTCCACAACAGTGGATTTGCACAATAATCATGGGGCTGCGGGCTTGACTCACAGATATCACAAAGTTGGCGCTTTGGCAACTCGTCAAACAAGCTCCATCGGCCCTATAGCGATATTGAGTAAAAACTGCGATCGAGAGAGCAAGAAGGAAGACCCGGCATTAGATCCATGAATTGGAAGCCACCCGCATGCGCCAGTATAGTCGGGGCTGAACCTAGGAAATGAGGGCGACGAATAGGAGACCAGACACCGTGCCACTTTCGTTTCAGATCTGGTTACTACTTATATCTCCCCGAATAGGGGGGATGGTAGTTTTGTTACGGATAATAGCCACATTCGCAGAGTATACCTTAGTTGGCCCTAAAGGCCAAGGCTGACTGCTCTTGCTTGTTTTCGACAACCTCGTTTGGGAAAAGTGGTAAGATCATTAATTTGTTAGACTTTGACCCCCGGCCACCACCACTACCACAAATCCCGGGGCCCCGCCTCTTACCGTCTGTAGACTTCTTAGTCGTCGACTCGTCGAGACGCTAAGCAGATGGAGGCTCGCGCATATACTGATTCTGGTTTAGCCTCGGGAATTCGAGATGCCGGGCTCGGTAGGCTCGGGTAGAACCAGTCTCCGAAACTTTACTGTAGTCCAAGTTTATACCACTCACAGCCGAGTCAAGCCCTACCCTGCTGGAAACCGAACTCATCTTCCAAGAGATGGTGTCTTCTGCGCGGGGGGCATCCAAGTAATCGTGGCTTACAGGGTCTCCTGCTGCTTTGGACTTATTGCTAAGGAATATATTCCTCAACTCCGCGCTCCCTCACGCCTCAAGGTAGGCGGTTGCCGGTTATCGGTTTGGGGCGGGGTATTCCCGGGTAGACGCAAGGACCACAGAGATCTGAGTTTTGTCATGTCTCGCAGTCTGTGGAGTCATAGAATAGGTTTAGCGAGTCGCGACACTCTACGGAGTACAAGGTTTCCAATGCCTCCCCCCCCCCCCCCCCCCCCCCCCCGGGGGGGCCCCGCACGGGGGAGGCGGGGGGGGTTTGTTTGTAGGGGCTTCTGGCGGCCCGGCTACGGTGTGGTGGAGGCCCCCGGGCAGGTTTGGGGTGTGT
>JAWLST010000069.1:0-179152 GCA_037043885.1 Penicillium goetzii
CCCGGCCCGCCCCCCCCCCCCCCCCGCCCCCCCCGCCCCCCCCCCCCCCCGCCCCCGCCCCCCCCCCCCCCCCCCCCCCCCCCCCCCCCCCCCCCCCCCCCCCCCCCCCCCCCCCCCCCCAAGCTTGCATCTTTGCTGTATGGGAGGATGGTGAAAAACGGGCTGGAGGGAAGAGAGAAAGAAACAGGCAAGGTTGCTTGGGGAAATTTCACGAGCGGCAACGGTTGATGGGGAGATGGTTGGCGAGATGGAAAAGGTGGAAGTCAGAGAAGGCCCGCGAGGGAGAAAGGTCGAGAGAGAGTCTAGTTCACGTGTGGACTAGACGCACGAGGTAGCCCTCCTTGCAAGTGTAGTTGTCATATCCAGTTACCTGATGGATGTGGTGTGCGAGACAAGAACTGCAATGGAGGATAGAAATGAGCATTATATTGAAAATGATAACACTACCTGTAATAATAATAACCATGACAGTTGCTCCCCTCCACCTCTATGAGTTCTCCATGGGCACATCCACCATCGGCTCATCATCACCAGCCGAGCTGCTGAACTGGCGACGGGAGCGCGAGTCTGTTGGGGGTTGCGCGGAGGTTTCGCTAAAGATGCGAAGGAGTAGGCCGATGATCTTCTTGTTTTCCTCGTGGGTATAACCCCAGGTCAAGGATCTAGAGCACCACTTGCTTCGTTCGTTGATGCGATAAAAGTTGAAGGTGGTGCTGTCGGTCGTAATCCCGTAGACAGTGGAATCCGCCTTCTCTCGCTCGATCCGGCCAGAATGAACGACGCCTACAAACAGGTTAGCAATGCTTTCGGTATGATGTGGGAGACTTATCCATGTATGCGAGCAACTGCCGCTCGCCCCAACCAAGACGTTCCGTTCTTTTCGCTTCCACGATGACGAGATTGGTCTCAAGGCTGCTTCTTCGCGAAGCCAAGCACTAGCCCGAGTATCATGTCCAGGCGAGCGCGGACTTGCGCCTCAGCCCGCCAGAAACGTATAATACTAGTACTTAGGTACCTAAGATTATACAAAACGTCTTTTAATACGTGTTTTAAAACGTCTTTCTTTATTAATAAAATAAGTAATTTCTACTTAGTCGTATAGTTATATCGTATCTACTATCTTAAGGGAGTAGACCGGGGTAGTACGAAGGTAGGGAATACCTAGTTAGGGGTAAACCCTAGTTATATAATTATAAATAAAGCCGTATACCGATATGTATTAGTCTTGCAGGTTCAAAAGGTTAAATATAAAAAGATTTTACGCTGAAATTTTGGACTTAAGCAGTGTTTTCTAGCCCCTCTGAAATATTGAGAGCTGAGCGGGCCTGACGAACCGCTTGGTCTACAAACCCGTTGTTCCGAAGATATACACTGTCTGGCGAGCTCATTGAGTATACCTCAACTCTCGCCAAACATTGCTTATTCGTAGCATTCTTATCAACACGATAGTACAGACAAATGAATCCTGAGGAGATAAAACACGATAGTCAGCCTCCACTGCATATACTTGAAGCCAGAGACAGTAGCACTTACCAGTCCTCTAAATCTTTAGTCTGTGAAATCATATTGGCCGAGTCAATGGCCTGCGGAAAGCCATACTGCCTCCCAATAAACTCCAATTTGTTCAGCGCAAACTCTGCAGCATCCGGTAACGCAAATTCAAATATTGCAATCCCAGATAAAGGGTATATAAGTGATCTGGCCGACACCATCGGGTTGACCGAGAGCTCAAGTGCGTATGGAACGCTATGCAGAATGTCGGATATCATCTCCGTGCCAGTTACCGTGATAAGCTCTTTGACTTGGCCACGTGCCTCGTTCGGAATGTCCAGAGCACGAGGAGAGAGCAGTGCGTAGTTGAGCATCTGGACGACGAATAATCTGGTTATCCGAATCATATTCCATGTCCGCGCTATCCTCTGAGACGGGTATCGATATACTTTATTCTTGTATGTGCAAATGGATCCTTGTACGGCTGTGGCGTCGACGACCTCGAAAGGTACCTCTCTCCACAGATCGTTCAAGATATTCTCCAGATCTTTATTCAGCTCTAGGAGTCTGTGCAAGTGTTCCGTGGGTGAGAGATCGTTCATATTGGCCCGCACATTCGCAATGTCATCGACGACTCGTCCGACTTGGCGAGTCCTTCCAGTGGTATATATCCTCTCGAATTGAGCGGTTTCAAGGGTGCTCAAGACAGAAGGTGTCCTCACGCCAAGTTGGGCACACTGGATCCTGATATTCAAAGAGGCATGTCGGAATAAATGGCGGCCGAGGGAATTGTCGAACTGTCTCTCTCCTCGAAGTTTCAATAGCTCCGAGGCACCAAGGGTATGGGCGTTCCAATTGACAGGGACTTTTCGTCCTTGGAAGACCAGAGCTTCGAATAGACTCAGGAGTAGCACTGCCAGGAGAGTACTATCACTTGTGGCTAGGTCTGGACATGAAAGAGCTGAATTTGTGGACCTCAATGCCCTAGCGTAATGTGATTGTGCAAGAGATTGGACTGATGGCAATCGAAGATTCTGTGAGAATAAGAGGAGTGATGGAGCTAGAAGGGCGTCCCCTAGGGGCTGCGTAGTAAGATATGTGGAGGACAATTCGGCCAAGTACTCGAATGCGGCAGTCGGGGCATAGATATGCATGAAATAGCTGAGAGCCAGCGTTTCCGGGGTCTCTGGCAGTTCCCGAGTGACGAGAGCATGCATGCTGACCGTTGTATCACATTCAGTCTTTGATTCAGCTTTTGCTTCAGTTGTTGGAGAGGTTGGAGAGGCGGTTCGACTCTTGACAGCCCGTTCATGGGTCTTGCGAGCTGCCAGAGACGTCTGATCGCGGAGCCGTAATGAGAAGGAATCCCGATATCCCCCGCACTCAATGTTCGCTCTTCGACACTGAGAACATCCTGGCCACATCATATCACACTATTCAAACGCATCAGATAGGTGAAACACTCTCCACATATCGCCAAGGGTCTAAGCATACCTTTCGTCTCTTAGTACGGCATGGCTGGCACGCCTTGGACGGTGTAGCGGGGTTTCCTCTCATGGTAAGGTTATGTGGACGATCCGAAGATCAGCATTGGGGGTTTGTTTTACACTCAAGATATTTATTCAGAAACTAAAGGGGCCAAAATCTCGAGATTATGTGTGCTGGAAAAGTAAGCAGGCAACAACCTTCTTCACGTTAAGACACCGCCACAGCCACAGTGGGAGGCCCAAAGGCTTGGCAGGAAGCTAACCGTCGAAGTTATTACTACTTTGGGTTTAGCTCGATCCACAGATCCGCGAAGCTTGGAGGGTTAAAGCCGCTTAAATGATCTTTCTAGAGCCGCAGAAGGAGTTGGTTGTGATAAAAAGCCTGAACGGAGGTGTTCTGCTCTTTCCAAACAACAGGGAATTCTATTTGGTTGCCTCAGAGCGAGCGGGATGGTATTACGAACACCTCAGTACTGTCCGTTTTTCCTGTTGTATATATCGTTGAAGCCTTCTCTAGTTTTCCACCAGCGGGTAAGGAAGAATAGCTATCACAAGAATGAGGCCAGATAATCAGGGTTGTGATGGAGTTAACTTCCAGTAAGAATGACCTTCAATGAGATCCTATGTGGAAGCTTACAATATTCATGTCATAGTCTTTCGGTTCCAAGTGTCATTGAGGCGATGTTGTAATTCCATTCCATCAAAATACTCCCTAACAAACACAATAGATCGCCATCACACATCCATAGATCGATATCATCCCCAGCAGACAATCACAGCCTCAACATTCTCAGAGATCGCATGAGATGCGCATTCATCGCAACACCGTTGTCGTTTCACCTTCATAATCATCTCTTCCCCTTGAAACCAACCATCTCACGCCACTCCTCATTCGCCTCCTCAAGATCCTCCAGGAAATTCTGATACTCACTATCCTCGTCTGGCTCCGGCACATCATCTCTCATGTCCTCGTCAATCTGCTCCCAGATAAGATGCAGCGCCTCCCAATGATATTCACACACTTGTTTGGCACCAGCGAACTGAAACTCGAGCCAATACTCAATGTCAACCCCCTTTCGAACTTTGGCCCAGTCCCAAGGCGCGTCTTTGATCCTCTTGATAACTTGCTCATGGGGAGTATGGAAAACCCGACAAAGACAACTAAGCCAGTCTTCAAGGAAACCATCACGTAGATCTTCGCGGTCCTCGTCATTCAGTTCCTCTTCGTACCAGGTGCGTGCCGAGCCCCGCAGGCAGTCTTGAAGGTGTCGTCTGAATTTGCGTTCGTTGTGCTCCACCATGGCCAATTCCAGGATGTAGTCTTTGTAGGCAAATGGGTCAGTGAAGATGTCGCCGTCAACACTGTTGTATTCGTAATTTTTGTCATCGGGATCAAAGATGGCATAGTCATCAGCGCACCAATGATCGCTTGGGGTGCTGGAACGGGAAGGAGGATCATCGTCTGGAGGGGCAGCGTCCGGAACTGGGGAGGTAGGCTCAGGGGTGGCAGTTAGAGAGCCCTCGGAAATGGAAACAGGAGCGTCCTCACAAGCGCGGAGAGGCGGGCTGGTAGCAGGCGGAGTCGCAACAAGACCCTCGGTGTCGGTATCCGTAGGGGCGGTAGGAGCGTTGCCCTTAGTAGGAGCACTGTCCGTGGTTGGAGCACCGCCCTCAGCGGAAGCAACGTTCTTAGGCAGGACGAGAGTAACAGCTTTCTCTGCAACTTCTCCAGAACGACGGTGGCTCAACTTGATCTTCTTCGAGGAACCCTGCACTAGCTCATCATCTGAAGACATACTGTGATCGAAGGGGTTCCCAGTCTCTTTGGCCTCGATCGCTCGAATTGGAGTAGTCGGATTAAGGTCAACAGAGCCGCGAGGCGGCGGAGTGGAGGGTGGGTCGGGCAAGGCAGACATTACGAAGGTTGGTTGAAGATGTTTAGGAAGAGGAGGGGGTGGAGGGTGGAAGAGAAAGAAAGAAAGAAAGTGAAGGAGGAAGGATGGAAGATGTTTCCTTGTTGTGGTGAGAGCATCGGACGCGTCGCGAGGCGTTGTGATACCTGTTGCTTGTTTGTCCATCTGCTTTCAGAGTCAATTTTCCTAATCGGGAAATTGACATCTCAAGACCTCCCCAGATCTTGATCTGAGCAGACTATAGGCATGAAAAGCTGCCGAGTGCATTAGCTCAGATTCATTATCAATCTTCTCGAGGCATATTGCTGACGTCCATTGGTGGTAGCATCGCACTTGAAGGTCTTGATAGGAGACCAAGCGTATGAAGTCCAACTATAGACAACAGATAACGATGATATCAGCACGGGACACACTATTTCAATAAAATATGAGAGGAAAGTTCAATACATTATTGTGCATGGTATCATATCTGAGAATTAGAAATACATTGCAGGGAATTGCCACTGCTATTGCCAACCACGCCCACCCTGCTGCCCCCAACCGTTGCCATGTTGACCACCAGGATGGGGAGGAGGAAAATGATATTGCCCAGGAGGAAGCTGTTGACCAGGATGCATAGGGATAGGAGGAGGATGCCCTGCGAATGATGGAGGGAACGCAGGATGATTCATCCCCTGGGCAAGGTGGGGGAAGGGCATGCCCGGCATATGTGGGGGTGGGCCAGGCGGCCAAGCGCCGGGATATGGGGGTGGAGGCGGGGGAGCGAAGTTGGCGCCTGGAGGAGCGGCAGGGTATTGTGGATTGTATGGATGAGGCTGTTGGTAGGGTCCAGGAGGAGCTGGTGGTGGCGGTGGAGGAGGAGGGGCGTGCGAGGCTTGATGGGGAGGTGGAAAGCGCGGTGGAGATGGTTCGCGCGGCGTATAGGAGCTCTCACTCGAGCGAGATCGAGATCTGCGGTTCCGCGAGCGTGAGTCGTAGCGCCCAGTCTCCCGTTTACCGGTACGAGCCCGACTGCGTGATTGAGAATCGGATCGTTGACTGTCCTGGCTCAGCGAGCTGTCGCTGTACCGCCGTTTGAGCGCACCGCGGGATCCGCTGTGGCTTCGACTGCGACTGCGAGAGTCCTCGGGTCGCTTCTTCATTTGCTGGCAGAATGCCCGAGACCAGCCGTAGTATGTCTCGCCATCCAAGATATCCCCTGTGATCTCGTCTCGAGTGACCCGTTGGCCGAGCTCATCGATATCCATGTTTCCATCATCTTTGATGAGCTCCTCGGTACCGTAAATCTGATCCACTTCCTGCAGAAAGCCTTTCAAAGCCTTGACTAATGACTGATCGGCGGGACCAGCAAGGAACTGTAGCGGTTTAATGCTGTCGGAGCGAAGAGGAATAGTCGAGTTGGGGATGATATGAGGGATCCAATTGCCGGCCGGTAGGTCGTAGTACGGAGTGGAAGAGTCGCCGTGAGTGGATGGCATGACAAAAGGCGCCTCTTTCCCGGCCAGCTTTTTGGTAGCATCGGTCTCCTCAATCAAGACATCAGTTGATGAGGCCGGGGCAGTCCCGCCGGGTCCAATGGAAGCCGAGTTCTTCACCGTTTCCCGTAATTTCTGTATCAATTCGGGACCGAAGTATCCGTGCTCGGACCAGATGTCGAGTAGATCATCTAGGCGCCGGTGATGCCGGGGAGTCTTTTGCCGATCATAGGCTGCTGCATGCCCAAGTAGCTCCACCACGTATGGCTGCAGGGATCCGCTGACCGTGGAGAAGGTGGCCGTGGTATCGAGGTGGTATTTGCTATGATGGAACAGATCATTGAGGAGATAAAGGATGTGGAGCCTCCGGCGCTTCACTGAAGTTTTAGACCGGATGCTAGCACCGGAACGGGCACCTGGGCCTGCACCTGCAGCGACCGGTTCATCAGAAGAGCCAGCCAGGGCCACGAGGTATTTGGCCAGCCCTCCGACCCGGTTAGCGGAGGAGGCGACATATTGGAGCAGCCATGCTTTGCAGGTCTGTGTGGGCCGAGGGGCAGTTTAGTATGACTGGGGCGTGATAGGAGGAGAGAGCTTGTCACGGATCAGACCTGGATGTTTGCTGGGGAGCAATGGTTGAGGACGCGGTCAAGGGCCGTGTGAAAGGCAGCGATGTCATCGCGCGGAACAGATGAAGGATCTGGACGCAAGAGCCCGGCCGAAAAGGAGGCCTTTGCAATGGCGATCTGGTGGGAGGCCATTGAGGGCTCGGTGCATTGGTGTCTGGGGATCTTGAGATGCGGCGTGTAAGCTCCAATGCGCAAAGTCTCGGCTCCGCAGACGATTACGAGAGTTATCGCACGTGACCTGATAACAATCGGGCGGAGCTCCGCTGAAGGGAGGCGCCCCCACGTTTCTTTTAGGGTGACACTGTTGGCACCCCCAACGAAAACAGCTCGCACCCCCAAATGCCTGATTTCTGCCCGATTTCGGCCTGATTTCCCCGAGCCCGCCAAGATTGTAATAACGGTAAATCCCAAAGTATTATAATCACATGATACCCCGAGTAATTAGTTATGTAACGACCTACCTACCTTCGCATGCTTACATGAAGCTATTTAGACCATCGCTCCTACAAAGGCTTCGGGCGATTCGTCGCAGAAAACTTAGTATAGGGGTCATGTGATTTTAGTCAATGTGAATAGCTTCATGTGTGCGATTTTAATAGTATTAAGCGAGTGGTAGGTCATGTGATTTTTTATAATCAATCTGAATAGCTTCATGTGCGAATCGATAGTATTAAGCAAAAACATGTGATCTAAATGGCCATTGTATTTACCGTTATTATAGGCTTGGCGGGTTGGGGGAAAATCAAACAGAAATCAGGCAGAAATCAGGCATTCGGGGGTGCGAGCTGTTTTCGTTGGGGGTGCCAACAGTGTTACCCTTCTTTTAGGTCTTTGTTTACTGTACATGTACAGTATGTATGTCCTTCATAGTTCATACCCTACAGTAGTCTGCGTTACCCACACCAAGGATTCTTCATCCACTCATATCCAAGAGATCCTTCGACAATGGCCCCAGAAAATCGCCCAGAGATCTTTCTGCTTTCCCTCGCATACCTTGACTTCCTCGATGAGATCTACTCCTCCTTGATCGACAAATTAGCCGAATCGGCCACCTTGAAGCGTGCCAAACAGGCGAACGCTGCGATTCGGTACCTGGAAGAGAACAACCCAAAGGCCATTATAATCACGGACCAAGGCTTGACCGAGCGTGAGAATGCAGCAGTGCTACAAAAAGTGATCTCTTACATCCGCAATGGTGGTCTTGCTATCATCGGTCTGCATTTCCCCAATTTCGTGACAATGGACGCCATGGACAACTTCTTTGCTTCTGCCTTTGGGCTGCCCTGGAAGCGTGGGGATTACCACCGTACCGAGTTCGGGTTCAATCCTTCCTGTGTTCTCCCCCACGGTACCATGACGTCTTCGCTCCCTGGGCCATACAGCATGAAGACGCTCCACATCAAGAACGCCCGGCCCCATGAGAAAATCTTCGTCCCTTTCCGTGACGCCCAAACCCAGTCGCATGTCTTTCCCCCGGAATATGTGGATGGCACCCAGGCCGCAGTGACTGGAGCCAAAATCGGAAATGGATATGTAGTCTACTGTGGTGATGTCAATGGGGAGGAGGGTTCGGATAAGGTTATTCTGTCCCTCTGCGGCCTTCGGGGGTGATTGCACGGCACGCATGGAGATGTTGATGCCTCGTGCTGTCAGCATCTAATGGATATTCATGTTTACTCCCGCTCTCTCGCAGACTACGGTATGTGATTGAATAAAAGTGTATTGGCAAGAATTTCCAGGGAGGAATCATAAGTAATATTTAGGCTGCTGCAGGTATATGATCATTTACTCAGTTGGGATACTGGCGTTATAGAGAGCGAGGTCCATTGCCCATTATTTGCCTATTTAGTCATGTGGGTAACGGCGGATTAGGTAGTTGACTACATACTATGTACGGAGTAGTATACTACCCTATATGTAGACGCTTTAACGTCGTTCTAAATCTCTCGTAGCATCCCTTTACCTGTCTCTCTCTCCCTCTTGGTCATTATTATTCATGTGGAGGAGCCCAGCAAGTTCATCTGCGGGTGCACCCATCCGATCGAGCCCCGGCAAGACGCCCCGGCTCGTACCCGCCCGCCATCAGTCAGTCTATGTATGCAGCGGGTCTACTATATCGCGCGCTGCTATTCGTTTCATAGTTCGGTAGTTCAGATCGGATGTATTCTCTCCCGTATCATCCCAGGGAGGAGGGGTAGATGCCTGAAGTGTTTTCCTTCGAGTGAGATCATTGCCATGAACGTGGTGACGCCCATACTTACAGATTTCCATGAACGTGGTGACGCCCATGCTTGCAGAATTCAGAAACTCGGCTCTGTACCGGGCCTCGTACAGAGAGGCCGGGTATGTTCCTTTCATTGCTCCTCCCTGTCACTGTGAGCTCGCCCTTTTTTGAGGGGCAAATGCCGCCCCACTCATTCCGGCCGACGCGCTGCCACGGGCCCCCCGCGATGGCGTGAGAGAAGCACGTTATGTACTGTGTTGTGCACAGTAGAATGACGAAATTACCTACCTATATGTACTTAGTTACTTATGGCAGTATTGGTAATAGTTGGGCAGTAAATGAGTAGTACCATAGCACATATTAGTAGGTCCCTTGCGGATTCTGGTTCCTTCCACTTAGCTTGTAGGTAATCTAGGTATATCTGTAAGCAATTTATCAGCCTCAGTCAGAGACTCAGAGTACCTAGTCATAGCACTGCATCATCCATAATCATCCACGGTTTATCGCTCTTCGTGCCCACTGCCGACAGGCCGATCCGTCATGAGGTACATGAGTACGGAGTACTAACCAGCCAAACGTTGATCCATTCCTCAGGGGCCGAATGATCATTGATCTCCCTGCGATGAACATCAGCCGATTCGGCCCATCAGCCCATCGCCCTCCTCGTCCTAGCGGGCCCCGCAGCCATGACTCTTTCTCTTTTGTCTTGGGTGGAGTAGTAACCCATGGATCGCCCGAGTAGTAACTACTAACTAGTTGCGCGCTGTAGGGCATCTCCCCCACACGGGTCACTTGCGCCTTTGCATGGCCTGACTTGCTCATCGTCCCACGTTCTATAAATGGCCTTTGGCCCCCCTCCCCCCTCCTCCTCGTGATTAACTGTCGTTTTCAGAACCAAAGCTGCTCAATACTCAATACTGGACATTTCAGCCTCTTCCGCTGTTCCACCACCACCACTAATCATCACTCAACACCACACACTTCTCTCCCTCTGCTATCTGCGATATACCTCGAGTAGCCATCTCTTACTCTACAACTCACGCTTACACCTAACTCACCCACGCTCCAACTTTTCCAATTACCACAATGGCCACCGTCATCGCCGCACAACTCGCCCGCCCTTCTATCCGGCACTTCTCAGCCCACCGACCACGTCCCGATAGTCGCGCGGCTCGTGCTGTAGCCATGTCCTGCATTGTCTCCGGCGTGGTCCTCCCCTTTGTACCACCCGCCCTTGAGAGCTCGCGTCAACGAAACTCGAACTCTCCAGACAGCACCAAGTGAGTTTAGTCAATAAAATCCACATTTCGAGCGCCTGCTCCTCGATAAGCACTTGCTTTCAATATGCAATGCGCGAACAGCACTCATACATGCGGACCATCGACGCTAACCAAAACATAGGCCCCACCCCCCACTGTGCTTCCATGCCCGCTAGCCAACAGGCCCGTCGACATGAGATGAGACGATTTACTTTTTTTTACGCTTGCATGTCTTTAATTTGATTCTGGGTTCCACCGTTCTCAGTGCCGGCACCAGTGCGGGACCTCTTGACTCTATGCATATTATTCCAGGGCGTTTGGGAACAGGGCGTTGCGTTTGGCTTACACTCTTTCTGATTACGATTTTCTTCTATTTTCGGATCACTATGCAGCATGGCGAGAGGAGAAATGCCAATATGATGGGCATCAGACAGAGCTGTTTTTTTTCTTACGGAGATCTCGAGCGACGAGGCACGTATAGATGGATGATTCCGGATACTGCCTGTGTCTTCACAGCAGTATGCATTCTAGTGATCTAGCAATATGCAGTACTATTTCACATGACTGTTTTTTTCTGGCAAGATATAGACTTGATTGTCAGATAAGAAAAAGAGTCGTAGATCACCTCCCAGACCCGCTCTATAAGGCCCGCGTGCCAATTTTCTCTTTTTAGTTTACACGTTTCAAATGTACAAATGAGGGCCCATGATTGCCCTTTAACTGAAGCGGTTCCCCCGCGGCGGCCGGAACGGCTCTGCGGCCTCGTATTTCCCCTTCTCCGCCACCCGGTCACTCTCGGTCATCGGTTCGTGTCGCGTTGGCGCCGGGTCGTGTGAAGCTTCGGCACTGGGCGAGGCAACGTCGTCGGCCGCGTTCTGGAACCGGGTCATATTCGCGCGCTTCAGACTGGGGTCGTCGGCCGGGTTTGTGGGGGTCGGGGCTGCGGGCTTGGAGGCTTGTCGTACGTGTTCGGCTTCCATGGCTTTCATCTGGGCCTTGCGTGTGACTTCGGCTTCGAAGCGGGCTTGTCGGTCGGCATTGATGGATTGTTTGGCAAAGTAGTAGGCTCCGCCGCCGGCTGGAGAGGGTATGTCAGCTTGATACTCGGGATTGGTGTCCGACCGGGTTTGGACCGTGGGATCGCAGATTGAATGAGGCTGAAAGTACGTACCGACACAGAGGGTGCCCCAGCCAATCCTGCCAATTGGGTAAAGAGCTTTTCGTCAGTTTCGTAACCCCGGACATGCGATGGGCCCATCTCAATGTGGGGAATGGGGGAGATCTGCTTACCAGGTTGATCGAATCTGAAGGTAGAGAAAGAGGTAAGCTAGTTAATTAGAGCACCCAGAATAGAATAGACAACTCACTGTGTTCATGGCTGCGTGATGTGGCCGAAAATGAAGTGAAGAGAGAAATATGGCATGATCCTCTACGTCAGTAGAGATAGCTCCGCGGTGGAGCCTTGATGCCTCAGGCTACAATATGTCTGCCTTGGAACCTTGAATTCAAGAATCCAGTCACTTCTGCCTTTGTGCTTGTTCCTTCATCACCCTCGCCTTCCACGACATTCTGCTTTCATCAGCAGGATCTCTGCCTTTCCTCTGCCTGTCGAAACCTTGCGTCCCATCCACTGCACTTTCGAGTCGAAGCCGTTCGTCACCGCAAGTCAGCAACCGCCGCCTGTTTCCTGCGGCGCCACTGTTCGTGGCATGCAGGTCTGAACTATCGTACCTGAGGCGGTTCTCGCCTCAAACACCCCTCTATCGACCCTCTTTTCACTACACCTATCACACTCGTCGTCCAACTCTCAAATCCGGACAAGATGCCGCCAAAGCGCAAGGCCGCCGACGGTAAGTTATCATGCCTGGTCTGCTCGCCCCGCGAGTCGGAGAGCTGACATCTTCGTCTAGTCGGTCGGTCTAGCAGCGACTCAAAGCGAGCAACTCCAGTTCCCGAAGTAACGGAGATTTCCAGCAGCGATGAGTACTCGGACCCGGATGATGGACCGGATGATAACAACCTGAAAGGTAGAGTTTAGCGGTCTGCGCACATGTCGTGACTCAGATGCTAAAACTGGCGGATGAAGATGTCGTCAACAAGTTCTCGCTGGAATCATTCAGCAAGCGCACGCAGTCCCAGAAGACTGATCCCAGATTCGGCTACAAGGACCTCTCATATCTCCCCCTCAAGCGCGACCACTACAACCGACCGCTATGGATCGAGCCGGTAAAAGGCACGATCACCCTCGAGAGTTTCTCGCCTCTGGCACCCCAGGCGCAGGACTTCCTGACCACCATCGCCGAACCGCTCTCGCGTCCCACACACCTCCACGAGTACCGCCTGACGGGCCACAGTCTTTACGCCGCTGTGTCGGTTGGTTTGAAGCCACAAGATATCGTCGAATTCCTGGACCGTTTGTCGAAGACCCCGTTACCCGAGAGTATCTCGCAGTTCATCATCGAGTTCACCAAATCCTACGGCAAGATCAAGATGGTTCTATATCACAATCGATACTACGTGGAAACGGTGGAGCCGGAAATGCTGCAGATGCTTTTGAAGGACGAAGTGATCGGACCACAGAGAATCTCGAACGAGGAGGGAATTATTGAGCGAGCCGCACCGAAGATGGGCGCACTCGTTATTCCCGGAACGAAGGATGCGGCCGGTGTACGAGAGACCGCTAGCCAAGCGAAGACGTCTGCTACTTCTCGAACCGAGGGCCAGGGAGAGAGGCAGGACTATGGCATCAATGACGTCGGCGATGAAGTTTCGGAAGCCCTCACGTACAGCTTCGAAATCCCGCCAACGGGCGTCGAAATCGTGAAAGCACGCTGTCAAGCTATTGGCTGCCCGGCTTTGGAGGAGTACGATTTCCAGGGCGACACCATCAATCCCAACCTAGATATGGATTTGAAGCCCACGGCGCGGATTCGCCCGTATCAGGAGATGAGTCTCAGCAAGATGTTCGGTAACGGACGTGCAAAGAGCGGTATCATCGTTCTTCCTTGCGGTGCCGGTAAGACCTTGGTGGGAATTACCGCGGCGGCTACCATTAAGAAGGGTACGATCGTCCTATGCACCAGTTCCATGTCTGTCGTCCAGTGGCGAAACGAGTTCTTGCGCTGGACTACCATCGACCCAGGCGACATCGCCATCTTCACATCCGATCACAAGGAGAAATTCAAGCGGTCGACGGGTATCATTGTGTCCACCTATTCCATGGTGTCGCAAACTCGAGCACGGTCTTACGATGCCAAGAAGATGATGGACTGGCTTCAGTCTCGAGAATGGGGTATGATGATTCTTGACGAGGTGCACGTCGTCCCGGCCTCGATGTTCCGAAAGGTCACATCAGCCATCGCTGCGCAGACTAAACTCGGTCTCACCGCGACCCTGCTGCGTGAAGACGACAAGATCAAGGATTTGAACTTCCTGATCGGACCGAAATTGTACGAAGCGAACTGGATGGAACTTGCCGCACAGGGCCACATTGCCAAGGTCCAGTGTGCCGAGGTGTGGTGTCCCATGACTACTGAGTTCTACTCAGAGTATTTGCGAGCCAGCTCGAGGAAACAGGCGCTGCTCTACATCATGAACCCACGCAAGTTTCAGGCTTGTCAATATCTTATTGACTTCCACGAGAAGCGCGGTGACAAGATCATTGTGTTCTCCGACAACGTCTACGCCTTGGAGAAATATGCACGCAAGCTGAACAAGGCCTTCATTTACGGCGGCACTGGCCAGAATGAGCGCTTGCGTATCTTGGAGAACTTCCAGCACAATGAGCAAGTCAACACCATCTTCCTGTCCAAGATTGGTGATACCTCGCTTGATCTGCCTGAGGCTACCTGCCTTATCCAGATCTCCTCTCACTACGGCTCTCGTCGTCAGGAGGCACAGCGCCTGGGACGAATTCTTCGTGCCAAACGCCGTAACGACGAAGGTTTCAATGCCTTCTTCTACTCGCTGGTCTCCAAGGATACTAGCGAGATGACTTACTCGTCGAAGCGACAAGCCTTCCTTGTCGACCAGGGCTATGCGTTCAAGGTGATCACTCACCTGCAAGGCATCGACGAGTACGATGGACTTCACTACGCTACGCCGTCGGAACGCCGCGAGCTGCTCACGGAAGTCATGTTGCAGAACGAGGCCTCTGCGGACGTTGAGCAAGTCACGGACGATCTGTTCTCGATGCGCAGTGGTGGGCGCAACGCTGCTGCAAAGAAGGCCAAAGCGAAGCGTAGTGCTGCCACTCTCAGCGGCCTGGCAGGCGGCGACGATATGGCGTACATCGAATACAACAAAAGCCGGAACAAGCAACTCAAGGACAAGGCGGCTCAGCACCCGCTGTTCAAGAAGATGGAGCGCGACCGCCTGCGCCGGAAGAAGGAGCGCGAGACGGCCAAAAATCAATAGAAACAGAAAGGACAACAGCAATACCTTTGAGCTTGCATCTCAGCCAAACAATATTCCCAGTCTACATGGTGCGAGGCAGAGACCCCCACTGTCAACACCCACGCCGACCTTTCAAAATGGAAAGAGAAATACTCGAATGAACGGTCTAGCGATGATTTTGACCCAGATTGTAGAGCGTGGTCTATTAGTTCTAGTTCTCGTCCATAATTCCTTCAGACACGTTATTGCCAATTATCAATGCTGCATGTGCTCATGTAACCTAGCAAAAGAATCACAATCTGGGATCCCCTAATATTAGAATGCCAACTACACCAGATGTGCCCAATCACGTAGCTTATTATCGAATTTGCAATCCACCCGTCCCCGACTGGGTCCAGACTGGGCCCCCTCATTATTAACATTCCCCCAAGGGCCCCAAAATACGACGGACCCCCCATTAACAATCTGTCAGCAAGCCGGGCCCAGTCTCTCCGTTGGACCCCGTATTATGTGAGCTAGTCAGTGAACGTTATACGTATCGGGTATGCCTCAAAATAAACTCGGGCTTGTTTGTGCATTGGCAGGCTAAAATGACGTCTGTTCGTGGCAACGGAGTCCCGAAGCCCCGATAGCTCCGCATTTTTCGGGGTCTGTCCTGATCGCATACTCCGTGTTGTGTCCCTGATAGGCTTGCTTAACAGAGATACCCCCCTCCAGCTCTAGTCGTACACGAGCTGCATGACTGTTCCGGTTTGAGCTGTTGTTTTACCGACTCTGCCTGGGCTGGTTTATGTGGGTAATACTGTCCGGTCTAGACGAACGGTTCGAGATGTGTCATGCGGCGATCATACTATAAAAGGATCATGTTTCCCCGGACAAGAGCTCCCCGCAACATCAGCTTTGAAATAACCACAACCACTGCGAATAAGCTTCTTCTTCAAACTTGGAGTCAACTCAAGGGTCCCTCGCTGAGCCCTTGTTCTTTCTCATTCAATAAATCATCGCCACGACTTGCGCCCGGGTTTACAGTGCCTCTATCGCCGAGGTTATACAGTGCGTCCAAGACTCGATTCCTGCATAGCAATCATACCAGATACCTGTCCGCAATGGCGACTGCACGCAAGATCCATCTCTCTCCGGAGACGGATACGGGTATCTTCAGCTCGGGAGTGAGGGAGGACACTGCACGGGCGGCGAGTGAGGCTTTGCAACTAGACATGGAGAATCATCATGTTTTCTTCAACAAAGAGGGGTTCCACAGTACGATTAACCCCTGACAAGCGCTCGATGCGGATGATATGCATGTTTATTGACCTCATACTAGACCACATCCCGCATTCCCTTCTCAGCATCTACGCCCTCGGCGGATCGCCCGAAGATATCCGCGCGGCTTTCGAGAGGAACCAGTCTTACCAGCGGAAAGACATGCCTGTCATGGACGAAGTGATTGATACATTGAACAAGACTGCAGATTTCAAGGAATATCTGGGGAAGGAAAGGCATTATCCGAATTTCCTGTCGTTCTTCCAGGGTGAGATTGATGAGAAGGGCGTCGATGCTGTACTTAATGAGTATGTTTTTGCTGGGACTGAGCAGGCGGAGGATATGCTATGTCGATTGTGGGGAGGTGCGTTGTCTCTTTATGATTCCTCGATGGAATGTGCTTCTAACAAAATGCAGGTCTTATTCATCCACTCATTCATCTCGGTTTCGGGATTGAGTTCAATCAACCTGCCATCGTGGCCCAGGCCCTTGCGCAGGCCGCTGTCCATGATCATAGTCTTGGCCACGATTACTTCCTGCCTGCCGAGACGATGGCAGGTGGAATTGGAAAGCCGGGAAGCAAGTCTCTTAGACAGCTCTTGGAAGAGATCCGCAAGGATGAGATCTTGTCTCACTCAGCCAGGACCACTGACGTGAACAAGATTCGAGACGGGGTGTTGACTCGTGCCCCGCAGGAGATGATTAAGTATGCTGCGCAGTACACGGTATCTGAAGACCAGCTGGAAGAGAGACTGGCAGATATGATCAACAACGTTGGTGAGTCTTGTGTTCGCTTCCCCTCGTTCGCTGTCCTTTGCAGATTTGCTAAGCTGCTTTACTTAGCATACTACACCAGCGCCGCCCAGCGACCTAGCAAGAAAGTCAAACTGGACTTTTTCTTCATCCACTGCCTCAATTCGTCAATTTTCTTCTCGAAGCTCGTGCATCTTCCAGCCCTGAGTCAGCAGACTCGACTACGTCTTCTGGAGTGGAAAGGCCGCGTGGACCTACTGATGTATGTGTCGCGCGGTTGTCCCGAGCTTCTGCGAGACGAGATCACCAATTACCCTGCGAAAAATGACTGGTCAACCCTTTTTGCCCGCGCCGCATCGCACCCCAATGACGACGGACATTTGGCCAAGTTTGTGCGCGCGACCGCACATGGGCAAAATGTGTGTAAACCATTCGAGAGTCAGGGGCCACAGGCTATGCCCGTATCTGGCAATATGTGGCTTCAAATCGGTAACATGGGTAAGTTTGTGCCGTACCACTTCTTCTGTATGAATTGCGTGATTTTGGACCCTCGCTGACTGCTCAACAGCTATCGACTCCACTGTTGGGGATGAAGATGCCGCGTGGATCCGCTCCACTGGTTTCGATGAGGCATGGGAGCATGTCCCCGGACGCGCCCAGCTCTGATGATGATGGTGGATATCAGATTGTGGTAGGATATACCTGGCAATTGATGTTACCAGAATGTTCCCAGCCCCGAGCATGTAATTTTGACGTCCGTTATCAGCTCTAAATTGATAAATGTTATGTTGACGTATGATTTCCGATCTAAGCTGCAGTGGGGCTCGGCCCAGACTAGCCGTGGTCCTTGCGGATGGGCGCGTAGAGGAGGGGTTGATACGAAGAGATAAACATCACGTTTTAAAGGATATGGTAGACCAATGAATGTCTAGACCGCAATAGAAATAGAGAATAGAAGCCTCAAGATACAACAATCCAAGGAAAGACGTCACATGTAGCAGAGAAAAACATCAATGGGTGGAGCTCACGTGGCAAAGTTGAATGTGGGGCGGCCTTCCCAACAGCTTCACTTTCAACTTCTTCAAGACTCTGCATCCCATCATCTCACACCCACAACTCATTGCCGATTCCCACGATGCCCACCGATCGAGACCCCGAAGACAAAGACAGCAACAAGAAGCCCTCCAATACACCCCATGATCGCGACATGGAGAGCGAGAGCAACCCGTTCGTCGCCTTCCGCCGCTTCGCTGATGAACAAGTCTCTTCCGTCTTACAGTCCATCACTGGTCTCCCTTCCACCGTGTCGCCTCCCCAGCCAGACCACTGGACTATCTTCACCGATGATAAAGCCTACAATAGCATGAAATACCGACAGCGAGACGGCGCCAGCGCAAACAATGCGGGGGATCAGAACTATACATCGGGCGGAGGCGCCGAAAGCAGCTCGTCCGGAAATCGCGACGACAACGACAAACCTTCAGATAACAATGGCGGTACACCCGTCTCAAACTCATCACAATCTCAACCACCCGCAGACACGGACCCAAAGACCTCGCAGTCGCGCCAGCGCTGGTCTAACGAGCCCTCAGACCCACTCAGCCTCGACGCGCTCTCCTTCCCCCTCTTCTCACAGCCCTTTCCTACACACTTCAACTTCTCCATGCCATCATTCTTTCAGCACTTCGATGACCAATGGCCCTTGAACTATATCACGTTCAGCCCTTACTCCCCTCTACACCTGGAGCGCCAAGCACGCGACCGAGGACGCCAGGAACACGGCGTGTTCTCCTCCCTCGTGTCGTCCTTCCGGGAGGAGTCGGACCGTGATCCCAACGAGCCACAGTGGCGTGAGGCTTTTGAAGATCTCCTCCGAGTAGAAAATGGAATGTCGCTATTGGATCGCGACAGGTTGATCGCCGGCCGGACCGAGAGCGAGTGGGACTGGCTTAAAGGGCTGGTCAAGCGTGGAAGTATGGGGAGCGGGTTCCAATTCGTGACTGGCTCGGATAGAGATGGCGCCCTCGGCATCCAAGGTGCTGGAACCTATAAGGACAAATTCTTGGAGGGTACCGAAACTGAAGCAGACGACGAGCTGGCCTTGTACGAGCGCTTCATGCAGGATCTTGAGGCTTGGGAGCGAGACTTTTCTCAGGTGTTCAACAGAAGCCACATTCTGCGCTCTCTTGTCGAAAATCGGCAGAATCGACATCAGCTTGAGGAGCTAGGCCAGTCCGATTCCCGTCGTGGCTTCCCTCCACTCGAGGACAAACAGGGCGACGACGATAACGAGAGCTGGCTCGACCTTGTCTCGGGAGGAAACCGGAAGTCTGTTCCTGAGACGCCTGTTGAGTCGATCCCCTCAGATGATGTCTCATCGTCTCGCATAATTTCCACCATGTCTCGGACAGAACGAACGCGTCTCCCCGATGGCTCGGTCCAGACGAAGAAAGTTGTGACGAAACGCTATGCCGATGGTCGCGAGGAGACAGATTCATCGGTTGAGACAACTCATCCTCGTTCTGGAAATGCGGACCCCTCGGCCTCGGGAGATGGCGAGTCTAAACCGAAGAATGGATGGTTCTGGAAGGAGTGATCTTTCCTCTCCGTGATGCATGAGACCTACATATGCCAAGCTGGCAGTGACATGACACATGAATATTTACTTTGCACTCATTCCTTGCTAGCGTTTTCCTTCTCTTGGTCAATTTATTATCCGGGCTTTGCCCATCTGACTTCCGCAGTCTTATTCTCTTTCTTGTCACATACTTCATGTCAGTCGTTATGGTCTATACTGCACATCAACAATTGATCTCTATCGACAATCTATCAATACCTCCACCTACTAGACGCCCCTTATTATGCATGAGCTGTTAGCAAAATGAGAGTCTCAAATAAGACTACAGATATTTGTAGGAACCTAGGAGCAACGACGTCCGTTCATTACCGATTAGAATTGCCAACCGTACATCCTTGCGCAGACAAAGGAATTCTAAATCTCGAGGTAGATCTAAATCTCACAAAGGACCAGCCAAAACAATACCAAACAATAGAAATCAATCGAGTCGGTTACATTGGCCTTTAGTCCGCCTTAACACTCTTCTTCTGTCCTTTCCCAGTTGTCCAGCCCTTGGATTCCCAAAACTCAACGTTCTCGAGCATCTTCTTGTATGCCCAGGTGAACGGTGGGTCTATGTCAATTAGTATCAGGCAGTTATGGTCGGGAAAGAATAATTATATGACTTACATAGGAACTGTCTGAGATCATGTCTGTTATCCTCGGGAGAGTAATCGAGAGCGTGACTAGACGAGGTTAAAAAGGTTAGCCCAGGAAAATTTTACCATCGGGTCAGAAAGACTGGGTTGACTCACTATGCCGGTGTGATCGTCGTCATCTTGTGGCGATTAATTGCTGGAAAGTTTGTCAGTCCGTTGCTTTCCAAATATATGGAATGATGCATGGAGATCTTCAACTAACCGTAGTAGAACGTGAAGTGGCGGACCTTCTCGTAAATCTCACGCGGACTAAGCTCGTTGCCCCAGACATGGAGCAGCTTCTCGTACATAGACCAAGGGCCGAGTTTGGCCACTTTCCTGAGATATCTGTAGTGATATTAGTTTGATACAAAGTATAAACTGCAAGCAGGACTTGAAACGTACCCGAATGTACCCAGCTCGGAATATTTAACTCCCATGTCAACCTCGTCGGATTGTGCGGCTGCTAGGGGTTCCAGCTCGGCAGTCGGGGTGGCCTCCAGGAACTCGGTTAGGATGGGCATGTCGAATTCGCGAACACTCCAGGCAATGAACCGCTTAAGATCGACCTTGTTGAGACTGCCGATTGGGTTCAGCTATATACTCATTAGTATAGGATCTTCAAGGTCCAATCAATGTATCAGTGTTGGCGCTTACATCGGCAGATGAGGCGTCGTATTTCGTAAGGTAGCCTCGCAAACTATGTATCATTAGCAAAATCCAATTGTGAACGAGGGTCTTCAAGCGCGAACCATTCTAAGAGCTTAGTTAGTATGAAGACATCGAAAAAGTTATAGACATGACGTACCATCTACATTCGACGATGCAAGCACCAGCAAACCACCTCCACCAGGGCGCTGGCGGACAGTCGGCAGCAACGACGCAAATAGATAGGAGAAGACCATTCTCATACGAGCCTGCACATTCTGCAAAGCCAGGTTCTCGGCAGGGGCACCGCCGTGGAATTTGAACCGCGGCTGGAAGCTCGTTACAGCAGTAAAGACGTTCATGATGGCTGTGACTACCGTGTCAAAGTTGAAATCGATGTGGTAGCAGCCAATGTCTTGAGCGAGTCTCTTAGCTCGGTCCCGAGTCTCCTGGCTGGAGTTTTGGGTGCCCATATACGCCGTGTGGAAGATGGCCACGCAAATCTCCTGGCTAGATGAAGGAAGCCAATCTGAGTCTGCGGGCTTAGCGCAGAGCCGGCGGACATCTTTGATTACCTGTTCATTGCCCTCGTTGACGGCCTTCAAAACCTGTCGACACATCGAGTGCACGATCAGCGCGGAGGAACAGCTGTCAATACCACCACTGAGGGCGAGGAAGAATCCAGCAACGCCGCATCGACGGAGGTAGTCCCACAGCCAGCAAGCCGGTCCAAGAGCAATTTCCTCTTCTGGCGCGTGAATGCGAGCCTTGCGGGGCTCAGAGACTGTGAGGCTAGGGTCGGCCTCTTCAGGACGGCGGGAGAGTCTCACGTCAAGGTCGATACGCAGGTAGGGTGACTGCCTGCTTGCCTGCATACCGCGGCTAACACTAGCTCGGTAAGTTCGGACCTATTTCGAGTCAGTACATAGCAATGGGATCATAAAGAGACGAACGTACTTCTTCAATGTCCACAGTGGCAGTGACGACTTCCACATCATTGAGGGAGAATTGGGAGCCCTGGGCAACAATTTCTCCATTGATGACGATCATGGCACAGCCATCGTAGTAAAGCCTGTCGCCGTCGCATCCTTGCTGGTTGGCATAGAGGTAGATACCTCCGCTCTGAACAATATCAGTATGGATTTTAGACATGGCTAGAAAGAGCACTTACCAATCGGGTGGCCTGGGTGATGAGGTTCAGGCGCGTGTCGAGCTTTCGAAGCTCATGATGACTGCCGGAAGAGTTGGAGATGATCTCAACACCTTTTTGAGAGAAGGGTTAGACCAGTCAATTCAAATTCCACGTGAAAACACATACCTGCCAATCCGTAGGGAATGTGGGGTCTTTGAGAGTGTTAGTGTATGATGCCAATGACAAAACTTTATCGTGCAAACCGTATGAGCCTGTGAGAGGTTGTAATATACGCACCCATTTGGTGTAAATAGCTCCTCGCAGGTCTCCAAGCCCAGACAGGTATCTCTCGTGCTGATAACCGCGTCGCCGAATGGCACCTTGTACTGTCCAGTAATCTTGCCTGCAATTTGTTCGAGATAGTAGTCCTCCGTCTCCTGAGGGCGCTGCCAGGGCGTAAAGTGGCGGTACTCGCGGTAGTTTCCATCTGATGTGCAATCATCAATTAGCGATAGTGTCTTGCGAGAGCTTTGCAGGTATATAAGAGCTGGACAAACCATTGGCCAACCACATCTTAGGGCGAATCAGAACAATTTTGCGGTTGTAGAAAATGATGCTAGAACCCCCGTTTAGCATGAATATCTCAGCGAGCAAATCAAAGACATACCGGCAGTTGTATCGAACATTTCTGTGTCGGACTGGCATACCAACATCTACCACAATATCTTGACAGTCCGGGTGATCGATAATCTGAGCAAGCATTTCCCATGAGTGAAGGAAGGTATCACCTTCAAGGAAGGCATCAAGACAGCCGTATCCTGCCGGCTTGGTCAGTATATGCGCTAAGCTTCGGATTAGGTCAAATTACCAGTGATCTCAAGCTCTGGACCAACTCGCAGGGTAGCCCCAGCAGCCTTTGCCTGCCGAATACTCTCGATGATTCTGTCCCTGTTACCCTCCCAGTCGAGAGCCCATTGGTTGAGGTTGCTGAAGTCAGATTAGCGTCATGTGGTCATGGGAGGGGCAACGAAGCTCCAAAAAGAGAAGTGACAGCTTCAGGAGTAGCAGAGAAGCTCCTACCATGTCGCCAAAGTTACCAGGTGCCCCATGATGAAGTCCTAGCTTCCGTTATTGAGTGCGATAAGGCGCAGAATGAAGCTCCCTCTTTCTCCGATGGAAATGATTCAACCAGGTCACGTGTGTGGGGAGGCTGCATGATGAAATTGAAGATTCCCCCGCTTTGTCCCGTATTTACCGTCACTTTAGGCCGATAACGGGGATATCGGCACAAGTCCGACGAAAGTATGGAAATAGCGATACCGATAGGAATTAGGGCCGCATCTCCCCGGCTGATTAATAGCCTCCTGCTGCCCGGCGTTCGTCTCGTTCCTGGTCGGTTATTGCATCTTTCTTGACTTTTGCATATATCGGATACCCCTAGACATTGTTCCAGCGGCCTTTGTTATCTTTTTTCTGCTAGTGCATCTACACTCGTTCTCAGCATGAACGCAGCCTCTCAAATCCCTAATCCGGCCCATACGCTCGCGGAATCCATGTTGTCGCGGCGTTTCGGCAAAGAGACGGTGAACTATTTCTCCAGTACGTGGCAAACGACGGTTACATGAGCATTTCCAGAAAAGCAGGACTGATTGTGCATAGGCTCTCCGATCAACCGGCTGTCGTTCTTGCGAAACGATCATCCATTCCTCTCCTCGGCTCTAAAGCATCCTTCCACCCAATTCCTTCTTCTCAATAATCTTGCCCCGCTGACCCGCTCGCCGGCCGAGGTATACTATGCCAAATATGATGAAGTGCGTAGCCTCGTTCCGCAGGATGTCTTTGATCAGTCCGAGGAGGAGATGATCAAGGGATTCGATTCGCGCAAGGCGCATGCGAACCTGATCTTCCTCGGACTGGACGAAAGCCGCAAGGAGGGCAGCATGACGCATAAGATCTATTCTGGAATCCCGTTCTTCGCAGTCGATGTGACACCAAAGGGATCTGTGGCCCAGCAGACTGCTTGCAAAGACATAATTAGCACCATGGAGGAGAAGGGCTTGTCTTTCTACCAGACAAGAGTTATTAGTACATTTACTCCCGACGAAGGTATGTTCGGAGAACTTGGGTTACGATGAGATGAAATCATGAAGCTCACTTCTTTGTAGCCGCTATCTATGCGCAAGCGCGCGCTTTGATGGATTGGAACACCCGCAATACCTTCTGTGGTACCTGCGGCCACCGCACGCTGTCCGTAAATGCTGGTACGAAGCGCGCCTGTCCCCCCACGGATGCAGCGCGGACCGCCGAAGGCCTGCCGCAAGATCGCCCTGAGTGTAACACGCGCACTACCCTTTCCAATCTGTCCTTCCCCCGCACCGACCCTACTATCATCGTGGCGGTTGTATCTGCCGATGGAAAGCGGATCTTGCTTGGCCGTGGCAAGCGATTCCCGCCGAAGTGGTACTCAACCTTGGCTGGCTTTATTGAACCCGCCGAGTCTATTGAGGATGCGGTTCGGCGCGAGGTGTGGGAGGAGGCTGGTGTAACGCTCTCGCGAGTCGTTATCCACTCCTCGCAGCCCTGGCCGTACCCGGCCAATCTGATGATTGGAGCGATTGCGCAGTGTAGCGATGCAGCACATGAGAAGATCAACCTCGAACATGACCCCGAGCTGGAAGATGCCCGGTGGTTTGAGATTGAGGAGGTGGAGGAGGCGCTACGCATTGGTACTAGCGACTTGAGCTCCGGCGCTGGCCCCGAGTACAAGGGTGGCTTGCGACTGCCCCCGGCGACAGCCATTGCGAACCAACTGATTCGCGCCGCTGTCGATGCGGATTATTTCCAGGTAGAGAGACCTAAGATGTGAGTGAGCATAGCGCATGGTATATTACAATCAACCTCCCGGTTGAGTCTATAGAACGGAGGCGAATACGGTGTTTATCTAAGTGGGATTCAAGTACAGAGAAGATCATAAGAACTTGATAGATGTCATATGTTTCTCTTAGATCGAGAGATATGAAGAGATTCCTACCGTAGCAGCTCATTCATTTGCATAGACCGTGCCATCACGCAGTTCATGAATACCATGCTGGCCGCTAGGAGATCCGACCTCCGTGTAGCGAGTACCGTCTCGCAGTTCGTGAATAGTGACCCTTCGCCGACTTCGTCGAGAGCGGCGTGAACCTCGAGCTGACGGCGAACCTCGAGCAGACGACGGCGTCCCATCCAGGCTACCGGCATCACTTGCCGCCACACTACTTGGCGTCATCGACCGGCTGTCTCTCGCAATGGATGCCTGGAGCTGACTGTCGGCCACCATGCTCGCGCCAGCCTCGGAGTACCATCGCCGCAGGCCAGATGCAAAATCCTGTTCCTCAGATCCGTATTCGACAGGCGGACCAGTCATCTTTGCGTCTGGACCGGAGCCATCGAAAACAGCCCATGAACTTGACTCGATGCTCACGAGGGTCATCGAGTGATTGTGGCTTTGAACTTTGAAATCCCGCAGAAGGATGGCTTGACCCTCCGCGATCGAGGGCATTGCGGACTTGTAACGCCGGAAGATCTGAGCTTGAAGGGTGGTGCCAGCCATCGATGGATCGGTAAGGTGGATCGTCATGAAGTAGTCTCTAGAGCCGGAGGTCGCCTTGGCCACTGGGGAGAACTCGTAAACAATTGAGATGGTGTCCACAAGCGCATTGTAATGATCGGCCAGCGAAGCGAGAGGGGCGAAGTAAGACAGTTTGGTGCGTAAACCGTGGGCATCGCGATCTGGTACCGGGGGTTTGCTAATGACGACTACCGGGGTTTCGGGGGCTGTGACTGTCGACTCAGGCGCTGCAATTTCTTGTTCACCCTCCTGTTGACAGTCATCGATAAGCTCAGTCGTCGGCAATACGACGTCTACCCCGTCCGCAACGTCTTGCTGTTCCAGGGCAATGGGTTCTTCTGAGACAGGCGGCTGAGAGATGTCTAGGTCCGCTGGCAAGGCCTGCTCGCCAGCTACCAGCAACTCTGCTGGCTGATCATTGTCGGGTCCTGGTTTATAGCCAGATGACACCTCCTGGGTAGGATCAGGAGTCGGTAGTTGTTGGTCAGTTGGGTCAAAAGCCGAAACATCAAACGAAGGGCCCTTTTTCTTGTGCTGGCCATCGGGTTCATCGGACACGAAAGCAATTTCCAGCTGTTTGGAACTCTCTTTCTCTTCATCGATGGCGTGCGTACCATCTTCGAGTGGAATTTGGTGATTTTCTTCTCCTGTTTTTGAGGAATTGGGCCAGTCATGAGTCCCGTCTAGGGTTGTCAAAGCACTGAGCGTCCCACCCAACGTGAGTTTCTCACCATGGAGAGTTGGCTGCACCTGCTCCTCAGCCGGATCATGAGGTGATGGTTCCTCCGCCAGGAATGACACGCCTTTGGCCGAGTCGGGCTGATCTTCATGAAATTCCTCGTCGGTAAGCTCCCCCTCCGTTTGATCCCCCTCATCGATTTCTGCATTTGGGCCAAGGTCCTCCTCGCCATGTTCTTCCTCGGCCGACCGATCCCGCGTAGAACGCTCTTCGCTGTAATCATCTCGCGCCAAAACATCCACAGAGGACTCATCTTCCATGTCACTGTCATGCACTCGGTCGTCTTGATCAGGGTGTGCATGTTCGTATTCATCCTCAGACTCGTAATCCACAGACTCTTGGTCTTCTAATACACGGTGGTCCGAATTGCGTTCGGCAACAGACCAATCGTCTCGGTTGTCCTCTGCCGATGATTGCGAGTCTTGGGAAGACACGGACCGCTGACGGGCCTGGCGCGGGGATGTCGCTGTCGGTTGCTCTGAAGCAAGCTCATCTTCGCTGTCACTGTCCAGCACAATGATTTCGGGTTGCGATGGCGGCAGCCCATGTGCCTGATTATCCTCGTCTTCACTTTGATCCGCATCATTATCATTCTCATACACAGGTTCCATCTGTTCTTCCTCCTCAGAAAAGTCATCCTCAGAATAGTACTCTGCCTCCGCATCTTCGTCGTAACGAGCTTCCTCCTCGACATCACTTTGGCTGCCGCTATCACTGCCATTTTGCGTGCCAGTGTAATCATCAGCGACTTCAGGTAGACCTTGAGCTTCGTCGTGACCTGTAGTCCCCTCGAGCACATCTCCAGTTGATTCAGCTTCATCGAATTCCGTCCCTGAGGGGACTGGAGGAGGACTTGTCCCCTGTGATCCTTCGACCTCTCGATCTTCCGCCTCTAGACCAGGTGCCATATGAACCTCATGGTCATCTTCTGGGGCATCATCTAGTGGCTCATCCAAGAGCTGGTCATCAGCGTGTCCAGTCGAGACCGTCATATGGAGTTCTTCAGTAATCCTCAGTCCGGTATCTGTTTCGATGATATTGGATTCATTCACAACAGTGTGTGAGGCGAATTCGTCCAAATCGACAGTCGGTAACGGATCAACCGCTCCCACAAGAGAATCTGTTAGGATTGAATCTGTGAATTGATGGTTATTCAGAGGCGGAGGTGGGTGAGCCACAGCTCCCTCGTCTTGTACGGCATCTGGCTGCTCCACAAGCTGCGGCATTTCATGTAGGGTTGGCTCAGGAGCACCTTGGACCAAAGAGTCAAGCCCCTGGACAGGAGAGTTGGAATCTGAGGTCAAAGTATGATGAACATCGTGAGCTGCCGGGACAGTATGGAATGGTGCAAAGTATTCTTGGTGATTGCTCGGAGTGGAAACAAGAGGCGACGGGATTGGAAGACCGGGAGAAGGTACCGGCCGGAGTTGAGGTGTATCTGTGGGTCGGTTGAATAGATTTCCAAAAGGACTTGGCGATACAGACGTGGTCGGTCTAGCGTCGAAGTTTTGCGGCGCGCGTCTTCTAAAGAGACCCCCAGCAAGATCCATAGACGGTTTGACGAACACAGACGATTCGTCTTGAAACGGGTCTTCGATATTGGTCTGATTCACCGTATCGGACGTGTCTGGGACTGCGTCTGGGACTGTGTCGGGGACGGAAGCATCTTTGGCGGCCTCAATTTCCGCTGGCTCTTCTGTGTCAGATTCGACATCAATCTCTGCCTCCAAAGCCTTCTCCCAATCCATTGGCTCTTCGGGCTCTTGAGGACTATCCGGTTCGTCCACAACGCGCCATTCGGTTCGCTGGAGGCTGTACCTCGGTCGTTTTCTTCCTTTCCCAAGAACAAATCCATCCTCTTCGGTAAATGGATCAAAGGCGAAATCAACTGCACTTCCGGATGACTTCCGCGAAGACTTGTGGAAAGCCGGCGACCCCCAAGACCCTCGACTGGGTGCTAGTGCTGTGTCGGGATCGATCGAGGTCAACCGGGGAGTAGAGGGTGGCTCGGGTTCATGCGGTGCAGGAAGCTCCAGTTCAATTTTGACTGAGGGTAGGTTCTGGGAAGACCGATCAACCTAAAGAATTGCTGTTAGCACCTTCCCGGGATAAACGTTTGTAGCGCTGGCATACCTCGAGTGTCAAGCCGCGTTCGAAGTGAAGATCCCACGCTATACTTTTTCCGGGGGTCTGTGACGCAGCATCGTTGGGAACAAAGCTCGAGTCTTTCAGAGAGAGGCAAACAGTATCACCGATTCCAACATATTGTTCTGCGACGCTTTCTGCGACGCGCCCGTGAAAGACCGCCTTAACCTGACCATTCGAGCGACGAAGGCGAAAATCCGGCTCGGCCAGGAGCAGGCCCAGAGATTTTGTGGAAGAGGAGTACGGCCAGACGAGGCTAACAGTCGCATAGATGCACCTATTCTCGGACTGCTCGAGGGTAGGAGACAGATGGGCGATCGGGGTCTTGGTCAACTGCGGCCGCGTCGGCGGCGCAGACGGCGTAGACTGCGCAGACTGGTCGGTGACATCCATGATCATTGCACCGGCTTATCCACCATCAACATCAACATGTCGCGATCATATGTAGAGAGTCAACCATATGGACAGGAAGGGGGTTGGGCGGTAAAGGGTTGGTCGAAGTGAAAGAAAGAGCTGTGGAACAAAGAGCTGCGGAACACGCGAGCTTAGAGTGACTTGCGGAATCGAAGCTCGGAGGCGTTTGCTCAGGTGTGGTAAGGCCGCGGTACGGCTGCCTTGCCCAGGCAGCAGGCAAGCGTACGGTATTACCAGAATTACGCAGAGTATCTGCCTCAGCCATGGACCTTCAAAATTCTACTAGGACTACTACTCTAGATAATGTGAGTATGTGTGACTCTCGAATTGACTCAGACCTAAAACTGACTTATTTCGGCGAGATATTATGTGTAGATCTATAGGGAAATAAAAGCGCAACCTTTCCGGGCTTTCTAGAAGCCTTCTCCAACAAATCAACATTCACCCGAGGAACCACGCAGCCCCGATAAGCTTGAGGTCAACTCCACTAGGTATGGCGACAGCGCCCGGTGGCCCCCTCCTCTTTCCTTCCACATCCCCTCAACCGATGGAATTGAATGATGACGGTCGCAAATCCAGTCCGCCGAGTTGCAGTCATTGGGGCGGGACCATCTGGTCTTGCTTCTTTGAAGTATGTGAAATCCAGGACATCGTTCCTTGCGACCAGATACTCAATCTTGATTTGCTAACTATCGTGAGTAGATTCCTACTAGCCGAGAAACACTTCGAGCGCATCGACGTGTTCGAGCAACGAAGCTCAGTAGGAGGAGCTTGGAATTATAGTCCCAGTTCCGCCAAAGTCGGAGTGGCCACGACGGTCCCTCATCTTGATCCACATGAACCGGTGGAAAAGCCGACCTGGATTAAAGAAGCAGACGGCTCGTCTAAAGCCGTCTTTGTGTCACCTCTATATGACAGACTCGAAACCAATATTCCAAAGGAGCTGATGCGCTACTCTGATCAGCCTTTTCCGCCGGACGCTCAGCTTTTTCCCAAGCACCGCACTGTGCAGCAATACTTGGAAGAATATGCCGAGGCTACAAGAAGCCACATTCACTTTGAAACCCAAGTGGTGGATGTCAAGTTAAGCGACCCTAATCTAAGCACCTGGGATGTTACGACGACAGATATCCATAAAGGTCGGGATATCACTCGGACTTATGATGCAGTGGTCGTGGCGAGCGGCCATTTCACTGTCCCTTATCTCCCCGACATTCCCGGGATCAAAAATTGGGATCAATCATACCCCGACACCATCTCGCACTCTAAATTCTACGACTCCCCTGAGCCCTTTGCGGGCAAAAAGGTTGTCGTTGTGGGAAATTCTGCCTCGGGGCTTGACATTGGCGCCCAAATAAACGAGGTGAGCGCTGGCCCGATCATTATGTCGCAGCGTTCAGAGTCATATTTGGCTGCATCTGCACCATCTGATAAGATCATCTGCCCGGAGATCGTTGAGTTCCTGCCGCCAAGTAAATACAACCGAGGCCTTCGATTCGCGGATGGCCGCATCGAAGAAGACGTTGACGCAGTGGTTTTCTGCACGGGTTATTTCTACTCATACCCCTTTCTTTCATCTTTGAATCCAGCAGTTGTCACCCACGGATGGCGAACGAAGCACGTCTATCAGCAGTTATTTTATTCAGAGCATCCCACACTGGTGTTTCCAGTACTTGCACAGCGTGTGATCCCATTCCCAATGGCTGAGAACCAAGCAGCTGTCTTCTCGCGAGTTTGGTCCCAACGACTCAAGCTCCCTTCAAAGGTAGAGATGCAGGCATGGGAAGATTCACAAGTGGCAAACAAAGGAGATGGGAAATCATTCCATCTCCTTCCGTTCCCAATGGATGCGGATTATTTGAACTTCATGTATACCTGGGCCGCATCAGCGAAGCCACGTCCGGGCCTCTCTAACGGTGGGCATGGCAAGCTGGGGACATTTTGTGGGGAGCGGGAACGGTGGATGCGCTCCCTATTCCCCGAGATCAGAAGAGCCTTTGTACAGAAGGGAGACCAGCGAGGCAGTATTAGGACCCTAGAGGACCTTGGCTTTATTTTTGATGACCAGAAAGTAAAGAGCAGCATATAGATGGCATAGATTCAGATCACATGACTTGTTGAGTTGACTTCGGATAAGGTTCGGGGTGTCGATAACCATAGCGATAACGATAAGAAAGTCCTTATCACGTGAAGTGCGTGGATCTCCGCCCGAGTCGCTGGCGCGCATTCACTACTCCCATCCTCCTCCATTGACAACGACAACGACAGTGAACAAAACCCCAAGTAGCACATCATTTTGACCACTGAAGTTTCCATGGTTGAATCTACCATTTATTCCATCATACAAAACTCACCAATCGGCTTTCAAGATGGACGACAAACCAACGCCGTCTTCCCTTGGTGATATCGAGGCTACAGTGCCTACATCTATCCCGGAAACCATAGCACCTCTCAGTGTACGCTCCGACACGGATTCTGTCTCGCATTCTCACACTGCTATTCATCATGTTCATTCTGAAGCACTTCTTCAACCCCATTTAACATCGGATCCTTCGGCATCCATGCAAACTATTCAACCCAGCGCCTTGACAGTCGAAAGCGCCGAGGAAGCTCCTCCGGGGTCGGTCCGTCTTGGACCATCTGAGTTCGCTGTAACTCTACCTATGGACTCGCGAGTCAAAGATGACTATGACCGCGTCTTGACCGACTCCGCTGCTATCACAAGGGAGTTCCTCGCAAGTCTAACCCCTGCTGGCCAGGTCTCTGATTCTCAGGTGAGCCCGTCCGTCTATTTCGTGCGGAATAAACTAAACTAATATGATATTGTAGCGAGAGTACCTCTTATCAAAAGTACATGAAGTCATTGCGAAACTGAACAATGTATCTACGCATCCAGATTTGAACATTGCCCATCATGTATCATACGAGGACTCGAAACTCGCTCGGGAAGCCGAGTGGGCCGAATATTCGAGTGCCAAATTCCGGTTCCTCGGATGGCTGATAAGAGTTGGCAGCGAGCGCGACCTTCATATCATCCTTGCTGTACAAGGCGAGGACAAACGTCAGATCATCGAACGTTACTTGCTTGGCAAAGGGTTCGCCCACACCAAGCCACGGGAACAACTCGGTGGTACCTTGGAAGTCTCCCTGCAAAAGGACTCTCTGAGCTTTGCTATCCATTCTGATGATGGAGTACAAGAGATGTTTAAACCGCCATCTGCCATTTTTGTGTTTGACACGTCATACAAACTTGAGAGCCCTGCAGTGCAACATCTTCGAACCACTTACACCAGGAATGGCAGTCTTCTGCCCGTGATTTGGTTCCTGGTTTCCAACACTTGTGAACATATTGAACGCTCTCTACCTCAGCTACCTGAACCTGAGCGACTACGCCTTCTCATGCAGTACACCGATTATTTCCACGATGAAGTCGGCGATCTTCAGGATGATGCCCTCAATGTGTGTGAGGATGCTGAAGAAATTCTCAACTATCTCACAGATAGCCTTGCCAGCTGGTCGCTCCCAGTTGTTGAGCCTTTGCAATTTGTATCCGCCGACGAATTAGAGTCATCGACTCCTTCCTCTGAGGAGCCAGTACCAGGCACTCAAAAACGTGCACTGGTAAGTTTACATTCTTTCATAATCATTCTCTCTCTGACAAATTTCCAACAGGACGAGGAACAGGAAGCCGAAGATTACACATCAAAACGCGCGAGGGTTGATACTCAAGACACCAGCCAAATGACTCAATCAACGAAGCCACCCAGTCAAACTTTGGATCGCGATCTGCAGTCTTTAGAGAGAAGTCTCATCCAGATGAAGACCACCCACGACATAGAGAAGGAGCAACTCCAGAGAGAGCTATCGCAGACACAGGCTCGCTTGCAAGAATTTGAGACTGCTTTGGGCATCCTCCAACATCGCTATGAAACCCGAACCAAGGAACTACACCTGACTCGTCAAGAGCGTGATCGACTGTCCGTGGGCAAGATGTCAATGGAGCAACGCGTCGAGAAACAGAGAGAGGATATCTCCAAACTGAAAGAGGAGCGTTCGCAGCTAAAGGCTGAGCTTGAGGGTGCACGACAGGAGCTCAAAACTGGCGGCGGCTCTCTGGCAGAATTAGAGACGGCTCGAGAAGAGATCCGCCGTCTAACCAGCGAGAGAGCAAGCCTCGAGCGCAAGGCAGAGTACGAGAAGAATCAAGCAGAGTACACTCGCGAGCAATATCAAACCGCGTCCAATGTGGCCGCGCAGGCTGGGAATGAGCTTCGTCAAGTTCGCGACGAAAATGAGGCCCTGACTCGCAAGGTCCAGGGTAATGCCGTCCAACTTCGGGAGATGAACATTAAGAACGACGCCAAGCGCCACCTTGCCCGAATCAACGAGCTCGAGTTGATCCTAGCCTCTCGGGATGACCTGCTGCGGAAGAAGGAAGATGAACTGCGGGAGATCCGTAAGAACCGCCCGTCCACTCGTTCGACAAGCACACAACCTCGGAGTCCGAAGTGGGCTGCCAGTAGCCGTCCAACGAGCCCCGGCGTTGGCCATAACGGCAATGGAAATGGTCTTGCTGGCCGGGGTAGTGCACTGCGATACAGTTCCGAGATGCCCTTCTGATGATATCCATTCCATCTCGGCCCTGCTTTCCATTTGACCTTCTGCATTTTCAAGGGGAGTTTTCAAGATAGCGTCGACCAGTACTTAGCAATTCAAATAGCACCATCTTGTGCTTGTCAATTTCACTACATATTTCCTACTTGGTCTTCATATCATGGGCGAACATTTTCTTGAATCCTTTTTTAGCCTTGTGCTGTGTAATAGTGAAGGGTTCCATGTACAATATCGTTGCTGGAGCCTTGCAATAAACGATTGATCAAATAACGTGTTATAGAAGAGACTGGTCATGTGTGAGCTAAAAAATTGGGTAAGTCCCGGTCAACTATGGAGCTGTATGTCAAAAAAAAATGTTGCAGCTCGCTCACATCTGACGCTACAGTTTCCTAACATTACGTATTTGACTTTACACTCATTAGAACTTTCCATCTATGACGTTTATATTCCCATGTTGTAAGACCTAGGCAAATTCTCTCTACAGCATACGCTTTTGCTGAGTCAAATCCAAATCTTCTCGATAACAATCTGTCGAATTCTGAAATTAAAGTATATCCTCTTGATGAGCTGATACACAGAAGTATACGTGTGTTGTAATACAACAAACAAGAATTGAAAATTAGAAACATCATGAAACAATGTAGAGAAAGACCCAAAAGAACCGTTCACTGTTAGTCAACCTGGAACTCCGAGTATCGTGTGATGAAAGAAAGAAAAAACAGTGTGATGAAAGGAAAAAAAAGAAACATAATGATCGATGCATTTTGTTCAAGAGTTCATGGCACCTGCCATGAATACCGCCAGTTCCTTAGCCTTCTCTCCTTGAGTCATAGTGAAGTGGTTAGCCCCCTCCATGACCGTGATGCCTCCGACATTCTTTGAGCCCACAAGCGTATCCCAACCATTTGGACCAAGGTTGGTACGGTTGTTCAGCAGCCATTGCATCTCCCGCGGGTCAGGGCTGCCATCCTCAGCGGGTTCGGGGCGCGGGTCGTTTGGCTTGTTGCACACTCCATCCTTGGCCCAAACCAGGAAGGTCTTGGGAATCTTCTCGGCATGTTTGATGTCATCGAAGGGGAAAGGTGACGCCTTGTAGGCATCCAGAGAGTCGATAAAGGCCAAGAAGTGAGGAAGAAGCCACTTGGGAGGAGGAGCCTTGCCCTCGCCGAAAAGACCGATGGAGTCGAAGAATCTGTACAGGCGGCGAGGAAGCTTCTCAAGGCCGATGGGGAAAGGAGAGTCGAGGAGGAGCAGGCGCTCAACTCGCTCACCTTCCTCAAAGATAAGGTGCCGGGCAGCATCGTAGGCACAAATACCACCGGCAGACCAGCCACCGAAGTTGTATGGACCAGTAGGTTGTCGGCGCCTGATCTCAGCCACATATGGGTATGTGAGCTCGTCAAGGCTGAAGTTGAGCTTTTCGGGGGTGCGCATGTACGGGCAGTTCAGCCCATAGACACAAACATCAGGGGAAATGCCAGGGATCGTAGCATAGGAGGTGGCTGATCCAGATCCATCAGGGAACAAGAACAGCTTTTGAGTCGCAGTCTTGGGGTTTCCTTGCAGGAGGATCGACGTTGCGGGTGGGTGTTGGATCGAGGTGCGAGCAGCCTTTGGAGCTTCCGCCTGAATCTGCTCGGGCAGTCTGATGGGCTCGGAAGCGACGACCTTGGGCTTCAGGTCTAGGGCGACCTCAACCTCGTCGATTGTCTGGTTCTCAATGAAGAATTCTCCAGAGAGTTCAAGATCCAAAGTTTCACGGATCTTGCCCAGCACAGTAAGCGACATCAAAGAGTCCAGACCCATCTCGCCGAGATTAGCATCACCTTGAAGCTCTTCGGGTTGAACACCAATCTCCTCCGCCAGAATAGCGCAGATTTGCTTCATGCTGTCATTTTGTCCAAGCGTCATAGATTTCTCATTGGCAGGAGTGGGCAGACCACTCGAGTTAGGAGTCGAGAGATCGGTCGACGAAGCTGCAGACGACAGATCCGGCTCACTGCTTGATCCATCATTGCTGCTATCCTGCGGGCTCATCTGCACCAGCAGCTGCTTGAAGTCCTTGATTGTGGGTTGATCCACAAAGACGTTGGAGTCTAGGTCAAGTCCCATTTCTTCACGGTAGCGTCCAGTGACGGTCAAGGAAAGCAGAGAGTCTACTCCGTAATCCGCGAAGTTCAGATCATCGGTCATCTCAGATGTCGAAAGCCCAACCTCCTCGGCTAGAATACCAAGGGCCTTCGTGATAATGCTGGGTCCAGCAGACTTGGGGGAAGATACTGCAGGCTTCTTGGCCCGAGGAGCTCGCGATTTTTCAACATCAATAGGAGCAGGCTTGGGTTTAACAGCGGCGGCAGGCTTGGCGGCAGAGCCACCAGCGGGAGGCAGAGCAGTGTCAAGAATCTTTCTAGACAAAGCTTGGAACTGTTTCGTGAATTGTTAGTATTTATGTTGAAGATAAGAGTCGAACATGCATGACATACCTGAACACCCCCGTAAACGGCCACAATATCATCTCCGTCGAAGAGATACACGTCGCCAGCGTAGATGGAATTTTGCCAGGGCTGCATACGCACGTAAGTGCGATAGGTAACGCTGGGATCGAATTTCTTCAAGCAGCGCATAGAGTCCCACCCATGGTTGACGTAGACTAGATTCTTTGAATCCGTTGCATCGCTTGCGTTCATAATGAAACCAGACAAGTGGCCGATGCTGTCAATCCAGAAGGGATTGCGATGGAAGTTACCAGGTGGTGCCTGGAACTTCACCAACGCGGTAGCCTCGTGGTGATCGCTATCGAGAATGACTTCCTGGATGGACTTGTAGTTCTCGTCATACTCAACCAGGGCACTGAACAGCTTGTAAACCATGCCGCGCTTCATCCGGTGAGCCTGGCCAGACTCTGTGCTCTCCTTCAGATGCTCAATACTTCTCTTAATGAGGTAGGCGCTGCGCTTCCACTCGAGTTCAGCGACACTTGTATCAAAGAACTTGATTGTGCAGGTTGCGTGATCAATCATCTTTTTGCCCTCGGGAGTAACAGACCACACCTGCATTTTGGCGCTCTCCTCGGCCCAGTTGGCAGTAGCAGAGACGCGGAAGAGCTGCTTGCCACCCTTTGCAATGAGAGGCTTGGGAACAACCACGTCGCAGACGTTGAAGCCACGGTCCTTCCATTCGGGCTTGTACTTCTCGACCAGGAATTCTCCCAAAGTTTGAGCAATATCTGCGTAGAGAGACTAATTATGCTGTTAGTTGAAGCTACTCTGGATTGTATTTAGATATCAAAGACTTACCGACGGGCAGAGTGCGGCTCCATTGACCTTGTGGCCTTGAATGACACGGTTCAACTCTGGATCCGCGATGTCGTTCTCAATCACAACAGTGGCTGATGTCTGATCGCCGCTAGTCTCCAGCACTTTCTGCGCAGATGTAGTCAAGAAAGTCGTGACTGGTGCAGCCTCAGCTGCAGCTGTAGCCGGCGCACCCTTGAGCAGACAGAAGTTATTGGTGTACGGGATCCAATAGTTCTTGAGGTCCCATTTGTAGGCAGGCAAAGCAAGAACTTCGTGCATGGCGCTGAAATCCTGGTGATACTCCTTCCAGCGGATATCAATACCTGCCAGATACAGGGCCGAGAGACTGTTCGACAGCACCTTCCAGGTGTCTTCTTGGCGACGAAGAGATGTGACTGTCGTCGCCTGGGGGCCGAATGTTGACTTGACCATTCCAGAGCAGACCGGATGCGATCCAATCTCAACCCATAAAGTCTTGTCATTCATCAGCTTGGCATGACGGGTGGCTTCCAAGGCAGCAAGGAAGTTGACAGTCTCCCGGCAGTGACGAGTCAAATAGCTGGGGCCAATAACCTCAGGGTTCGCCCCATCAATGACATCACCCAGAAGGGCGGAGATAAAGGGAATAGTAGGCTCATGGAAGGTGACTCCCTTGGCAATCCCTGCAAGGCTTTCGAGAATGGGTTCAACTTGGGCGGAGTGGAAAGCGAAAGGAACCTTCAGCTTGGTAGCTTTGAAGCCTTCATTAGAAAGCTTCTCTGCAAGTTGGTCGATCTTGTCAACAGCTCCACTGATGACAGTCTCACTAGGGGCGTTGATGCAGGCCACTTCTGCGGCATCATGCTCAAGGAATTGCTTGACCTGTGCGACCGAGGACTTCACAGCCAGCATAGCGTGAGTTCCCACCTTGCATCGCTCCGTCAGCAGTTGGGCGCGGCGACCAGCGAGGTAGATCGTATCACTGGTCGTAAGAATTCCGGAGGCATTCAGTGCGGCATATTCGCCCAGGCTGTGACCTAGAACAAAGGTAGGAGTCACGCCCAGAGAGACCCAGAACTTGGTCAGAGCCATCTGCAGGCAAGTGGTTCCCAATTGGGTAACGACAGGACTCAACTCCTCAATGGGCACACTTCCATCAACCAACGGCATGATGGACGGGAACCCCTGGCTCTGACCAATACGGTCCAAGTGCTCAATATTGGCACGGAACTGGGAGTTGTTCTCGAACATCTCCTTGCCCATTCCAGCGTACTGAGCCCCTTGTCCGGTAAAGACGAAACCAATTCCAGGCGCAACTGCAGAGACTGGAGTGAAGCTGTCACGGCTTGCGCTCGAGCTCAATGCATCACGAATCTCTTCCAAGGTAGAACCAGTGGCAGTGACTCGGAAGGGATGATGGATACGTCTCGCCGTGGTGGTGTAAGACAAGTCACCGAGAAGGTTGGACTCGTTGACGTTGAACAAGTTTTTGTTCTTGTCAATGTATTGAACGAGACTGGCGATGTTACTCTTCAGAGCAGACTGAGACCGCGCAGAAACGGCCACCGGGTACACAGTCCGAGGGTCCTTGCCGGTACGCTCACGCAGGGGTCCATCTTCCATCAGTAGCGCTGTGTTTCCGCCGGCAGCCGAGAAGTTGTTGATGAAGGTCTTGCGCTTGCCACCATCGGGGCGGTTCCAAGGAGTTGGCTTGAGAGCAATGTGGACGTTGCGCTGCGCAAGGTCGGTGGGGAAATTGTGATTGATCTTGGATTTGATGCCACAGTGCGGAGGGATCATATTCTTCTGCATCATCATCAACACCTTCACCAATGCTGAAACACCCGAAGCAGATTCTCCGTGGCCAATATTGGACTTTGCTGAACCAAGGTGAAGCGACTGATTTGGCCCGCGGCGATAATCCGGAGCGAAGACATCTAGAACAGACTTCATTTCCACGGCATCACCGGCCTGGGTTCCAGTGCCGTGCATCTCGATATAGCTAATCTCCTTGGGGTCGTAATCATTGTCGTTGAGAAGCTTGTCGAAGATAAATGCCTGAGCGCCGGCATGAGGCCGGGTAATAGAAACTGCCTCGGCAGAGTGGTTGGTATAGGCCCCAGAAATAACGCCGTAGATGGGATCGTTGTCTGCCTGGGCGTCTTCCAGTCTCTTCAACACGATAGACCCAATACCATCCGCTCGGCAGTATCCATCGGCACCATCATCAAAAGTGTTACAGTTTCCAGTGCGCGAGAGGAAGTGGCCGCGGTCGAGTCCAGCGTGATTGTCAGGATTAGTTAGGATATTGACACCACCGGCGACAGCAGAGTCACATTCATTTCTCCAGAGCGAGTTACACGCCACATGAATTGCGGCCAGACTCGAGGAGCAAGCGGTATCAACACTCACACTGGGACCGCTAAACTTGAAATAATAATTGATGCGGCCAGGAGTGAAAGCACGATTGCCGCCAGGAATGAAGTAGGTGTCGATGTCCTGTCCGCTGTTGATTTCACGGTAGTCATCACTGGTCATCCCATAGAAAACACCGACTCTGTTCTTCTGCGTGGACGGGGTGCTGTCGGGGATAAAACCGGCCATTTCAAAAGCCTCGTAAGCAGTCAGAAGCGCCAGGCGCTGGGCGGGGTCGGCTTGAAGTGCCTCACGCGGAGACATGTTGAAGAAGCGAGGGTCGAAAAGACCTGGCTCATTGATCCAGCATCCATATTGAACTTTGCTCGTGTTCCTCGTATTTCCTTCCATATCAACATGAGCCTTGACATCCCACCGCTCGGAAGGCACTTCACGATGCACATCAAGTCCCTTGTACAAGAGATCCCAGAAAGCCTCGGTATCTTGAGCTTCGGGGAATCTTCCAGACAGACCGATGATAGCAATCTTAGACTGGTCGGCGCGACCAGTGCTGTTAACACTTTCGGGGTCCTTCTTCACGTCGCCGATGGTGCTGTCAACCTCAAGAGTTGAAATTCCAGTCTTCTTTAGCGAGCTGTACAGACTTTGAGTTGCGGTGCTGGAGACAGGGTACAATGTGCATTTCGAGGTTGTTGACTTCAGAGCAGATGCACACGAGTCAATCACCTTGTCCCAGCAAAGTTTACGGAGTAAGATTTCCTCGAGCGACAGTCTCAGCATACTCTCGAGGCTCTCAGCCTTGAACAGCTTGCCGCTGTCACTCGATAGCACGGGGATTTGAGGGACGTAGTTCGCAAACTTCTCCTTTGGCCAAGACTCCAGAATGCGGTTGATATCTCTCTCGTCATAGAGATGCGTGGCGTGGTAAGGGCCGTGAATTGGAACTCTCACGGGCTTCGACTCTTTTGGGAGTGAAGATTCAATAAATTGGCCCAAGACGCTGGGAGCTCCGCTGATAGTCAGGCCATTAGGGCTCACGGCACTAATATATGGCTGTGAAACGCGAGGCAAGGCCTAGAGGGAAATGTCAGAATTGGGTCTTCTCTTCGAATTATTCTTGACTTGATTTAGGTAATTACTCACATTTGCACGGCCAAAGTCCTCAATGAGCTTTCGAGCCTCTTCCGGACGGATTCCAGAAACCAGTACAGACCAACTTTGTGAAGGCCCGTTTTCTTCTAGAAGCTCACGCACTTTGACAACACAAGTTCCGAGTCTGAGAGCCAGAACAACGGTCTCAACGCCCGCTGGGATCAGTTCTCCAACGGTGTTTGAAGAGCTTACAGCCGCAGAGGCCAGTTGACCCGTGCAGAGGCCAACTATGAGACTCTCAGATTTCGAGGGATACTGGTGCCCCAGATCTCCATAGTAGCTGTTCATACCTTGATTAGTATTCCAAAATTGGTAGTTGAGTTCCGCAGGCTCTCTTACTGAATGAAGCATCCCAACTGATAGATTGTCGTCAATGCGCTCTCCAGAGCCGGATTGGGTCCAAATTCTCTGTATCTAGCCAGGAGATCCACGATGCTCGTGAAACGTGGGAACATCTGTCGCTCGGATGGCGACAGCTGGCTGATTTCCTTGCGCAGGGCATGGTAGCACTTCTGAAAGAAGGCAATCAGCAGCGAGTCATTTTTGGCTTGCAGCAGGCGGCGAAGGCCCGAGTCGAAATCCGCAGTCTGATCTCCAAAGAGATACACACGACTGGGGCTCTCCATCTTCAAGCCCGATGCTAGCCAGGGGTGCAAAACTTTATGAAAAAAGAAGAGGAAAAAAACAGCTCAGCCCCTGCGCGAATTATTGGGGGTCATACTTTATACATGCAACATCCGGCTGTAGTCTTCTTTGTGGGGCGATCGCATGTCTCAGGACATCATCAGGTTATGGAAGCTCTTGGCAAAGGAGACAAATTCTAAGATCACTCCACGTATTCCCTGTTTTCCCTTGGAAAGCCAGACCGACGAGATGGGAAGTTCGAGTTAACAGATCATTCCACGGTATCGCATCCAGTACTTTTGCCTTGGTAGCACTCCGGTCGAGCGGGATAACAAGTCCATCTGAGCCTGGCCAATGGAACGGTTACTGCAGTCGGCGCTGAGCGCAAGACCTGCGATGTTGTTTTCAATTCTGTGAGGTCAATCACATCAAGCTTTGGGCCGATGGCAGCGCATTCCCTGGAATCGGGGCTGGACCCTGATTGCTCTCACGGGATGTCAAAGATACCGGGAAACCGAGGATAGCTCCTTGCTGCCCGAGTGCTGTTTGCGGATAGAATCGGCATTTTGCAGAGTAGATGTCCATGACTCAGGACATAATCGATATGAAAAATTCCGGATGGGGAACCGGATAGATGGAAAATGCTGGAGGAAGTTGCACTGACAGGAGGTGATCGCCGCTTTCAGAAGGTTGCACCCGGAGCTATCCATTCATCACGTGATGGTCTTGCCCTAGAAACCGTCTCTACTCTACTCCTGTACCTTTTTGCACATCCAGGGGGGAAGAACCTCAGACTAAGGCAGGAGATCTGAGCCTGATTGCTTTCTATTGTATTCGTATGTTTGTTCAGACGTCCAATGGCTCTCATCGTCTTGAAACATGAGTCCGTTTTCCGCATGTTCAAAGTGTCAAAATAGACTTCACCCAGTACTATTCCGTGAAGTTCTCCTCGGAATGCAACTACGCCAAATGAAGAAGGCAGTGCCAAGATCCAAGTCAAACAGAGTATCTATTTGTAGATCCCCTCGAGGTATCATACTAGTTTCTACACTACGTCATGACTTCATGGTGTCTTTAGATCCCGAAAGAATGCAAGATCTTTGGAGCAGGTCCAGTACCGTCAGAATGTCGATCGTTTTCTAGAATCATTGGAATCTAGAGACTCAATGTAGATCTGACCATTGATATATCCTGTGAACATGTAGAGCTTGCAATCAACTAGGCGAGCAGACAGGACCAGACTACAGGTGGTTAGAGTTCTTGTTCTCTATGCATTTATGTCACACAAGAAGCAGGAGGCTTAAACTTACTCGGGACAATTTTAAGCTTCACAGGGGTTCAAAAAATGAATTATTATGAAGCCCTCACCTCGCACACTTCAAATTTTGTGCGACCCATCATGAGTCAAGAGATCGACATCGATCATGGTGGGTCGGCGGCTACGGACCGATGTGTCCACCAAACCACAGTATCTAGGACGGTCTGCTGGAAACAGAAACAGCGCGAATACTATATAGATTGTAAAGAGATAATTTTCTCCATCGGATGACATTAATATGGTATCAATATTACTGGACAGCCTTCAGTATCTTGTATGGCCAGTCAAAAGCACAAAATCCAAAAATTAGTATAAGGCAGAGGCAGGAGCCATATGTACATGTTCCGGGCCGAGCATGGCGCATGTATAATTCACAGTGCGTGATTTAATGAGTAGAGTAGCATGCAAAATGCTTGGCGGCCGTAGATTTGATCGCCTCCACCTGGTTCTCGATCTCGTCTCAAAGCTTCCGCAGGCCCTATTCGGTCTCGGGCCCAACATGAAGCGTGGCCTCGGGAGACCGTGGCAATGCCTGCGAGCTAGGAGGCAAAACCGGTGTAGAGACAACGGGAGTAAGTGTTGTGCTAGGAGTTTAAGGCACGGAAGCGAGAAGTGCAGACTAATAGGTAAACGTAGCCTTTCCACTCTGACCAGCCGGCCCATGGCCACTCCCTTGGTCATAGCCACTAGCTTGAGCATGGCCGGCACTCTGTCCTTGACCGACTGTCCTCGCCGCGTCTGGGCTTTGGTCCTCACCTTGAGGAACCTGGGGCCACACATCAATACCATCCAGCAAGGCAACAGCCATACCGTTAGACAAGTGGGTTTCAATGTGACAGTGGAACAAGAATGGACCTGGGTTGACAACCTGGTACCGCAGAATCATCCAAGTCGGACCCGAAGGGCCATTTGTGACAAAGGTGTCTCGCCTCTGAGGGTTTTCCAGCTGGAACAAATCAGGGCGCTCATCATAAGCCTCCTCAGTACTTGACCAGTTGAAAAAGCCGGGACCAACACCCAGGATGAAGGCTTTGTTGGAGTGCTTGTGCATAACGTGGGGAGATTGAATGGCGGGGGTGCCCGGCATCTCTCCCAGCTGCAGAAGCAGGTCGACCCACGTCCCATTCTTCGTCTGGATGGTAACCTGCTCGGCCAGATTATCCTTGGCGTTGATATCGTAGAGAATTGGGTCATCCCAGTTTGCCATAACGTCATAGAGTGCATTTCCAGCGGCGGTCCAGGTGTAGGCAGAACCCCACCGGCCAAGTGTGAGGTTCACGAGCTGGTCGGCATGTCGGGGAATGGAATTTGGTGGGTAAGGCTTCATGGCTTTCTGGTCCAGAGGGACAACGGAATCAGAGGTGCTCTGGCCGCCGTAATTGACAGAGGGCTTCGAAGGCTCGGAGTTTGATGAGCCCTTGTATCGCATCGTGGCAAAGCCGGAGATAACCTGATCAGCCTGTGTGTCTGGAATTCGAATTGTATAGTCCTTCCAAGCTTTGTCGAGCTTGACCATTGCAGAGTAGCGCTCGCCATTATAAATGGTGACACTATCAGCAGGGAGGGGCTCGATATAGCTTCCATCGACTTCGTAGATGTACATCTGGTGTTCGTCGATAGAGAACATCAAGGCCTTCAAAGATGCGGCGCTGATGAATTTGAGAGCTACCCATTGATCATTAGGATCCACCTCGATGATCTCGTGAAGGCCTGTTGTAGGAACACAGCCAGAGTTGAGACCTTCGGGAATACGCTCCGGGTACGTGGGTGGGAAGTTTCCTTGAGTTTCGTAAATATTGGGCAGGCAGCTGAGGGTGGTTAAGAGAAGTTAGCTATGATGCAAATGGAGGATTGTCTTCAGAATTCGTGTCGTACCCCTTGTCAGTCAGCGGTTGATTGTCAATCGCGGTCTTAAGATAAGAAAGTTCAACCGCGGAGATGTTTTGGGTCCCAGGGCAATATACCGCGCCTCGTCCATTGACAAGAACACTGTCCACGCAGCTGTAGCCATATCAGCAACTATTGACCCCATAATATACTTGAATTTTGACTCACACAATGTTGATACGGCTATCCTCTTGCACCTGCTGGTATTCAGCAGCTGTTAGGTGGTCCCAGTCTGACAGCATGATCAGCTGAGGGTTCTTCTCCGCCTTCTGCATAGCCTGGATGTCATCCTGCTCGTTTGAAATCAGATGGAACGGATCGAGGACGTCAGCAGCCGGGCTGCATAAATTAGCATAGGAAGATGTGTCAGGGGTTCATAGATCTTACTTGATCCAGATTGGCCCATAGAGACCATCCATCATTTCTGATCGGGCATGAGCATGGTACCAGTAGGTTCCATATTGAGTAGCCTTCCAACGGTATGTCCAGCTGTGACCTGGCTGAATTGGCTTTTGGGTCAAGCCAGTGACACCATCCGACCATGGGGTACCATTTTGTTCGATGCCGTGGAAATGGATTGAGGTGTTGAAGGGCATATTATTGTAAACAACAACCTGTATCCAATTAGTATTATTGATATCAATCTCAGCGTTCAATCTCACAACATACCTCAACATCATCACCCTGGTCCAATCGCAACTCAGGTCCAGGAAATTGATCATTCATAAAGATCATATCACGAACATTGCCATCGGGTGCACCCTTTTGCCAAGTCAGGTTCAACTCGAATTGGACCTGCTTAGCCCAGGCCAGGGGCAGGAGGGCCGGGGTAGCTAAAGCCAACAGCGTCTTCAATGGCGCCATAATTCCGTCACGTCTTGTATAAATTCGAGGTCGAAACTATATAGAGTAGAAGGGACCGATGAGATCCTACTTCAATGCCAAGAGCAATGAATCAACTCTCTCGACTGAATGGATGGGCGGTGAATCTCAATTGGCATTTTCAAGGCCTTGGGAGTAATGAGAATTTATTAATCCGAGTGTTGATTCTCGGCACATACCAGACCATATGCAACAGACGCCACAGCAAGCCGATAACGATCCGAAAACAAGTTTGCATATTTGACAAAAATAGGGAGGACCACATGTTGGCTTTGCAGGGTTTGTCTGATTTGCATGTTAAGCTGAGGATGGACCTTAGACCCTCATCTTGAGGAATGTTCATGGGGCTGGGGAAAGCGAATATTCTTCCGTTTCCGACTAGAAACGGGGTGATTCGGTCAAGTCGGGCCGAGACACGATCCGGAGTTTGAGCCGAGTCATGCTCGAATATCTTGCCCTGAAAGCCTCACTCTGGTGCATGATGGATGCAAGGGGTGTTCATCAATTGCCTACCGAAGTAGGATGTTTGGTTGGGGCTGGGCATTCTTGATGACGGTCGGGAGGAATGCCGTGCCTTCCCAATCCGTATAGCATGGTGAGCGTTCAAATAGGTATCACAGGATACTTTCGATTGAGGGGAGATGATGGAAACAGTTGTGCTCAGATGGAGAGCTCACTCCCGAGTGTAGTGTACGACAGCTAGCGCTAGCAGGATAGATTTTGACAGGGCGTTGATGGTGGCGAGAGCTGTTCGGTGTGTTGAACATCGGATATCTCTGCCCTGATGATGTGCTGGAAATCATTGGCCTCGTCCTACAGGTACCTAGGTTGGCATAGCAAAAGTGTATGGAGCATGACGAAGTAGCTCAAGAGTCCCTGGCCGACGACCATAATATTTGGTGCGAGCTCCATCAGGTACTGCGGGTATACTCTCATTATATCCGACCTTCATCCGGCTCATAGATATACATAACACACCCCTACCTGTCGTCCTTGAGATTAGCTTTCAGATGTATATCAAGGTTGACGTCAAGATGGCAGTATGTACATAAAGTGGCGGTCTCAGTTGATTCCAAAAATGTTCCAGTGAGTTCAGCAATGGCTAAATATCTGGAATAGTATTAGCGATTCTGCCCGCATTAACGCCACGGAGGGGTAGGGGTGATGTTTTGCAAGTGGCCCCCAACGAGTGGGGGACGCGGGAGGTTGCCAGGGCCAAATGGATCTTTCGAGGTTTGGGTTGCGCCGCAAAGCAACCATGGATCGAGCTCGGGGAGGCGCTATACATCGGCCATCTTTTAAAGCTGGAGAAATGACAGTAGATAGATAGCTTCACCAAGCTGCAAAAGAGAGACGGCTTGTCTTTCCAGTCAATAAGAATCGATATTCTTTACAAAGAGACTTCAGTGTCCAGCGAGATCCTTTGCTCGGTGCCCTGGAAACGAGAAGTATGACATAAGCGCATTAAGCTTATCGATAAGACAGGTCTCCGCCACTAGTCCCGATTGGGTCACCACGTAAACAACCCAACTCGGGCCTCACCGTCTGAACCGCCAGCCCTGCTTGATCCCTCTTCCTCCCACTTCCTCCCTTCGCATTCTCCTGCCTGCAACCTGCGGTGCCCTTGGCGCTCTTTCAATCCCAACATTTTCTTTGATCTCCCAGTACTCACAATGCAGGTTGCTTGAGGTTTACTTATCCCTCCGACCGTGCGTACCCTGCAACCCCATCTGCCTCCCACCCTGCAACTACGGCCTCAGCACCACTCTCCGATCCGTTACCCAATACCTATTACCCAGTCAAAAGCATTGTCTGCCGGCAAAGGCACTGCCCTCGACAAATCGCCAGAACGGACGGAATCATCTTTCGAGCCTTTCCTACCCTTTGCGATCAACTTGACTAGGGTGGGTTGATCGCGATATGGCACCCAATGCGCCCCAGCTCCCAGTGAAGTTTCCGTGTTGGTGTCGAGCGGTTTACTCCTGGGGAGGTGAGACAACTCGAGATCTTGGATTTGTGGAAGGCGATTTGATCGAATGTTTGAATGCCGGAGACGGACAATGGTGGATGGGACGTTTGCGCCGCGATAGGCGTGCCGTTGGGCTTTTCCCTTCCAACTTTGTCGAGCTCATGAGCGAGGACTTTGTTCCCATCAGTCGCGATACGAGTCCAATGGTGTTGGCCGGGTCCTCACCCATCAACAATCCGACCTCAGCACCTAAAAAGACCAAGACGGTCTTTCGTAAACCTTTCCAGGCGCACAAGGAAGGTCTGTCTCCATCGTCTCAGATGGCGCGGAGTGGATCCAATACCCCCGTGAAGAGCTCGATTCCACAGACACCACCTCGAGCTGGCAGCGTACCGAGAAAGGCCAAGCCTCTGCGCACGCATGCATCTGCAGTCAAGAACCAGGGATCATTATCTCGCCCTTCATCGGTCTCCTCTCGGCCCTCGTCGCGCGGGATTTCCGTGTCTCCTCGTACATCTATGGAGCCAGAGAGATCTCCATCTACGATGATGCCCCGCGGCAGTATCTCGTCCTCGCGCCCATCCTCTCGCGAAGTTTCACCGATGCATCGCGAAGCTTCCCCAATGCAACCTTCGCCGATGCACCGCGCTGTTTCTCCTACCCCACATCGTGCTGTTTCTCCTATGCCTCATCGTGCCGTTTCTCCTATGCCACATCGTGCTGTCTCTCCTATGCCTCATCGCGCAGCGTCTCCAATGCATCATCCGGTCTCCCCCATGCACCATTATCATCAGCATCAGCATCAGCATCAGCATCAGCATCAGCAACAGCATCGCGAAGTGTCGCCCATGGAGCGTGAAGTATCACCAATGCAGTTGCAAGGGCGTGAAGACTCTCCTCCACCGCCGCCTCCACCTCCCCACCGAGTCGCTCTCAATCGCGGTCCCTCACACTCCCCGCAACCGCCTCAGCACCATCAATACCATCAGCGTTCTCACTCCCCGCAACCACCTCAACCACCTCGATCTCCACAGCCTCCTATGCACCAACAGCAGCGGCTCTTGCATTCTCCACAGCCCCCCACCCATGCGCCGCAACCTTCACGGTCTCCGAAGCCTTTGAATATGAACGATCGCTATGTGATATTCGCACGAACGCCATCTCCTGGCGCAGCTTCCACACACTCCGCCCACTCTGCAGTCTCGGCTCAATCAGACGTAAATGGAAATACACCCTCTCCAATGAGGGACGCCATGGAAGATATTATGACTTCATTGGAAGACATGGGCCTTCCTCGTGACCCTCCTTCCCCGTCCCCACGACAAGCCCCCTCACCTTCACCCCCACCTCCAACGTTCAACAACCCTTGGTCGGCAGATGACTATAACGAAATGAATGACCGAACCCCGCCTGCCACTCGGAGACGGCCTCTCACATCACTCGGCTTCGATGGGTATAAGGAGCAACATCGTGGGGTTCCAGTACAACGAAACAGCGTCTATTCACACGATCACTACATGGATGGTCCTCCTCAACTGAACAATTATGTGCAGAGGATGGAGAGTCGTCTGCGGCAATTAGAGGACCAAAACCGACCACCCGAGGACGAGGGAGCTGGCCCCGATGACGATCAACCCCCACCGCCGCCTCCAAAACATGCCAGCTATCACCCTCGACACAATTCAATTGCAGGCCAGTATGCGCAGGCCCGGTCTGGGCAAGACCATAGGGGTGATATTCTCAACCGATCGTTTACCAACAAGTCGAGCGCTACTACTTCCAGTGGTGTGCAAAGCATTGGGACCAGCATGACTAGCAGCACCGATAAGACGAACCAAAGCTTGATGAGTGGTGTTTCTGCTGGTGGTTTCAGCGCAACCAGTGCCGGTAGCTACGCCAGACGAAACGGTGCCCACCAGCGGCCAAACACAGCCATGGATACTGTCCGATCTCGCGGTTTCAGTGATGCTGGAAATCCCGAGAGGCCAGAGACCCCACTTACGGGAATCTCCTACCACTCCAGCCACAACACATCTCGCCAGGGGGCCTCGTCTGCTATTCCTTGGTCCTCTGCAGATAACGATGCGGGGGATTCTGGTGGAGTATTCGGCGGTCTTTCAACGCCCAAGACTAAAAAGCAAGGTTTCTTCAAGAAGATCTTCGAGTCTGCCAAGACAGGTGCTGCAAGCGCGAGAAGCAGCATTTCGGTTGGCCATAGCACTGGCTCCCAGTCTCCAACCAAGGGTAACAGAATGATCGACGTTGTTTCGCCTCTTCTCACGGCCCATTCATCTCGTGATACGGCGCGGGAGATGGGTGCCAGTTCGATTGACTGGGTGCAAGTCCGCCGGGACGTCAACCGGGCATCGTCGCCCAGTCGGAATGAGAGAATTGAAAGAGCCGAACGGTGCCAGATGATGGATCATCCAGTCATCTATGCGATTGAGGAACTGTACGACACTGCAGAAGGTGACGAGAGCATCGATGGACTACCGATCAGTGAGCCCACGAATTTCAACGCCGGAAACCTGACTCTTGTGGACAAGAGTGCGCGGTTTATTAATAGCATCCCGCCACTCACAAACCCTGTGAGCCTTGCTCAGGGTTACATTTGTCGACCATACAAGAGCGATGTCCAGCGTCTGCGGGCAATCTTCACATGGGTCAGCGAAAAGATTGCATGGGAGGAGCCTGTTGACGGGCTCGATGTCGACATGAAACGGGTGCTGCAGGCTAAGCGAGGTAGCCCTCAAGAGATCGCTTACTTAGTGCATGAAATGTGTGCAGCCGTCGGCCTGCATGCTGAGACGATCCGTGGCTTCCTCAAGAACCCCGGTGACTCCCTTGATCTCGACAGCCTTTCTCGTCCGAATCATTGGTGGAATGCAGTCCTGGTTGATGGCGAATGGCGTATCATGGACTGCGCACTGGCGAACCCTACAAACCCTCATCGAAGCAAGTTTGTCACCAACAATATGTCGGTCGCCGAAACTTGGTACTTCCTCGCCCGGCCCCTCGACATCTGCTTTACCCACGTCCCCCTTTACCCTGAAGAGCAGCACATTTGCCCTCCAGTCTCACCGGATGTCTTGCTTGCTTTGCCGGGTGTATGCCCACAATTCTTCAAGCTTGGTGTGCAGTTCCCAGATTACGATACCAGCTTGATGCGCGTTGAGGGCCTGGAGTGCGTCCAAATCCGCCTGGTGGTCCCTCCCGACGTTGAATGTGCCGCTGAGGTCGAAGCGCCCGCGTTCGCCCGCGATGCCGACGGCGACTTTTTCGAAAGTGGTGACATTGTGCACAAGCGCGCCCTGGTTCAGCCAGACTGGTTTAATGGCCAGAAGCGGATTACCATCAAGGCTGTCTTGCCAGGGGATGAAGGACAGGGTGTGTTGAAGGTCTATGTGGGGAAGAAGGGCCTCATGCACTCCAGCCGCGATATCCCTCACCCAATGGCTCTCGCTCTTCCGATGATGCATACAGGAGAAAATCCGCCCTACGACTTTGTCCTGCGCCATCCCACGCCTCACGCTCAACGGCACGATCTGTACATCATGCAGCCCCAGTGCTCCCGCCTAGCGGTCAACAATACCTTTGTCTTCGCTGTGCGGCAACATTCTTCTTCACCTCAACCCCCGGCCAAGGATGACTACGCCGTCAACGGACGAGCCTCGCCGTCAGTATTCAACCGCCCGTCCAGTGCACTAAGCATGGTGTCCAGTACCGCCGGTGCATCGACAATCTCGAGCAACTCCAACGAGTTCTCGGCGTCGACGTCTGCGATTTCCTCGACCAGGTCTGCGTCTGGGCGCGATAAGCCGGCGAAACTGGCTATCCAGGCACCGTCTGGCAAGATCCTGCGTCTTACCCGGAAGGCGGATCATATGATTAGTTCGCCAGATCCAAATGGCTGCTCCGTTACCGATGCCCCCGCCGAGGGCAGTGTATGGGAGACGGTCATCAAGATCGGTGAGCGGGGTACCTGGCGTGGTTTGGTCCTCGCGGACCGAGTCGCACGATGGTGTGTGTTCTGCGAGTGGGAGTGTGTTTGATACATCATTGTTTGGAGTCAGAATTTTCAGCATTTATGTGATAGATTTTATCTTGTGTCTATTTGATCGGTCTTATGTTTGATTTGCGATTTGCATAACTTGTGTTTTTCCCCGGTGGTTATTTTGTTGTTTGATTTTGCGTTAGCGATGCAAGCTTTGGTTTCACTTGGTTCCATCTTCTTTTTCCTTTCCATACAAGGTTGGCATTTGCATCAGGTCGGCTTTGGAGCATTGCATATATCTGCATTTCCAGTGTTCTTTCCTTTTTTTTTTTTCCCACAGAGACATAGCAGTGCCTGATCTTCGGTGTTTTGGTGTTGGCAATAATAGGTTCATCTTTGAGGAATACATATGGTGTTCAAGATAAATATGTTCATTTCATGAAGTTTGAGTTTCGTACATTGTCCTCCTCGTAGTCTATAATTTGGCAATTGCATCTCGCAACATCGGCGCTACTTGTTTCCTACTTGCGGTGGCGTTTGTCTGCACCCACAAGTGCCTCCAGACCTCGGAGACTCCGTTCAGCGTAGCTCGAATATCGGCATCAACCAGATCCACACACTCTCCATCCAAGGGCGTCCACTCGATAAGGCCGAGTGAGCTTGACTCATTAATGAACTTCTTAATACCATCTACCGTAAGACCGCGTTCCTGTGACGCACAGATGAACAGCTCCCGAGTATGTTGGTCCTCCGCCGAGGTGAAAGATGTCATGACGACAACCATATCCAACTCTTTATCTTCCCTCTGCGCAAATTTGCGAACAACGTCCAGGAATCGTTGGGGCCCGCCCGCTTTTTGTATAATCCAACGAATGGGCTTGACCGATGAACAGAACCCGAGTTTAATGTTCTGCCCGGAGGATTGAGTCGTCTCAGTCCAGTCTTTGAAATCACGATCCAGAATTTCTTCCGGGGTCAATAAATCCAGACTATTCCTCTTCGCATCGTCGATCTGCTCGTAGAAGTTCTCCATGTCCCATTCGGGATCTGCGCTGCTTCTCGCCCCGGAGACCAATTTTTGCAAGAAATCGACAGACTGAATATCCACATCCTTGACTTTCCCTTCCGCAGTGAGGTTAGACGTATCGATCAGAATCGGGGCCAGCGCAAGTTTCGCGACCTGCGCGATCTCCGCCGTGGACGACGCGTCCTGGCTGGGAGTCCAGAACCCGCGTTTCCGGAGCTCGCTGGTGATCAATGAGGAGCATGATCCGGGCCCAGGCTGGATGATCAAAGGCTGATCGGAGGGAATGTCTTCTGCGCCAGGTACAAAGTGCTCATCGACATGGTGGTCAATACACCCCACCGTGCGGAAAGTGACCTCCTCCAACCCGCTCACCGAGCCATACCCTGGTTTCCCATCAACACGTTCCTGCATGGCATTCCAGTCGACCATAACCGCATCCGCCTGTATTTTCTTCGTTGTAGAGAGCTCTTTTAGACTCCGCGCAAAGTCCGCAACCGTGACTAGATGCTCGCCGAGCAATTTCCCCGCAGAGTCGGAGGTATTATCGAACTGCTCCTCTGGCCGTAGGGAGGGGAAGCTGGTGGAGAGCCATAGCGCAGTGACGAATTCTGGTCTTAGTCGGTAGAGCTCGGGACCTGCGGGGACGTTGGAGAGGTTGAGGAGGGGGATATGGGGTCGCGGGGTGGTGGTTGGGAGACGGTTGTTGGCGCAGTACGAGTAGACAATGGCGGAGATGATCGAGTCTAGGTCGGCGGATGGATTGCCCAGGACGTAGATGGGTGGTTCGGATAAGGCACCGGCCAGGAATTGAAGGTGAACCTGGCGGGCCTGGCGGAGGAATTGAAGGAGGGTCATGGTGGTTGTCGCGGGTTGGGTGAAAAGGGAAAGGCGCTTTTTGTTGTTGCAAATCGCCAAATCGCAAATCGCGACGTCACTGCGGCGGGGGTTGGTCCACAACGAGTTGAATCACCAACATACCAGACACACAGCCCTATGGATAGCAGAATGGTATTTTGACTCCCTCTTACCGGCCCTACTGCCAGATACTTTCTCCATCGCAATAACTATTCAATTTTCATAAATACACGGAGACAGAGCCTCTAAATTTGGAATACACTATACAAGTCCGGAAAGGACTTGGGTAAGAAACTCTGTTAAAGAGGTAGTCAACATCTAGCTAGAAGTACTTTACCTTCCTCCTTTCAAAAGATACTTTCCAATTTTAATTTGAATCGTTCTTTCTAAAGAGCTTCAGCTAGTAAGTCGCCCATTGTCATAGTTGGGCATGTTGAGATGTCTCTTCTATTCTCAATGCGCAGGCTCTCTACAAAGATGATCCAGAATAAGTTCAGAACCTGCGTTTAAGAGAGGGTAAGTTGGAGAATATCTAGATTCATGCTTTCACCCTACTAATGTCCGTGATCTAAGCATCTTGGAGAGTTCAGTTGGCGCTATTCCCCTTATAGAAGGGAACTAACTGAATATGGCAACTACTTTCATCTTTCCGAGACGCGACCGACGCGATTAACGCGCCCAGTCAGATAATTTCCACCTCGTCGTCGCTCAAAGTTGAAGCTATTCCCATCCATATCGCTGCTCTTCCAAAAAATGACCTCCCCGGAGGCTTCCCCGGAGGCTTCTTCGGTAGCTTCTCCCGGAGTTTCTCCTGGGCTGCCCAATTCTTCCAGCATGCTCAGTGTGCCCGACAACATCAAAGAGTTTTGGGACCAGATCTTCAATCTGGCGGTTGATGCCACTATCACCATGCCGACCGATGAATTCCACGCGGTGTGGCCGTTTCTCGACAACATGTACGTTGAACGTAAAGAGGGACAATCTACCAAGCATCATCATCGTACAAAATGGCTACAGTGCCGTCTCTGGCGCACAAAGCCCTATCCACGACGGGTCAGCGAGGAGAATCGAAAGCGCGCCCGACTTTCCCGAGCGAGTATTGCGTGTCCCTGCAAACTCGAGGCAGTTGACAATGGCGGCGTGATGACTATTTCACGAACAAGCCAGGAGGGTCATAACCATGAATATGACGCGGTTGAGTTTAAGATCCCCAGTGGAGTCCGACAACTGGCTGCCCAAGAAGTGGCTAAAGGTCATCGGCCCAGTCAAGTGGTGAAGACCCTCAAAGACTCCCAAAATGGAAATCTTGAAGCTTTACAGCTTGCGGGGGGTTCGAATATTCGCACCAAGGATGCCACGAATGCGGCTCAGTCTCGGTTACTCACTCAGCCGGATGCATCGGTCAAGGAGAGTCAAGCTTCGAGTAGTTGGCAAGTTCAATTTCGCGCTACGTCATCAAATTCCCCCACGGGGAACGCTTCACCTGAACCACAACAAGAGCAACAACAACCAGAACCAGAACCAGAACCACTTCCACAATTACCAGCACCACCTCCTCCGCCACCTCCACCAATCCAACCAACACCACCAATCCAACCAACACCACCAATTCAACCAACACCACCGATCCAACCAACACCACCGATCCAACCAACACCACCGATCCAACCAACACCACCGATCCAACCAACACCACCGATCCAACCAACACCGTATAACCACATTCCCACACCAACCAGACTCCCCCAACCTATCCTCTTAACCCCCTCCAGCATGAGGGGCAGGATATACATCCAACTCCCCCCTCCCTTTGGCCATATTCCCCGCTATCCCATCTTATACCCGGACCCTTCACCCATCCACCCACTCCCCACCCTCTCCTACACAAGCACAAACACAAGGACACCCCCCGACCACCCCCGAATCTCCATCTTCGCCAAACGCGAAGACCAAAGCTCCCCACTCGCCTGCGCAGGAAACAAATACCGCAAACTAGAATACATCATCCCAGACATCCTCTCCCCAAGACCAACATTCCACTACCATGAATCCCATCCAACAAAACAACCCCTGTCGGGACCAGCAACCATCCTCGTCACAGAAGGTGCTCTCCAAAGCAACCACACCGTCCAAGTAGCCGCCCTCGCCCGCAAACTAGGCTTAAAAGCCCTAGTCCTGCTTAACCGCGACACAGGCGGCGGCTACAAGACCAGTACCTCGCCCGAATCCTTCGCCCAGCTTGGAAATGTGCAAATCAACAAACTTCTCGGCGCGGAAATACGCATGTACAATGCAAACGATTCCGAAGCTACCAATGCGCAGTCCGTCCTCGACGAACTAAAACGATCCGGCCAAAGACCCTACTGGATCCCCGGCGGTGCAAGTCTGCATTCACTAGGAGGCCTGGGCTACGCACGGGCTGCATTCGAAATCACCGTCCAAGAAAGCGAATTCCAACTGGGCGGCTCCGGCCACTTCGATTTTATCTTCGTCGCCTGCGGGAGCGGAAGTACCGTCGCGGGGTTAATATCCGGCTTCAAATTACTCGAAAAGTTCCGAATGAGCTCGAGCTCCGGCGAGAGCCGCTTGCCCCGAGGATCAAGGAACATCATCGGCATTCTCAATTCGCCGACGAGACCCAAGGAATATCATGAAAGGCGGGTTCTCCGGTTTGCCAGACGCGCGGGAGAACTCATTGGTCTTCGTAATGTCGAGAAGGAAATTACTATGGATGATGTGTGTTTGGATGATGGGTTTGTTGGGGAGGGGTATGGGGTTGTTGATGAGGAGACGAGGAGGAGTTTGTCTATGATGGCGGAGACGGAGGGGGTTGTGTTGGATCCGGTTTATACGGCTAAGGTTGCGTCGGGGATGATGTACTTTGTGCGAAGTGAGGAGATTGCCAGTTATGCGCAGACATATGGGTTGCAGGAGGTGAATGTCTTGTTTATTCATACGGGTGGGCAAGCTGCTCTGTCGGCATACTTTGACCGGGTCTGAAGATGGACCTGGGGGTTTTGAATCTGGAGGTAGATACTGCATGCACTAAAGACGCCAAAAAAATTATATGTAAGATAGGCATAATAACAAGCATAATGATCATACAAAAGAGGAAAGAATCCACCTCAAATGAGAGACCGATGTTACTGGGTCGTAGGACAGCATAACGAGGTAATCGGTTTGATAATGGCTGCATTCAACTAGTAGTACAAGATATCGATGACGGGCAACAGCAAGAGGGAATTCAAACGCATTCAAAATCAAACAGCCTCGGTCATCATAGTAAACATAGCCTGAACCTGAAGGAGATAGAATCTGGAAAACAGGACATAGAAGAGATAAAAGGATGGAACAGTCCCATAATGTGATAAAAGGCACCATTCAGGCCAAGTAAAAGTAAAACCGCTGCACCAGAAAACCAACACTAAACACCACGGATATTCGCCTGGTCCTGGCACCGCACCCCTTGTAGTACATTTTTGAAAAGCGGAATCAAATTTGACCCGCAGGGAGAGGAGAATGAAACACAGTCCCTCGGGAATAGTAGAGATCGAAATAAAACAAGAAGAAGATTAAACAAGAACTTGGAGTATGTAGGAGACTCGGAGAGAATTTCAAAGGAAAAAAAATCATTCCATGGTAAGCAATACAAAGAAGAAATCATAGCTCGGACTCAGGGTTCTCGTTCGTCTCTGCAGCAGAAGCAGCGGTGGCCTGTGCCTCTCCGCTCGGAGCTGCATCGTCATTAGGTGATGGAGCACGGCTGCTGCCATTGCTAGCGTTGAGAGCCTCCAGGGCTTCCGTCGCGTGAAGGTTCTCCATAGGCTCGGACTCGGGCTCGACCTCTTCTTGATTGGTGAGATCCGCAAAGACATCATCCAAGTTCTGACGAGGGCTGCTGCTAGCGAATGGGGCATCACGACCGAAACGTGGAGGGCTGAAGAGAGGCTCCATGCCCTGCTGAGGCGTGGGCGACCGAGGGAGGAAGGAGGGAGATTCGGAGGCCGCGGCAGCAGGTAGGAATGCGGAAGAGGACGTTGGCGCAAATGCAGGGGTAGAATCACTTGCGGGAAGAGAGTAATTGGCAGAGAAAGGATATGATGCCGCAGTGGCATCCGGCATGGGAGTCAACGTGGGCCCAGTTGTTGTGGGTACGCCGTTGCTGGAAGGTGATGGCGCTGGCTGTAAAGAGCCGGGCCGGGACGTTTGAGCGTCGATCGACTTTCGCTTTCCTGCCACCATGTGCTTAGTGCGGAGATGCTCAGGAAGATCCTCGGGGCGTTCTACGCCAAGCTGAGCCATGATCTTCTGCTGCTTAGTCGGACGCGGCTTGCGCGTTGACAAGGACTGCTCGAGGATTGGAGGTGCCTCCGGTGCAACGGGAGCCCATTTGTGAATCTCCTGGCGGAAGAAGTTGGTCTCGTAAGCCAGAAGGACTTCGGCACCCTCAATCTTTCGCAGATAGAAAATCAACGTCGGCACTTCCTCGGTGGTGGTACAGGCAGCGTTGGTGAAACCATGAAGGAAGTCACGGAAGGCAGTCGCTTGATTGATGATTCTGTCCAGAACCTCTTCCTCATCGGGCTGGAAGGGCAAGCTAGCCATTTCTGTCTGCCAGTCCAGCAGGTCCTCGAGCTTAGGACGAGCTGCATCGCGAGGGATCTTCTGCCGCCAGTCGCAGATGGGGCAGGTGTACTTGTCGAATTCCTTGACTTTGCCGCGCGCAATCTTCAAGCATTTGCCATGGTACCATTCGTGGCAGACTTCGCACTCAATCATCATTCCAGCTTCAGAATGACGGCAGATACAGAAGACATCACGCTTCCGAGACTTCGGACCCCACACGTTGGGGGCAGGAGTTTCAAGTAGCCCATCAGGAGTATTATCCCGAGACGAGGGCTCCACGGGCGGCCGATAGCTATCCTCCAAATCGAAGCAGTAAGAGTTTCGCTTCTCCACGTACTCCATGTGTGACTTCAGAATATGCAAAGGGGCATTAGCCTTGCCGAAGAGTTTCTTGCCCTTCCTCATCCAATCCTCGTGGCGTTTCTGCTCGCGTTCCAGGTCAATCGCCCCAATCGGACGACTGTTCAGCTGTTCCAGAGACTCCGTGAGTTCACGAACATCCTTGTACTTCGGACGATTCTTCAGCTCCGGGTCTTTGCTCTTCTCATAGAGCGTCTGAATCCGCTTCTGTGCTTCCCGTTGCTTGGTCAAGATGGCATCAACGGCGGCAAGAGTTTCAGGAGATACGGGGAATCGAGAGGCTTGTGCGGAGAGAGCCTCCAGTTGTTGGTAATGAACCGCCTCAACGGCCATCAACTCCTTGGCCTTGGCTTCCCAGGCATCGCCGTGGCGAGCCATCTCCTTGAAATGAAGCAAATGCTCGTTGGTGTCCTTCAGACCAAGTTGCTCTCCAGAGGCAATGAGATCCTGACAATCATTGAGGGTGAGGTATTGCTCCCGTTTGCGAGCAGCCTCTTCCGTCCACTTCATTTGTTGATGGATTTTCTCCAGGTGTTCCACTTCCGGGATTTCGACGTTGAAGTTTCGGCCAGCTTCAACGAGCTCCTCGATCTCCTGGGCCGATCGCGTATGCGGGTTCCTTAGGGCAAGGTTAAGGTCCTGACGGAATTTCTCGATTTCGCGGGTCTTCTCTTCCAGGGCCGCCATCTGTGGACAGTCGAAGGAAAGTTTATCAGCCTCTGCCAGAAGGGCGTAGATGTTCTCCACTTTGCGGACTTCTCGGTCGCGATCGTCCAGCTGCGCCGCCTTGGAGCCGGGTTTGCGCCACGCCTTCTCGTTTTTTCTCCGGTTCTGCTGCTTCCGGGTGATGTAGTTGTTCGCTTCCTCAACCCATTTGTCGCAGCGCTGGACGAACGCCGCAAGATCTTGGAGGCCAGGCAGGTGGTACGGGATTTTCTCACCTTCACTGAGCAAATTGTGGAGAGCCTTGAGCTGAGGCTTGGGCTCATCCTCCAAGGTCTTGTCGAGCTTCTCTCCCCAAATTTCCGGGATTCGGGCACGTTCCTGGACCTTTTGCACGGCCGACTTGAGCTGGTCGTCACTCATGCGGTAGCGGAGCGTGTGTCCAGGTCCGAGTAGCTTCTGTGATGGGGGCTCACCACAGCAGTCATAGACCTCCGCATGCATCAGGCAAAGTGTCTTGCCTGACTTGTGGCAACGGAACTGGGTGAGGTAAGTGTACGCCTTGCAGTGCTGGCACTGGTAATCATCCTCCGGAAGGTCCTCCTCTTCTACTACGAACTTAAGCTGACAATCACCTTTGGGGGGGTTGGCACCAAGACCGCAGTTATGAGGCGCCGCATCTCTGTGGCGAGCTAGGAACGATGCTCGATCGTTCAACTCCCTGTTGGTACTTCGCTCAAGCGCAGGTGCAAGCCATTTCGCAGTTGTGATGGAGTTATCTCGTGCTGCCGCTGTAAAAAGCAACTCATCATGAGAGAAGCATGGGTGACGGCGGAAAGTCTGAAGGCGCTCAACTCCCGCAGCGCCGAAGGGCTCCCAGTCTGCAGGTGCAAAATTGACAGCCTCGTTGAAGTTGAAGCCATGGTTGAAACCGGCGTGGTAGGCTTGAGGGAAAGTAAGGACAAACTGGCCTGCTCTCTGGTCCACCGCATAGACATTAACACCAGCCTTGCGGAGTTTGTCAGGAGGCATCAGCGTCACAAGCTGGAAAAGAAGATCCGGCTGGCCCTCGAACAACTCCGGGACTGCCTCTCGCATGGCATTCTCAAAGGCCTCGGCGTCGGCACCGGGGATACCGTACCAAGTTTTGGTAGCGCCAAAGTGTTGATAGTTCGCAGAATAGGCATAATGATCCTCGTTGTGCCAGCAGAAGGTTGAGAAGCACATTCCAACATAGACCCACGGCACAGTCATCCCAGAGATGTCAGATTTGATGTGACGGAAGAGAGAATCCCCGTAGAACGGCAGAACGTTCAAGTTCCACGGATCAGACGAATACTGGTCAAGAGGATTGCGCTCAATGGTTGGGAAGCCACTGCCATGAGTAGTAGAGTGGATGTCGGCGCCGTACTCGACTTCGACCGTCTCATGCAGATCCACTACCAACTTCCAGAACTCGGCCTCGACGTCATCCTCGGTCTCTCGTCGGTGGGTGTTGAGTACTGGATCAAATGGCATCTTTGAGGCGAAATATCGCTTCTTGAACTCGTTGGCCTTTTCTTGGAATTGCTTGAGCGAGTAAACACCGCCATCCTCGAAACCGAACTCTCCAGTGCCAACCAGGCACTTCGGGCAATGCCAATCGTGATCGGAGGGGGAGGTCGTAGTGGGATCCAGACAAGTAGTATGGTAGCCAAGTTCACAGCTGTCGCATACAAGGATCGTTGAACGATTGTCGGACTTTCCACAAGACTCGCATTTCTAAAAGATCAATATCAGATGAATACTCGTGTACACCAGAAAGATACACTTACATCTCCGGTTCTTTGCGCGCCATTGCGACCTTTGGGTGGTGCTGGTCGAAGAAGAGACATATGAGACCCGGCCACGGTTGGTGGCATATCTGAAAGTACTAAGAGTTAGAGTGATCCGATGACTCGACATCAGCGTCAAACAATACCTTTCTTGAGGCGCTTGCTACGGCGCCCACTTCCACCATCATCACCATTCTCACCCTGCGAGCCACTCTCATCGTGACTGATCGCACGCTTCACAGGCTGTCCAGGTTGCCCGTTCGGCACTGGTGTGAAGTGAGAGGGATGCTCAGAGACACTTTTGGGCGTCGAAACTCCGTTATCACCTTCATGCTTGATGGGTGGACCATTGTTGACCGGGGTAAAAGCGGGAGAGTGGTTCACCGCAGTGAAACCACCTGCACCGGCATTGACAGGAGTAAAGCCGGAGGGAGCTGGACGAGGGGGAGGGGGAGGCGTGGGCTCCACGGAGGGGGTGGGCTTATCGACGGGTTTTTCCATTGGGGTGCTCATCACGGGTGCCATGCGCATCGAAGGGGTTCCATCGCGAGCTTTGGACGGGGTGCCATTCTCCTCCAATGTGGGCTTCTTGGTCATAGGCGACTGACGCGGAGACGGGGTGTAAGGGCCACCATGTTCCAGTTCGAGCTGTTGCTGGACGCCAGGCTTGGCGCGGGCAAGGTACTCCTCGTACGGTTGCAAATACCGCTGATAGGAGTTTTTGAGCGAGGTGGACAGAGAGGACATGATCTTTCCGCTGTAGCCAAGGTCACGACCAATTTCGGCCCATTTCTTAGTTTTGCAAACAGATTCGAATCCGCCTCGGACCTCGACGGCCTTTTTCAGCTTGTAGAGATCCAGAGGGCGTTTGTCTACACTAGGTAACCGACTGTAATTCGTCCCGTGTTGCTTGTGAAACATGGCAAGCCCGTCGATATAGTTCATGTTGGCGCGGTTTCCTGATTCAGAGTCTAGGTTAGAACCGCGCTGCGGAGAGACTCCACCGGCAGCAACATCGGCTGAACGCGGGGCCATACCTCCTTCGACCGAGTTGAGTTCTTGTCGACGGGTTTTGAAGTGGAATCGCTGTGAAAGCATCCAGAGGTTAGCGTACACACACCAGAGGACATGATGGAAGCAGCTGGAGGTACAGTCGGGCAGGAGACCGAAAAATGCTGGCCACAAACAGACTCGCCCCCAGGCCGATCCTCGGAAGCAGAATCAAACACGCGAGCACGGGGGAAAACCTACCTCTGTGTCAATCGCGAAGGGAGGCTGCCAGTTCTCCGGAGGGATCACTCGACAGATTCCGTATTTCCTTCCTTCCGGCGCAATCTTTTGAATGTACGCCACGGGATCCTTGAATTCCTCCTCGGTTGGGCGAAATGTCGGGGCCTCGGGCAAGCCATGAGGGCGCACGCGCTTGGAGGGCTCGCGGGGAGCATTGGGTTGGCCGCGGCGCTCAACCGTAGAGAGATCCAGAGGTGCTGATCTGCGAGCGCTCAGGGGCACATTGTGTGAATGCGACGGGTGGGTGCTGGCCGAACGAGTGGGCTGGCGGCCCATGGAGGATTGAGCAGCCATGGAAGGTGGAACGGTGGAGGCCGGAGCCACCATCTCTCAAGGTCGTTGAACGTAAGGCAGACTGGCGTGAACAAGAAGATACAGCCTGCGCCTGGTTGGTTGAATACCGGGGGAGGTGTCAAGAGTGGTGCGATGAGCGCATTGGAGGCGTGGGTAGGAAGGGTGGATGATGAGATGCGAGAGCAAGGGCGGAGGACCTGCGATATCCGAAAGGTAAGAGGATTACCAGTTTCTGTGTTTTAAAAAATGAAAACACTAGAAAAGAGGGGGCGGATAAAAGAAAGGGAGAGATTGGGAGAGAGGAAGGGAGAAAAGGGTTGATGAGAGTTGTGGGGGATGAGGAAGGCGCAGAGAAGGAAAGAAGGATGGAATTGATAGTGGAGGAATGAGATTATGTGCAGTACAAGCAGTGTACCACAGTCCCATAGGCTTCGAGCGGACCAGGTCCGGAGAGCCGGGGCCAAAGTACTGGGAATGTCACTCGGCTGTATATTTCTCGCCTGAAAGGAACCTACGAGTGACTTGGACGGTTTGGGACTCCACAAAAGTAAAGGTGACTGGTTGACCTGAACTCAACGACCTCCCATATCTTCCAAATAACCATCGGTGACTAATTCGCTAATTCACTTTTTCTGTCCAGACGAGTACAAAGCAAAAATGTATTCATGTACTGTAGTGAACAGTCTCTAGACATCATTATTCGAGAGTGAAGGTCCCTTGGCTACAGCCACAAAGCCATGGTACATGTGTAAATATGGCGACCAGTACTCCGTACTTCCGTACGGTATGGTAAATCCCGGTATGATCGGGCAAGTCTATTGTAGTGAAGGGAGGAAGATTCGGGGTCCTTCGGGTCCCCCGTGCCTGGCGGAGACCGCGGTCGATATAAAATACGGCTGAGATCAGTAATTATCGGTAATCTCCGGCATATCCAGGGTGGATGTAATTTATACCGGTACCCTTCATCGACGCCGCAAACGGGCCACCGTATGTAGTTTCTCTCTTCTTTATATAACAAAACCGAGGCCCAAGCGGGTTCTTAACAAAGGGAGAAATGGGCCTTGTCCTGTGACACATCACCTTTCCCCTACGGCTAAAATACAGCACATCAAGTAGACTTTTTGGCAACTTATCCTGGCCCGACAAAAGTTAAAACAAACCAACGCATAAGCTGTGAGAAATTTAAAATAAGAAACAATACAACCCTCTGCATACAACCATTACATATATCGTCATCATCGTGGATGGATACCAATTTCGTATTAAAACCACTAGATATAGTTATGGGTCACCTGATGACATGGATGTCGCTTACACTAGATTGAAACGGGCGTTTCTAGGTGATCGTTAAGCGATCTGAAAAATTTTCTGGCGCGAAGAATGGATTGGACTGTGTCGCAGATTGCGTCGACGTCGCATCAAGCTAGATCGACGAGATCTGCCGAGGATTGGGCCTAGCGGATGGCCCCCTCGGTCATCAGTGTCATCCCATACGGAAATACCAGTCCCTGAATACAATACTCTTAAAACAGTCTCAAAATTAGTCACTTCACTATCAGTTAGCAATCTGTTTAACCTCAAGGATACACAGTGTGTCCAAGAATCCATTAATAATTTAGATTGACTACTACTACCAACGACCCCCAAGCCCAAGCCGAGTAGACCCCCATCATGTGATCGCGTTATTTACCAAGTGGGCCCATGCGACAGACAGTACTCCATACAGATACTCAACTTATATTATTGCAACAAAGTTGCTGTAACTAACGGGAAAGAACCAAGTCCCTGAGGTCTGTAAAAGGGTCAATTCGAAACACCCCAATCCTGATCTACCCACCACACCATGGACATCCAGGGGAAACCCAAGCCAATCCCGGCTTATTACTGCTGCTATCTGCTCCGTTCAACCGTTCGGCACGCCTCACTTTATATCGGCTCGACGCCAAACCCGATCAGACGACTGCCGCAGCACAATGGAGACGCCAAAGGTGGGGCTAAGCGGACTTCGCGCGACAAACTACGGCCCTGGGAAATGGTGCTGGTTGTCGAGGGGTTCATGAGTCGCGTCGGGGCGTTGCAGTTTGAGTGAGTTGGGGCACAATATACATATGCCCATTTTTGCTATATACTAAATACTCATAACTATGCAGATGGGCGTGGCAGCACCCTGAAAAATCACGCCATCTGCTAGAGGATGGCAGAGAACTGGATATCCAATCTCAAGTTCATACCAATTCGAAGACAGGCAAGGCCAAGCCGCGAGCCTCTCGATCAAGAAGATCTTTGACTGCTCACTTGGAAGACTTGCACTCGCTTCTTCGCTCTGTCTACTTCGCTTCCTGGCCTTTGCGCGTCCGCTTCTTCCGCGGAGATGTCTATCGCGTTTGGGGGATCTGGAATGAGCGAGTCGACACCCCTTTGCCCAACAACAAGATCATCTTAGACGGGGACTGTCCAGGACAAGGCAGCAAGGATCCCGTCGTCGGTAGTATCAATGGGTTGTCCGTGGATTATACCAAGCTCGAAGATTACCTAGAGAAGTCCATGTTTCTTCTCGATGATGCACAAGACCTCCGATGCAAACTGTGCGGCGCTCTGGTGGTTCCACATATAGAACAAATTGTGGTGTGTCCGCACACACATTGTCGAGGTGCACACCACCTCTTATGTCTATCCGAAGCATTCCTCAAGGGCACCGATGATTCGGATATTCTCATACCAACGAGCGGAGTCTGCCCATCTTGCGAGACCATCGTGTCCTGGCCACTAATGATGCAAGAGCTCAGTCTCCGCAATCGAGCCGAAAAAGAAGTCCGCACTATTCTGCGGAGGAAAGAGAAGCGCGATCGCAAGGAAATTGCAAATAGCTCGTCCAGCAAGGACAAAGCAGCACCGGCACGGCAGGCGTCCATTGAGCCTAGCCAGCAAGCGCCAGCGGACCCAGGATGTCCATTGACCGCTGATGACCCTCTGTTGGATGACGGTTGGTACGAAGAAATCGATATGGAATCAGACACGGAGCATGGCACACAACGACACCGATCTCCCCCGCCACCTTCCAGACTAGAGATCGTCATTGAAGACAGTGATTGGGACGATGCCGAGATCATCGAATGATACACAAGGCGCTCCAGCACCGCAGCATTATATTAACATTGATATCAATCTAACCACCCGGGCTAATTGGCAAGCGGCCCTAACGTCCTCAACGGCCCAACAGTATCCAATTGCGCCACGCAGCCCGCAACAGCAGCCTGGATATCCCTCGAGACCTCCTCCAACGTCCTCCCAGCATCAACCACGCAAACATCCTTCTGCCGCTCAAACAACGTGCGAAACAACTCCCGCACGCGAGTCTGCATACTCTCATTCTCGTACCGCTCAGCACCAAAGCCGCCCCGTTTCGCAGCCTCCTTGGCAGAAATGCTCAGAAACAGGCAGATATCAGGCTGCGGGAGCCCGATCTCGGGCTGCCAGGCCCACTCCAGCGAGAGGGTGGGGTTGGCTTTCGCGGCCGAGTAGACGGCGCCGGAGTATGAGTAGCGGTCGATGATGAGGGTGATTCCGGCGGCGATGTCTTGCTCAATGCTTTTGGCGAGTTCCCATCGGTTCGCGGAGAAGAGGAGGTGGATGGAGTGGTCGTCTTGGTTGGCGGAGCCGCGGAGGTAGCCATCTATGAGCTTCCCGATGGGGGTGGTCCTGTCTGAAATGGGAATTAGGATCATGTCATAGCAATCGGGACTCATGGATATGAGAGGAATTACCTGGAAATCGAATATATTTCACATTATGCCCTTGTTTGGAGAGGTAGTCTCGTAGTAACTCGCATTGACTCGATTTGCCTGCGCGGTCGAGACCCTCGACGACAATCAGGGCGCCGCGTCGCGTCCGCGTTTGTTGCGAAGCTGTCATTCTGGTAGCTGTTGCAGCGGAGTGGACAGAGTTATTAGATCACGGAACCAAATATTTGATCTCAGGCTCAATGGCTCTCTCTATTTCGCCTGTTCTTGTAAATCGGAGGGTGGTAGTTCAAAAGGAAGAAGAAGAGTGACGGGACCCTTGTTTAATGGACTCGGCCCCAAGCCTCTTTTTTTCTGCCGCCTCCGCCGATAAGATCGCAAGATTCCACCTCCGCCAGCATGGCCACTCAATAACCTCAGCCACCATGGATTCCGAGCCCTCCCCGTCCCACGAGATGACATTTAGCATCCTGGGCTCTGCCGCGCCAGTGCTGGCCCCTCGAGTGGGCAAATTGGCCCTCGCCGGCCGCCAGGCGATCGCGACGCCGAATCTCGTCCCGCTTTCATCGCGGGGCGCCGTGCCGCATATCTCGCATGATATGGTGCGCAAGGAGACTTCGATTAACAGTCTGTATATCGGATTGGAAGACTGTATGTGTGATCTGTGATCTCTTCATCTACTCTGGCTGTTAGGGTGTACTGTGGCATAGCTCATACTGACCACGCGACATGTCTTTGCTCTGACTAGTCATCGAAAGGAAACACCCTGCCCCGCTATATAATGTCCCCGCCGCAGCGCACGAGTCGCCATTGAGAAAGTTCATATGCGCGCAGGACGATGCGACTCTCCTTCTTGGCCCACGACGATTCCCCGCGATCGCATGCCCGCCCAACAACACCGAGACCTCCATCGCGATCTCGACCTCTGTCGGGTTTCGGCAACTCGAGGCTCACAGATATATTGAAGCTATTCAGAAGCTGAAGCCCGACATTGCCATTGGTATGGCGGATATGGTCCTCGGGAGAGCGCCGGGCCTGAAGAGGCGGGGTAAGATGGTCGATCGGACACATGCATATACTCGCGATGCGCTGGAGCATCTATATGGGGAATCCCTGGCGGATGAGAAGAAGTCAAAGGCAAAGTACTTTGCGCCAGTGCTGCCACTAGACAACACGCAGCAATCGCTGTATCTAGATGATTTGGAGAGCGAGTTCCGAGACTACATCGCGGGATTGGCGCTGTACGAGTCAGCCTCTTTGGGCTTCATCCCCGAAGCGCTGGGTAGCCTACCCCGATTATTGCTGAGCGATCCATCGAGTCCTCACGAGATTCTGCGCGAGATCTCTCTCGGCGCAGATCTCTTGACCGTACCTTTCCTGCAGGGATGCTCAGATGCTGGCATTGCGCTAGACTTCGCATTCCCCGTTCCGGAGGCAGTACAAGCCCGCGGCGAGCCGCAGCCGCTTGGTCTTGACCTTTGGTCAACGGAATATGCCAAGGATGTCTCTCCACTAGTCGAGGGATGTCAGTGCTACGCGTGTCGAAAGCACCACCGTGCCTACTTTAATCACCTTCTGCGCGCAAAGGAGATGGCGGCATGGGCACTTCTCCAAATGCACAATCACCATGTGGTGGATCGTCTCCTCGCTGGTGCGAGAAAGAGCATCCAGCGCGGAACTTTCGAAGAAGATGTTCAGGCATTCCACCGCGCATACGTCGCTGATTTGCCTGACCGAACGGGCGAGGGCCCTCGGTAAGTTCGACCCAACATGAATCCTTACCCTCACTGTATCATGCTGACAAGCAACAGACTACGCGGTTACCAAATGCCAGCTGCCGGGCCTAACCAGCCCCGGCGTATGCCCAAAGTATACGGCCGCCTGGATGACCTCTCGCAGAAATTCGCCGAGTCTCAGTCCTCGGTTGCTACTCCAGATACGGATGCAGAGGGACTCGAGAAGCACGGGTTTGCGGGGAAGATCTAATTAAGCGATTTTTGCAGCGTTAATGATCTGTTGCTAGAGAGTTGTGACACTCGCCATTAGAAGCATCCTGGAAACAGGCGTATGTTTGGATGATTTTGATTGAATTCTGTGTTTTGGAAATGCATATGAGAGAGCCTTGGCTGCCTACCCTACAGTTACATAGTGGATCAACCTCGAGTTGAATATCAAATGAGAATTACGACTCATGAAAGTAGTGGTTCAATTTCATATAATCATTCCATCGATCGCAAAAGCACCCAGGAAAGTACTGTACAGGATCCAAGATCTCATGATACCACCAGTCTTTTTCACATGGCCAGAATAAATAGATCATCATCGTCGCAGTCAGACAGAGAAAAAAAAATAGGCGAAAAACAAAGAAGAAAGGAAAAGATGAGGGTATATCTAGCAGATGCATTTTAAGCAGAAAGACTCTGTCCATATTACTGAGTCTCGCCCGCCAATACACGCCACATCCACTTGACCTCATCCTCTTCCTCTTTGCTGCCTTGCGGTGTACCCGCGCCAAATTGCTGACCGACAACGCAGACGAGCCAGGTGTCATTCTTGGTCGTGTCCAGGAAGCGCTCGGTAGGTGAGCCACGCGGGTAAATGCGGCGCCATTCGTCCCAGATGCGGAAGGCTTCCTCGCCCCAGGCGCGGAAACTGACTTCTTCAATGATGGTAGGAGTGACGATCTCCTTGCCACGGAAGACACCCCAGGTGACGGCATTAACGCTATCGGGGTTGTCGTTGAGCTCGTCGAGCTCGACATCGGCCGGCTGGGCAGGGAGCGAGGACTCGAAGGCGCCGGTGTTGTTGGTTGCGAACCATACGAGCTTGTCGTGGCCGTGCTTCTCAAACAGGGGCTTGAGAATGGTATTGTAGTCCTTGCTGGGGCAGAAGAACTCGACGAAAGGCTTCTGGAAGACAAAGCCTTCCCGCTGGGGGCCCCAGCCAAAGATGTGATGGTCGCTGCGGACACCGTTGACAGCGGGCTGTGAGGCCAGGGTCCACCAGCCGCGGCCGTCGATGAGCTTGAGCAGCTCCGGGCGAATAAGCTCTGTCTCTGCATTCAGACCGGCACCTTCCTCCGCACCACCCTCTGACCAGGGCACCATGTACAGGTCCCCGGAGACGTGGCGACGGAACAAGGTGCTGATATCGGGGTTCTCAACGGGATGGCCCCAGATCCGGCGGGCCACGGCAGAGGTGACGTGGAGGGACGGACCATATCCATCGATCTCACCGAAGGCTGGAGAGCGGGCATCACCCCATCGACCGTTAGGGAAGTCATCCCATGTGGCCTCTCTGCCGAGAGAGCCCAGTCCCTCGGAGATCTGAAGAGTCGTGCCCCGGCCAGGAAGCATTGCTGGCTGTCCCACGCTGTTGGCGAGAGCCTCGTGGACGGAATCCTGAGAAGATCCTTTAGCGGAAAGCTTGTCCACAATCACACGGTTGTGTGGCTGTGAGTTGATAGAAGAAGCCCGACGTCTAGCCAGGCGAGCTGATGCACCAAGAGGCACGACACCGTCGGCCTCCACAATAGCATTGTCATCTTCGATATCAGTTGAGGCAGGAATCAGATCACAGCGCTCTAGAATGAACGACACTGTCTTCTCCAAGTTCAAAGTATAGAAATGGAATCCTCGTGGTCCCGGGGACTTGAGCTCCTGCATACCTCCAACGATCTCGCTGACAATATCCACACCGGCTCGCTTGATGGCGTCATCATCGTGCTTCAGTTCTTCCATGCGCTTGGCGATGGGATCTGGAATGTGCACGTGGCTGAGCTTTGTCACGCGAGTGAGAATCTTGTAGCTATGGATGGGCATGAGACCCGGGATGATGGGGATGGTTTTGAAGACGCCAGACTCATGATTCCGAAGCATGTTCTCAAACTTCTTGTATCCCTCAATGTCATACGTGAGCTGTGTCATGATGAAGTCTGCACCGGCGACGGTCTTCTCAATGAGGTATGGCAGATCGCGAACCGGATCTTGGACATCCTGGAACGAGTCGGCAGGATGACCCTCGGGGTACGCAGCAACACCAATGCAGAAGTAGTCGCCATGCTGCTTGCGAATGTACCGCACCAGGTCGACGGCGAAAGTGAAGTCCTTGTTGCTATCGTCCTCTCCATGCATATTGTATTCCTCGCTTCGGGGAGGGTCTCCTCGCAGAGCCAGAATATTGCGGATGCCCAGTACCTTGGCCTCCTCCAACGCCATGTCCACCAACGCCCGACTCATGTTCGTGCATGTCAGATGCAACACCGTCGTCAACTGCAACTGGCGCTGGCAGACTTCCGCCAGCTCGAGGGAACGGGCCGCCGTGCTTCCGCCTGCACCCCAAGTGACCGTCACAAATAGCGGGCGTAGAGCCTGGGCCATGCGCTCCAGACGTGCAGACAGGTTCGCAAAACCCTAGAGTAGCCATCCGATTAGCATGTTTGAGTCATTTCCTCGATTTCTCGTCTTCTCGCCATCGCGAGCGCACACGCGGGGTTACCCCACCATCCGGGTCTTAGGAGGGAAGAACTCCAGCGAGAAGTAATTGGCATCCGGCGGCAATGCCGCGATCTTCTCTGTAATCTTCTTCTCCATTGCGAACGATGTTGTGGTCGGCAATGGGAGAGGGGGTTGAAGGGGAAGAGAGAAGTTTTGGGTAGAAGTGGACCTTCATGGACTTCTCCAATAGAGGTTGGTCGCATCGGGAAATATCAAGGTCTACGCCTGCCGATGACGGCCATGCCGCGTTCTGCGCTAATACCCAACATTTCCGACCTATTACTTGTATCCAATGTTTTTTATTGTCCTGTTTCATTGCTCCAACGTCATCTTTATAGCTCGAAACAAGCTCATCGGGAAAAGAAGAGAAAAAAGGCTCGCCCGGAAAGGCGATTACTCAGCGCATTTGAGATGGATCCATCCATCCTACAGTAGCTGGAGGTTATACTCTATGGTTACTTCATACAGTGCTAGAGGACGAGTGAATGAGCGACTCTTTTCGGAATTCCGTCTGATCCTTTATTTTAGATTGTACAAATTCAGAATCCATTATATCCGAATATCCCTCAAGATGAGATATACTACTCCTCTGCAAACTGATCTCTATCGGCCGCCGTAATATTACGAGCCCGCGCGATCGCCAACCGAACTCCAGCCGCCACAACACGCCAGAACGCCCGGTCCCTATTGCCAAAGCGAGGCATATTACCCTCTCGACACTCACCGTATACTTCCGATCTACTCATTGACAACACCATATTCCACCATGACTGTCCGGCGTCCCTTGAGTTTCCCGACCCTTCTCCGTCCGGTCCGCGCCAACGCCGTGCGACAGCCTGGACCATTGTCACGAAGGACTATGTCCACGCCTCCGAATTCTTCGCAAGCCCCAAAGTCAGCTCAAGCAAGCCCCAAAGATTCCCGATCCCGTCTACGCCGCTTCAATGACCGACTACCACAATTCCTTCGCACATACACAACACCGCTTTTAGGAGCTCCGGTCACACATGTCACCTCCTTCCTGGTCTTACATGAAATCACCGCGATATTGCCGCTGTTCGGGCTGGTCGCGGCGTTCCACTACGGCGCATGGATGCCGGATCTCAGCTCGGATTCTGAGTCGGGGAAAAGTAATGCCTTGGACGAGGGAGCGAAGCGATTTGGACGCTGGCTAAGGAAGAAGGGCTGGGTTGAAGAATCCGATGTCAATGCTGTCGCGGAGCACGAGGTGGCGCAAAAAGAGCGAGCTGGTGTACGACTGGTGCTGGAATTTGCTACGGCGTATGCAATTACAAAAGCTCTACTGCCACTCCGTATAGCAGCTAGCGTGTGGGCCACGCCATGGTTTGCAAGGACGATTCTTACGCCAACCACGAATGCAGCTAGGAGGCTGTTCGGCAAGAGCTGAGCTTGACTGCACTCTACATTACTGATACCAAGACAGTTTGTACTCATAAATCATATGATGTATGTTTGATTTTGTAGCCATTCAAGGCCTTGACTCAACACTATTGCAATTCTATACCGCAAGCAGCCGAGGGCAGACACTCTTCAGGCACAAGCCTCGTGGAGCGAGCAAATTTACTCGTAGATCCACTGGGCCTGGGTGGCCTTCCACTTGAGGACCTCGGAGGGAGAGAACCAGAGGGCAATCTCCTTCTTGGCGTTCTCAACGCTGTCGGAGCCGTGGCAGACGTTGCGGCCGACATCGATGGCGTAGTCACCACGGATGGTGCCGGGGGCGGAGGCCAGGGGGTTGGTGGCACCGAGGATGGTGCGGCCGGTCTTGACGGCGTCCTTGCCCTCCCAGACCATGGCGCAGATGGGGCCGCTCAGCATGTCTAGCAAAGATAGGTTAGAAGCTTGCCTTAGTGGGAAGGGGGTTATGATCGGAGCATTGCAGAAACTCACAGGAGATGAGGCCCTTGAAGAAGCCCTTGCCGGCGAGGTCAGCGTAGTGCTTCTCGAGGTGCTCCTGGCTGGGGGAGGTGAGCTTCATGGCAACGAGCTTGAAGCCACGGTTCTCGAAGCGAGAGATGATGGGACCAACGAGGCCACGCTGAAAGGGTGGAGTTAGCGATTGAAGTTCAATTGGCGATCTGGCCGACTAGTCGTTGCAATTTCGGCCTCCAGAGGCTGGTATTCGTACCTGGACACCATCGGGCTTGATGGCAATGAAACTGCAGCAAATAATCAGCTTCAACTTCACACCGCCAGTAGCGTCGCAAGAGGGGCGCAAGAAAAACAGCAATGCAGGGGTAGGGTAGAGAGTATAGAACAGGCATTGGGGGTAGATTCGGTCACTTACGTCTGCTCGTCGGACATTTTGATGGATTGGGACTTGAAGATTTAAGGATCAGCAAGGGATGAGGAGCAAAAAGAGGAGGGAGGGAGAGACGAGAATAAATACCTGTGAGTCTTTTTTTGGCTGCGATTGGTGGGGCTGAGGGGTGTCCTCTGCCTGAGGCAGGAAACCCGACACCTCGAGACTCCGAGAGACTAGAGCGGAGGGCCTTTTTGGTGGCCTGATTTTATGCCTTGTCGCCTCGTAGCCTTACAGCCTCAGGCAGATTACCCCAGCTCTCCACCGTCAGGCCAGCCTGGAGCTTCCCTCATTGACAAGTGTACCGCCCTTCGGATGCAGGTCCACACCGAACTCTTACGAAGCATTGGGTCAGAGATTGAGGGTCTCTGATTGTATCTATCCTCGTCATCATGGCCAGGAGCCGGCCTGCGTCTCGTTGGACGCTATCACTCTCCTTGGTTGTTCTTATCGCATGCATTGTTGTCCCCGGATGTAAGTTCTCACCTTCACCTACCGGGACTGATCTTTTCCCCAAGAGCTAATCGAGTTGGTGTGAATAGTGGCTGTGAAACACGAAAACTTTAAAACTTGTGATCAATCTGGCTTCTGCAAACGAAACCGAGCCTACGCCGATAATGCCTCCGCGCAAGGCCCGTCCTGGAGCTCCCCCTACGAGCTTGATCCAGCCACTATTCACTTTAAGGACGGCCAATTGACTGGAGATCTTGTGAAATCCATCTCAGATACCGAGAAAGTCCACTTGCCTCTTACTCTTTCTTTCCTGGAATCCGGTGCCACTCGCCTGCTTGTTGATGAAGAGAGGCGCTTGAAGGGTGATGTCGAGATCCGACATGACAGCAAGGTGAACAAGAAGCGTTACGATGAAGCCGAGAAGTGGGTTATTGTCGGTGGCCTGGATGCCAGCAAATCGGCAACTTTGGACGCACAATCTGAGACCGGGTTCACCAAGGTCTTGTATGGGCCCGGTGACAAGTTTGAGGCGATCATTCGTCACGCTCCATTTGAGGTCGAGTTCCAGCGGGATGGTCAAACCCATGTCCAGCTCAACCACCAGGGCTTCATGAATATGGAACACTGGCGGCCAAAGGTGGATGGCAAGGAGGAAGAGTCCGGAGAAGATGAGAGCACTTGGTGGGAGGAGAGCTTCGGTGGAAACACAGACTCCAAGCCTCGAGGCCCCGAGAGTGTTGGTCTCGATATCAGCTTCCCGGGCTACAATCATGTCTTTGGCATTCCTGAACATGCAGACTCGCTGTCTCTCAAAGAGACCCGAGGTGGTTCTGGTAACCACGAAAACCCTTACCGCATGTACAACTCAGACGTCTTTGAGTACGAGCTCGACAGCCCTATGACCTTGTATGGATCAATTCCGTTCATGCAGGCCCACCGCAAGGGCTCCACTGTGGGTGTCTTCTGGCTCAATGCCGCTGAGACCTGGGTCGACATTGTGAAGAAGAGTGCTTCGTCCAACCCGCTTTCGATGAGCGCCGCTTCGAAGACCAACACTCACACCCACTGGTTCTCCGAGGCCGGTCGGATCGATCTCTTTGTCTTCCTGGGCCCCACTCCCCAGGATCTCAGCAAGACCTATGGTGAACTCACCGGTTATACTCAGCTACCCCAGCACTTTGCCATCGCCTATCATCAGTGCCGCTGGAACTACGTCACTGACGAGGATGTGAAGGAAGTGGATGCCAAGTTTGACAAGTACCAGATTCCCTATGATGTGATCTGGCTCGATCTGGAATACACCGATGACCGGAAGTACTTCACTTGGGACCCTCTTACCTTCCCCAACCCTAAGGGTATGCAGGAGAAGCTTGACGCGTCCGAGCGGAAGCTTGTGGTCCTGATTGACCCTCATATCAAGAACAAGGATGACTATTACGTCTCTAAGGAACTGAACAGCAAGGGCCTTGCTGTTCAGAACAAGGACGGCGAAGTATATGACGGATGGTGCTGGCCAGGTTCCTCCCACTGGATTGACTGTTTTAACCCCGCCGCATCCCCGTGGTGGACCAGCCTCCATAAATATGACAAGTTCAAGGGTTCCATGTCCAACCTGTTCATCTGGAACGATATGAACGAGCCTTCGGTTTTCAACGGCCCCGAAACCACCATGCCCAAGGACAACATCCACTATGGCAACTGGGAGCACCGTGATGTGCACAACGTAAATGGTCTCACCCTGGTGAACGCCACTTACCAAGCCATGTTGGAGCGCAAGAAGGGTGAGGTTCGCCGTCCATTCATCCTCACTCGTTCATACTTTGCTGGAGCTCAACGCATGTCCGCGATGTGGACTGGAGACAACCAAGCCACTTGGGGCCACCTTGCCGCCTCCCTTCCCATGGTTCTGAACAACGGCATTGCTGGCTTCCCCTTCGCTGGCGCTGACGTTGGCGGTTTCTTCAACAACCCGGAGAAGGAGCTCTTGTCCCGCTGGTACCAAGCTGGTATCTGGTACCCCTTCTTCCGTGCCCATGCCCACATCGATACCCGCCGCCGCGAGCCGTATTTGATCAGTGAGCCGTACCGAACCATCATTTCTCAGGCCATCCGCCTAAGATACCAGCTTCTTCCCGCCTGGTATACCGCATTCCACGAGGCGTCTGTCAACGGCACACCCATTGTGCGTCCCCAGTACTATGTCTTCCCTGATGATGAGGAAGGCTTTGCCATCGATGACCAGCTGTACCTGGGTGACACCGGTCTCCTCGCCAAGCCCGTCGTGCAGGAGAACACCTTCACAACCGACATCTATATTGCCGACGACGAGAAGTACTATGACTACTTCGACTTTACCATCTACCAAGGTGCCGGCAAGCGACACACCGTCCCCGCCCCGGAGGACAAGATTCCTCTGTTGATTCAGGGCGGACACATTGTTCCTCGTCGGGACCGTCCGCGCCGCAGCAGCGCTTTGATGCGCTGGGACCCCTATACCCTCGTGATCACTCTTGACAAGAACGGTGAAGCCGATGGTACTCTCTACGTCGATGACGGTGAGACCTTCGACTACGAGCGCGGCGGCTACATCCACCGCCGCTTCCAGTACCGGGACTCTGTTCTCTCGTCGGAGGACATTGGCACCAAGGGTGCCAAGACCGCCGAGTATCTGAAGACTATGGCGGGCGTCACCGTGGAGCGGGTGATTGTTATTGACCCTCCATCGTCGTGGAAGGACAAGAACAGCGTGACGGTCATTGAGGATGGGGCTAAGGCTGGATCCACTGCCTCGCTGGAGTACTTCGAGCAAAAGGGCGGCAAGGCTTCGTATGCCGTTGTCAAGAGCCCGAATGTTGGCATTGGCAAGACCTGGCGGATAGAGTTTTAGACGTTGCATTGTCGTCGCTTGTTAGACATGACATGACATGACATACATGTTTGATAGTTTAGATGATCGGAGATTTTCAAATAGCATGCAACCTTCATTCTTTCTTGGAAATGATGTAGAAAGTGTAACGGAGTTTGATTTCTTCAACCATGAAGTCTAGCGATAGTAGACCAGCTTTCAGAAGGCATGCTGTTCTTAGTGGCATCAATGTATTGCACCACTATTGAACCGCTCCTTAAATATGAAGATTCGAAACCCTATAATGCAACACGAAGGGCATCCAGCCACTAATCCACCTCCCCAAGTCCGACATCACTCCAAAACCCGAGAGTGCACCTCAACGACAAATTCATCTCCCCCTGAACCAAAATCAACCAAATACAATTCTCCATCAGGCTTAACATTCCAACCCGCTCGATTACAGCCATCAGTCCTTTCCTCAAGCCAAAAGAAATATGATTGATCCAGTCTCCTCCACTCCCGAAAATAAGTACCATAATGGATCCTGAAAAAGTTCATCGCGGCTGTATTAGCCTTTTCCAGCGTTGTGAAGACACTCTCAATCAAGAGCATGGGCTCGGTGGAGACCCGGAGTTCTGAATGGGTCAGCACAAAGATGTGCTCTCCGGGGTTGGCTTCTTGTTGGTTTGCTCGGTCGTGTGCTTCGTTGATGAGGTTAAGGAGTTCTTGGGGGTATTCGGGCTCTTGGGATATTCCGCTCAGTCGGGAGCGTTCGTATAGTCCCGTCGTCTGTGGCTGCGTCTGTCCTTGGGATGAGTGATCCTCGGCCGGGGGATTGTTCTCGTGATTGGGGATTGGCATGGTTGAGAATTGATGTTGAGGATAATGATGGGGAAGGTTGTCTTCTTATATTTCGCAATAACGCTGCATAGAAAATGATAGCTCGTGGATGCGGTACCATTCGATGAGATTGGAGATGTTTTTCAAGGACTACTGAGGAGATCTATAGTTCCTTCCAAACAAGGCTTAGCACATCACGTTTTATGGCGATTGTGATGTACACCTGGTAGTCTGGTAGACCTATAGAAGAGGAAGCCGCAATCCAAATCAGTCATCTTCTACCATGGTAAGAGATGACGGTTCCAGCGACTGCTTCAGTCGGTGGATGGTAGCCGATACCTAGGCAGATCAGAACTTAGACTCTGCTCTGACCCTTCTTCATCACCGAGCAAAACGGGCAAATTAACAGGTGCTAATCATAGAACACACTTCCAGGTAGAAGCTATTCCTACCAAGGTACTGCAGGACATATTGTATAGAGGCAGTATTCTAGCTAGTCATGGAAAATAGAAAGGAGCTAGGCTTACACTTGAGGCTATCTGAGGTCGGTATAGTGTGAGGACAGCCCGTAACTGAGAATCTTAAGGTTGTGGATTGTCAAATAAGAATGAAACTGAAGTTGATCCGCACTGTCTTGATATATATATCAGCAGGTTACATAGCCGAAGTATATCTATCTCGAATCCTATTCCATACGTTCTCCGACACAATATTCCATGGCGCGGGCATCCCCAAACTTCGACCACGACTCATACAGGGGTTAAAACTGAGTAAGTTTTGAAAAAATTGAACATAGATCAAGTATGCTCCGACAAGATTGGAGTTTCCAAACAATAATGCCCAGCCGTCCAAGCCTCGGGCACAGACCAGCCCAGGCTTGGAGTGTCGCACGACCAATTTCCCCTTTTATGCCCCAACACTGAGTTAGCTACTGTACCATGAACTATTGCTTGTCTAAACGTCTGTTCCTGTCATTTGCTTGCCTTCGAATTTACTTCAGTTGTACCTCAATCTTGCCTCCCAAGTTTAGCCAACAAGTAATCAAATGGTCCCAATTCTCCTCATGCTTAGCCATTCCGCCCCTTGAACCGGAACTAGTCAAAGTCTACAGCGTATGAATCAGATCCACGATCAGGCCAGCCATTTGCTATGGTGGCCCCCAGCTCATCTCAGCAGCCGCGAGGCGCACCCAATTGCATGGAAAGGGCCGATATCCTTGGTATTTTCTTGGGATTTTCTTGGTTTTGGCCCCAGTGATCGACAGGGCGCTGACATAAGCTTCGGTGGAAAAAAAGCCGCAAGCGTCGTGGTCGCGTTGGGACTCTCCTCGTTGACTCGTTGATTGTTGGTTCGTCCACTCCAAAGTTGCCCCTTGTGCCTCATTCGCAGCATTGTCCAGCTATCCTTTTTCGTGCTGCGCACTGGATTCCCGAGCATTCTCGGACGCGATTATACGATTATACCTCGAACGACCCTGTTGAGTTGTTGGTCTTGAGTGTATACCCTCCGGAGGCCGCGGAAGATCTTCACAATCACCATGTACCTCATTCAACTAGCCATTGAATATGGCGCGCCCCTGTTGTACGTTGCGGATCGCAGAACCAGATCTACTACAAGAAGAGAAATTGTGCTAATAATGCGATTACAGCCTCATCTCCTCTCCCCTCACGTCCTACCTGGACCAGATCCTCAGCATTCACCGGAATAGGAGTTCGGCTGGGTTTTCGCTAGACATCCCGTTGATTATGCTTGTCGCGTCATTCTTGAAGTAAGATCCTCCCAATACATACCTATGCGACCGTACCGACAGCATCGCGAATCGGATTTTTCAATGGGGGGAATATTGGAATTGACGCGCTTCTTAGGGTCTTCTACTGGTTCGGTGAATACTATTCCAAGGCCCTGCTGGCCCAGGCCGTGGTCATGATCTTGGTGCAGATGGCGCTGCTCAAGGTTGCTTTGGATAACCGACCTGCCATTGGCGCAAAGAATGGCATCGAGCATACACCCTTCAGTGGTGGCTCCCAGGGTGGATTCAACCGGCCCTATGATTTCTGGCAGTGGAAGAACACCAAGCCGTGAGTCTATTTGCTCCCTTTGGAAATGTTCGGTCGAAGAAAGCTGACACCGGTCTACTATAGATACTGGCTCTTCCTGGCCTACTTCGTCGCCGTCCTATTCGTCTTCCACCTCACCCCCATCTCCGATTCCCCGACCTACATCAGCTTCCTGGGCGCCGTCGGTCTTGCTGTCGAGGCTACTCTCCCTCTCCCCCAGATCCTGGCCAACCACCGCTCCGGTTCCTGCAAGGGTTTCCGAGTATCCGTTCTCGCTGCGTGGATCATTGGTGACACCATGAAGATGAGCTACTTCTTCTGCAGCCAGGAAGCCATCCCCTGGGCCTTCAAGATTTGCGGTATGTTCCAGTGCGTGTGCGACCTGTACCTGGGCTTCCAGTACTGGATGTTCACCCGCGCCTCCGGCCGGGCTGCTGGCAGCTCTGTGGAGCAGGAAGGCCGGTGGGGGCAAGAAGAGAAGGATATTCGCATGAACTGAGAGGGTTTGCGACCCATGCGACCGAATTTTAATGAACCGATTGCTGCATTTGGTGTAGATAGATGGGAACCACCGAGCCATAGCGACTTATAGACTTGTAATTCTGAATGAATGATGTTAATTTTTTTTTTCTTGACATGACTCGGTGTATATCGATTTGTTTCAAGCAAGAAAAGAGTAAAATTCCCTGCGGTGATTCCGATTCGGGCAGTCTGCCCCGCGATGGCCGTGATCCGCGGTCCCCTCCCCCACGCGGTGAAACGTCAGACTCGCAACTTTTTCTCATTGCATTCTGTGGTCAATCCAGGATCCTCGACTCACAAGAGTATTCGCAATGGCCTCTGTACCGACTATTCGAATCGGCTATGTGCCCGGTAAGTCCTCGACGGAGCTTGACGGAGCTCTGCGATCCAAGGCCTACTATGACTTGAGTTTATACTCGGCTCGCGACATATTCTTTCTATGAATCAAATAAACTGACAGGACATATATTTGCGATCCTAGAGCACTATTTGACCCCTCTACACCTGGCCTTGCGCTCTCCGGCCGTATCCAGCCTCCCATACAAGATCGCCCTGATTCCATTCCCGTCTGGCACAGGCCATATGATCACATCGCTGCGCGGCAATGAAATCGATATCGCCATTGGCTTGACTGAGGGCTGGGTTGCCGGTCTGACAGGAAAGACGCAACCGCAGAATCCCGCCGAGGGAGGATACAAGGTTGTCGGCCACTGGGTCGACAATCCTCTGCGATGGGCAATTGTCACAGGTCGCAACCGGGACAATATCAATGGCGTGCCAGACCTGAAGGACCAAAGAGTTGGTGTGAGTCGTCTTGGGAGGTATGTACACCTGTATCTGTTGGAATCTAGCCGGGTATCGAGGCATATCGTGAGACTCTTGGCTGACTATGTCCATTTAGCGGCTCCCACATCATGTCCTTTGTTCTTGCTCAGCAACAGGGCTGGAAGCCAGACTCCCTGACCACCGTTCCTTTGGGTCCTTTCGGCGCCCTACGAAATGGTGTTACTGGAAAGGACGACGCAAACCCTAGCCAGGAACTCAACCCGACAGCCGAGTTCTTCATGTGGGAGCACTTCACGACTAAACCATTCTTCCACCCAACCACTGAAAAGCCCAACCCACCACTCAAGAAAATCGGCGAGATCTTCACCCCCTGGCCATCATGGATGATTGTCGCATCAACCGCTGTATTCCCAGACCCGCAGGGTGACTGCCGACTGCAGCAACTGTTCCAGGCTTTGGACCAGGGTATCAAGGACTTTGAGGCTGATACTGCCCAAGTCGTGAAGCTCCTGGGTACTGGCGAGCTTGGCTGCAATTATATTGAGGAGGATGCGACGGAGTGGCTGAAGGATGTCAAGTTTACGAACGCTACTCGTGGCGTTGATCGTAATGTCGTCGAGGGTGTTGTGGACATTCTGAAGGTGGCTGGTGTTATTGACACTGCCATGAGCAATGATGAGGCTATTCAGCGGGTGATTGGAATTGCTTGGTAGAGAATTACCATCCAGCACGGCCAGTGTTAAGTCTAAAATGAGCGATACGTTTACAGATCCAAGGATTTCATGAACACTCGCAGTTGTTAACAGAGGTTCTGTAACCTTCAAATCTCCGTTGCCTCGATAGCGGGTTGGGGGTTTCTTTGGAAATCTCCCATTTCTGGGTGAAATAGACTCTGAACGGAGGGCCCACGAGGCCTGTCCATTATGATTGACGTGGTGCTGAGGATCTTCAAGTTTACCATGGACGTCATGCAATTCTCGGATGCTTTGAAGGAGCTGCTAGCGTGGGATACGGTGGGTATCACCGTGCTTCTTCTACGTGACCAATAGACCATTTTGTGTGCAACGCACCGTCGTCTCGTGACGAATCGCCTAATTTGTCAAGAGTTGAAAAAGAAATGCAGTATATGGCAGAAAAGCATACGGGAAAGGAGATTCTTTGGTATCAATGTAGGGCGGGCTGTCATTCCTGGAATGTTCATGTTGGCTAACCCTAGTCTCATGGTGAACGGGCACTATTGAAGGCCGCCGCTAAGATCGTATCAAGGTTCTAGGGACTTGAGAGCCTATCCAGTAAATACTAGGCGTGCCATTCATCCAGTTGACCAAGTATCATGAGCCTAGAACGTGATCTGAGGTCGACAGTTGTGACTTCCGACAAACATTCCACGATCAACAGCTGGATCCCCTGACAACAACACTGGAATGTAGGCGAACTTATCAAGACCACTCCACAATCCAATAAAGGCTTTGAATTTCAGGTTCCGACAAATCATGCATCAAAGTCCTTGGGCTTAGCGGGGTTTGATCTCTATCAATTTGGCTGCTGGCGTGGACCTGGCTGATCATACCATGCGCTGGGACACCCACAACCCCCCAAATGACGCAGGAAATGGACGCATTGTTTTGATCCATGGCATGCAGACGGGGAAGCAAAATATCCCATGGTCTTCTATTTAACATGCCTTCTGAACTGAGCCCTCGTGCGCCTGATTGTCTATCCCTCGTTCTCGCCGTGTCGCCTTTTCGTTCCTTTACCGGGTTGCGACCCCGTCATACGCCAAATTATTCATTCCTTATTTTAATTCCTTATTTAATATCTAGTCTTTCATTTTTCTCTAGCCAGAGATCTAATTGGCATCCCTAACAACATGCGTGGTTATCAAAAGTATCTCTCGGGGTCGGTCCTGTTGGCCACCCTCGGAGGAGTTCAGGCAAAGCTTGACTTAGACTCGACCAAGAACATTGCCGTTTACTGGGGTATGACATGATGTGTGAATTGATTGGCTTTTGAAACAAAGCAAGCTTACATGTAATTTGTTTGATAGGGCAAAATTCATTGCAAGGAAATGGTGGCGAGGTCCAACAGCCACTGGCGCACTACTGCGAGAGTAAGTCAATTCAAAAGTCAACGCTAAAACAGTATCAAAGGCTAACAAGTGAACCTGCAGATGATGATATTGATGTAGGAATGACATTCTTCTAATCACTTTGGACCCTCTCACTAAGTGAAATGTACTAGGTCATTCCCATGGCATTCAATATGATGATCAATGGGCCCGGTGGTGCCCCCGAGGTCGATTTCTCCGTCACCAGCAAGGACTGCGACGTCTTCCCGGGGACTCAGTTGAAAAACTGTCCCAAGATTGCGTGAGTATGAAATTGATCTACAGAGCCCAGTCAAGCTAATACTTCCCAGTGATGACATTGCAACATGCCAGAAGAAGGGCAAGACGATTCTGCTCTCTATTGGCGGTGCAACGTACAGCGAGGGTGGTTTTAGGTCCGACGACGAAGCGAAGGCTGGTGCAAAGCTTATGTGGGAGACCTTTGGGCCAGTTCAAGCAGGTTCAAAAGCTCTTCGACCATTTGGAAACGTTAGTCTGGATGGCTTTGACTTTGACTTCGAAGCCACTGTCCTGCATATGGCGACGTTCGCCAATGAGCTCCGCGCCTTGATGGATCAGGATACCAGCAAGCAGTATTTCTTGACCGCGGCTCCTCAATGCCCCTATCCTGACCAGGCGGACAAGGATATCCTGAACGGCCCGGTGTCCATCGATGCCGTTTTTGTCCAGTTCTACAACAACTACTGCGGCGTTAACAATTTCAACACCGATGCGACGAGCTCGAAATACAACTTCGAGGAATGGGACAACTGGGCTAAGACCGTCTCCAAGAACAAGAATGTCAAGGTCCTGATCGGTGTCCCCGCCGATACCACCGCAGCCAGCACAGGATACGTCCCAGCCTCGAAGCTGACGCAGGTGATCGAGTATACGAAGAAGTTCGAAAGCTTCGGCGGCGTGATGATGTGGGATGCCACGCAGGCATACGCGAATGATGGATTTATTGAAAGTGTGCGCAAGGCGCTTGGTGGGCCTGATTCCGGTTCGTCGTCGCCGTCCACCAACGCGGCGTCGACCGCCGTGTCTGCACCTTCGTCCACTAACCCGTCGGAGACCTCGCACTCTTCCAATGCACCAGACTCCTCGTCCTCCTCTTCCTCATCCTCTGGGTCTGCCTCATCGTCCAATGGTCATGAGCCCTCGGCTGCGACAACCCCTGCCCCGGCACCTACTGCACCAGCACCGACTGCTGCGCCCAAACCGCCTGCGTCAACCTCGTCGACTACGACCACGACCACGAAGTCACCTGCTCAGTCCTCACCAACACCTACCGATGATGATGACGACTTTACCTCCGAGGCTCCTACTCAAGACACAGACAATGCTGGAAATAACGGTCCCACCAACGTTACCAATGACGATACTCCCAAGGATGAGGACTCTCCCAATAAGGGTCCTCTTGGCGTCATTAGCCAGGATCTCTTTGGTCTGCTTCATGGTTTGCAGGATGCCAACACCATCACTGGGGGTCTCACTCATGGTCTCACCAAGCATCTTCGCCGTGCCCGCCGTATCGAGTATTAGGCGTGCAGGTATAATAAGACTTAATGTCAAGGTGATATGATTTGATTGAGCAAGTTGTGTCTTGGGGAACAATACATGAACTTGAATAAGGAGTACTCCGAAGCAATTTACTCACGAATCTTCTGGAAGGCCTGCACCCAACTATCAGCGATGGTCTTTCGTCAACTTCATCGATGTACTTCTTACTTTCCTTGATACCCATAATTATAATAACTTTTCTAACCGTCATCCATGTATTCTGAAGAACGCGAACTGCAGAGTGATGCTACATGTATAGAGGGCATCTGATATCACATGTTCATCCTGCAGCAATCATTGAACAATAGTCACGTGGAAGGGAAGTCAACAAGACCCTCGACGCTTCCCTTTTCTGCTCTCCGACGCTCTTACCTAGGTAGGTGAATCACCTGACTAATTGAAAACCATACCACAGCCAGCACTTGCCATCACGATCCATCAAATATGAGAGCTGGAAGTACCTGGTCAACTGTCTGGCTCTGCGATCAAGGGAAGCTCATGGTCGAGATAGACTCGACCAATGGCGTGGAAGCGATCGGGTACGCTAGCAACGCCAAAGACCGCCCCGCACAAGCTGCCCGGCTCCACCAGAGCTGCAACAGTGTACAACTTTCCCTTTTTGGTTGACAAGCTTGACAGACTTGTTAGTTGGTTCCACGGAGCGTTGACTATGGAAGCACCAACAGAATCGCGGACACAACCGCCGTGCTGAGCCGACACTGGCTAGTCACTCCAAGAGGCCCATGGCTGAGAGGAACGGCCCGTAGCTGGAAAAGTTCACCCCAGCCATTGTCTCATACGTCAAGAGCTGTCAAGTATTCTCCATCGAATCACGGGCCGTCGGTGCCTTTGTTGGAACTGAATACAACCCCGGGCGCGGGAATGGTGCCTTCTATACTGCTCCAGCCCCCGCGGCACTTCTTGAGCCGGAAGCTTCCTAGTCTCGACGTCAGTATGATAGACTGAACAAGGGAATTTTTTCTTGTAGCCGCTGGTAGCTGGGAGGCTTTGTTTCTTTGTAAGCCTTGAAAAAAAGACATACTCACTATCACTCTCAGGTAGATCTGGTTGAAACTCGCCTTGACTGCCTGGCGAGTCGAAAGGGCAAACAAACTTTCGACTGGAAGGGCAGGGAAGATCTAATCTTTCCCCGTTTGGCTGGTTTCCCACGTTTGTATACCTCAGGCCGTCTCGTCCCGGCTGGGATTTTCCTGACAACCTCCGTCTTTCTCTCCTTCTCCTTCTCCTCTCCTCTCCTCTCATCACTCCACTTCCTTTCTACCTCTCCCCCACCACCTCCCCCCAACTCTCCTGCTGGATCGAATTGCAAAGTCTCATTTTACCATCAACACGCCACCATGGCGAGTCAGGGCGATATCGAACGCGCTGACGGCCGCCGTAGCTCCCGCATCTCCAGAGCGTCTCTGAGAGAAGACTACGCCAACCTCGATGAGTATGGCAAGCTGGTCAAGTACGTCTCTACCTTCCGGGATGCGAGCCAGGAACAGGCCGAAGCTGCTGAGTATGAAGAGAGACGTGTCTGGTATGCGCCGTGGAAGAAGCGCAAGGTCCGGGTCAAACGTGTCGAGGACCAAGCTGGTAACTTCCCAGATGACTGGCTCATCACCGATGTTCGCGAGGGTTTGTCCAGTGAGGTGGTCAACCAACGCCGCCGAAGTTCTGGCTGGAACGAACTTGTCTCGGAGAAGGAGAACCCCATCGCGAAGGTCCTTTCTTACTTCCGCGGCCCCATTCTCTACGGTATGTCCCTCATTCGGCTGCTATTTGGTCAGTGACTAACACGAGTTATAGTCATGGAACTTGCTGCCTTGCTGGCTGCCGGTCTGCAGGACTGGGTTGACTTTGGTGTTATCATTGGTATTCTGTGCCTGAATGCTACCGTGGGTTGGTATCAAGAGAAGCAGGCCGCCGATGTGGTTGCGAGTCTCAAGGGTGATATCGCCATGCGTGCTCTCGTCGTCCGGGACAATTCTCAGCAAGAGATCCTGGCTCGTGAACTTGTTCCAGGTGATGTGGTATGTCTCTCTACGCACTCAGATACTGTTTTGAATCATAGACACTGACTATTTCTCAGATTATCGTCGGCGAAGGTCAAGTCGTTCCTGCAGATGCCAAGATTATCTGTGACTACAATGATCCACACGGCTGGGAGGAGTTCAACCAGCTGCAGGCACAGGGCATGCTGGATGGTGGTGCTGAGTCCGATGAAGAGGACGAGGAACAAAAAAAAGAGAAGGCCGGCCAGGATACCAGTGATGGCCAGCAACAGGAGGATGGAGGCGAGGAGCAGCCACAACAGCAGCGGCCCCGCAAGCGTGGCTACCCCATTCTGGCCTGTGACCACTCTGCAATTACCGGTGAATCTCTTGCTGTCGACCGTTACATGGGCGATGTTATCTTCTACACAACAGGCTGCAAGCGCGGTAAGGCTTACGCTGTTGTTCAGACCCCCGCGAAGACCTCCTTTGTTGGCCGTACCGCAAGTATGGTTCAGTCTGCTAAGGGCGCTGGCCATTTCGAAATCGTCATGGATAACATTGGAACATCTCTTCTGATTCTTGTCATGGCTTGGATCCTGGCTGCTTGGATTGGTGGCTTCTTCCGCCATATTCCCATTGCCTCTCCCGGACAGCAGACCTTGCTTCACTACACCTTGTCGCTGCTGATCATTGGTGTGCCTGTTGGTCTTCCCGTCGTCACTACCACTACCATGGCCGTGGGCGCTGCCTATCTTGCAAAGAAGAAGGCCATTGTGCAGAAGTTGACTGCGATTGAATCTCTGGCTGTAAGCTTACCTCTTGGGACTATGATAGTCGACACGCAGGAGACCATAAAGCTAACTGATCATAGGGTGTGGATATTCTCTGCTCTGACAAAACCGGAACCCTTACCGCCAACAAACTGAGCATTCGGGATCCTTACGTGGCAGAGGGCGTCGACATTGACTGGATGTTCGCGGTTGCTGCCCTCGCTTCCTCGCACAATGTCGAATCCCTGGACCCTATCGATAAAGTCACCATCTTGACCCTTCGCCAGTATCCCAAGGCGAGGGATATCCTGCGACGCGGATGGAAGACCGAGCGATTCACACCTTTCGATCCGGTGTCCAAGCGAATTGTGACTGTGGCTTCCTGTGACGGCATTCGATACACCTGTACCAAGGGCGCTCCCAAGTCAGTTCTCCAGCTCACCAAGTGTTCAAAGGAGACCGCCGATATGTACAAGGCGAAGGCTCAGGAGTTTGCCCATCGTGGATTCCGCTCTCTGGGTGTTGCCGTTCAGAAGGAAGGTGAGGATTGGACTCTGCTCGGAATGCTTCCTATGTTCGATCCGCCACGTGAAGATACGGCGCAGACCATTAGCGAAGCTCAGAACCTGGGTATCAGTGTCAAAATGCTCACTGGCGATGCGATTGCGATTGCGAAGGAGACCTGCAAGATGTTGGCACTCGGTACTAAGGTGTACAACTCGGACAAGCTCATTCATGGTGGACTGAGCGGTGCAATGGCCAGTGATCTCGTTGAGAAGGCGGACGGCTTTGCTGAGGTGTTCCCGGAGCACAAATACCAGGTCGTACAGATGCTACAAGAACGTGGTCACTTGACTGCTATGACCGGTGATGGTGTGAACGATGCTCCGTCCCTAAAGAAAGCTGATTGTGGTATCGCTGTGGAAGGAGCCTCGGAAGCTGCACAGTCTGCCTCGGATATCGTGTTCCTCGAACCTGGCCTCTCGACAATCATCGACTCGATCAAGGTTGCGCGCCAGATCTTTCACCGCATGAAGGCGTATATCCAATATCGTATCGCCCTCTGCTTACATCTGGAGATTTACCTCGTGACTGTGATGATCATTCTCAACGAGAGTATTCGCGTCGAGCTAATCGTTTTCCTGGCTCTTTTTGCCGATCTTGCGACTGTCGCGGTGGCATACGATAATGCGTCATTCGATCTGCGCCCTGTGGAATGGCAACTTCCGAAGATTTGGTTTATCTCCGTGCTTCTGGGCGTGCTCCTCGCCATGGGTACATGGGTTGTGCGCGGGTCCATGTTCCTCAAATCGGGCGGTGTCATCCAAAACTGGGGTTCCATTCAAGAAGTGATCTTTCTAGAAGTCGCTCTTACGGAGAACTGGTTGATCTTCGTGACCCGCGGAATTGAAGCCTGGCCATCCTTCCAGCTGGTAACTGCTATTCTGGGTGTGGACATCTTGGCCACGGTCTTCTGTCTGTTCGGTTGGTTCACGGACCAGAATATGCCGACCATTCCTGTCGATCAATTCGTCGAGACCACGAACGGATGGACCGATATAGTGACGGTTGTTCGGATCTGGGGCTACTCGCTTGGGGTGGAAATCGTCATTGCCCTTGTCTATTGCATTCTCAACAAGATCTCCTGGTTGAATAATCTCGGCCGTGCGAAGCGGAGCAAGGGCGACATCAAGATTGAGAGTGTGCTCGGCCACCTGTCTCGCCTGACGGTTGAGTACGACGAGCCTGGCAAGCCCAAAGGCCGATTCTTCTTGACCACCAGCAAGGAGGAAGAGGATTTGGAGTGACCCACGAAAGGAGGAATGGGCCATGTGCGCCTTTGGCTTTTCACGAGATGAATGCCGCAAGGAATTGGTTATTTGCTCACGAAGCTTGAGCGTCGGCTTCTTGTGACTTGGCTCATGGGGAAGGGGATACAGCAATGGCTGATATTTTTGAGGTGGAAGTGGCGGAAAAGTGGTGGCTCATAGTCTCTTTCCACTCTCAATTTAATGTTTGTGTATTGTTTTACTGGGCTGTTTTTCTTAAGATACTCAATATCAAAATTAGAAGATATCTGTTGTGTAAGGCTCTTACTTTTAATGAGCGTCTAGCAGCCCCGGTCTTCTTCTCTCCGTCACTCCTCCTCTGCCTCTGCTTCTCGCTCTCTCTCCACCTTCTCCTCTTCTACTCCTTCTTCTACTCCTTCTTCTACTCCTTCTTCTTCTTCTTCTTCTTCTTCTTCTTCTTCTTCTTCTTCTTCTTCTTCTTCTTCTTCTTCTTCTTCTTCTTCTTCTTCTTATTTCTACCTCCTCTCTCTGCTCCTCTCTCTGCTCCTCTCTCTGCTCCTCTCTCTGCTCCTCTCTCTGCTCCTCTCTCTGCTCCTCTCTCTGCTCCTCCCCTCTCTCACATACACTCTCTACCTCTCTTAGAGAAGTTACAAAGGGTATTGCAACGACGTCACTACCGTCACTACTCTCTCCATTATCTATCACTTTTAACTGACTACCGGCGCACTTTTCAGCATCCTTTCTCTTACCCTTGGACACCTCACTATGGCAGTCCCAACCGGAACCATGCCGATGGCCCCTCTCTCCGCCCTCCAGGAGGACCGCAAGAACCTCCTCCTTAGCGGGCAATACTCCGACATGAAGATCGTCTGTCAAGGTGTGACGTTTAATGTCCATCGCTCAACGATCTGCCCTTCATCTTCCTTTTTCGCAGCCGCACTCAAGCATCCCTGTGAGGTAAGAGATTATAATATGTACCCTCACTACTCCGTTACTTGCTTACTCGATTCACAGGAGTCCGCCACTGGAGTGATTAAACTACCCGAGGACAACCCAGAGACGATCGAGAGGATGATCTCATATCTGTACCTCGAAACGTACAACGAAGACGGCCATATCATTCCCGTCAACGTCGATGGAGATAAGGATACATCGAGCGAACACAACGTCGGGCTCAATAATGCCGACGTTTACCTCACTGCGGATAAGTTCGACATCCAGCCTTTGAAAGCTTTAGCAGCTGCCAAAATGACGCACTGGGCACAAAGCAATCCCAAGTCTCCGGGCTTCATCGACATGGCCCGTCATATCCTGCAGTTAGAACATGATCCGTGGCCCTGCCAGTTCGTCGCGGAAAGTATCGTCCACTACATCGGTGTCACGTTCTTGGACAACGACCCCATCGCGGAACTGATGCGTGAATACGGTGGTCTTGGTGTGGCTGTTCTTCAAATGGTCAACAAATCCCATATGCTCGCACAGAAGGAATCAGAGGACAAGCATTCGAAAGAGAAATTCCACCTACAAATCCATATCAATGGATTGAACCTTGAGATTGCTACTTTGAATGAGCGAATTACCGCTCTTCAACGCGAAAATGCTCATTTGCGGAGTCGCATCACAGGAAGACAAGGAGGGGCTGCTCGTCGTCTGCGCTAGTAGGAATTGGAGCTTTGTGGCGGGAGAAGATAGCTTTCAATCGCACCCGATGAGTGCTGCGCATGTGAAGGGCAGAGTGAGCAGGTGACTGAAAATCAAGTTTGCGATTTGAAAATAATGGATACCATTTAGCACCTCCTAGGGGTTGTAGCTTTAGTCTGTTTTCCGTACTTGATTAGGGTGAGCCTGCGAGGGCTTGTGGGCATAGTATGAAGCTTCTACAGTAAGATTCCATAAGTTTGAAACCCTGACAAATTTTCAAAATCATCTAATCAATCAAGAGTTGAATGATAGACCAAAAAATGGCATCTGATCTATCAAGAAAGACGATTTCAAACACATTTAGAAAGATATTCCAGAAAAGAGGAAGTTGAAGCATATCTAGTTAGACTGTTTCTCTGGTCTCTAGTTTGAGACTTTTGAACTGCCACTGTGCATGCTTGGTACATGTAGCATCAAAGACTAAGGGAAACATCCAGTATTTGCAGTGCAGACATACTAGAAAGCAGTGGCTCCCGCCTTAAAGGTCATTCATGGAGCGAGAAGGTACGATACGCCTGTTCTTTACAGTTCTTGCCCGAACACTAAGAATGAAAGAATTGAAAATTTTGAACTTCAAGTGCTAATCATTTTTCCTATAAGATTTTCTCCATCATATCACGTTCGTATCACATGCTCACTAGTTTTTACATTGCATACCACACACCTATTTGGCCTTGCCAGTAGGAATGTTGAAGAAGACAGCCGGAGAGCCAGGGCTGGCTGCGCGGTCACAGCGGTAGAAGCCCTTACGGTCGAACTGCATAATATCACCCTCCTTGAACTGGGAAACATTGCTGTCAGCCAGAGCAGGCTCACGAGTCTCGGTGTCGTAGTTGAGAACATCCTCAAGAACATCATCCTCGCTCAACGAGTCCTTCTTCAGCAGGTAGTCAAAGTCAACGAGCTCGACGGGAACCATGTCGGAAGTCTCGGCCAGCCAGGTCACCTTCTTCTCGGTCTTCTTGACATCACCCTGGGGGTTCAGCTCGAGCTCGAGGTGGGTGATGGTGCCGTTAGCATCGGCGGTGATCTTGCGAACGAAGGCGTTACCCCAGTTCATAAGAGTGATCTCCTCGTCCTGCTTGAAGGACTTGGCGTCAACCTGCTCCATGAGCACGTTGGGAGCGAAGGTAACGGTCTTCATGCCAACGGCGGCGTTCTTGGCGTGACGAGGCTTCTCCTCAGTGAACGGAGCGGGGGCATTGGTGATGGTGACCTTGACGGCATCCTGGTTCACGATGGCAGTGTGACGAGGAGCAACGGGGTCGATGTACTTCTTGTTGGTGGCCCAAATGAGAGCCCAGTCGAACAGAGTGATCGTCCGGGAAGGACCCTGCTTCAGGATGAACTCCCGCAGAGCGGGAATGGTCATACCACGGCGACGAATACCGCGGATAGTAGGGAAACGAGGGTCGTCCCAGCCCCAAACAACACCACTCTCAACGAGCTTGGTCAGCTTACGCTTGGACAGCAGAGTGCGGATGAAGTTCATGCGAGCAAAGTCCCAAACCTGGACGTGGCGGAGCTTGAGGGCATCCAACATCCACTGGTACTGGGGGTTCCGGTCACGGTACTCGATAGTACGCAGGGCGTGGGTGACGCCCTCCATAGAGTCAACAACGGGGCAGGCGAAGTCGTAGGTAGGGTAGATCTTCCACTTGGTGCCGGTGCGGTGGTGAGGGTGGGGGTTGCAACGGTAAATAACAGGGTCGCGGAGGGCCTTGTTCTTGTCGTCGGGAGAGATCTTAGCACGGATGCACCAGCGAAGGCCCTCGGGGGTGGAGCTCTTCATCTCCTCCAGATGGGCCAAGCTCTCCTCGGGAGAAAGCTCGCGGCGAGCACTAGGAATTCCGTCCATGCGCTGAGCTGCCATAGTCTCCTTGTCGGTGTCATCAGCGTAGGCGTGGCCAGTCTTGATCATCTCAATGCAGTAGGCGTAGAGCTCGTCAAAGTAGTCCGAGGTGTAGGACACCTTGTTAGGCTTGATGCCCATGAGAGCGAGATCCTCAACGATAGCATCCTGGAACTCCTGCTTCTCGTTCGAGGGGTTCGTGTCGTCGAAGCTTTATGTACTGTCAGCATCCAATGTTGATCATATCAATGTGAACAGTTACCATACCGGAGAAGAAGAGTACCGTTGTACTTCTCGTGAGCAAAGTAATCGTTAAGCATAGCGGCCTTGGCGTGACCGATGTGGAGATAACCAGAGGGCTCTGGCGGGAAACGAGTCACAACGCCGTTGCCGGTGTTGAGAAGAGCAATATCGTAGTTAGCACCTGCCTTGGACTTGGCGGCCTTGGACTCCTTGGCGGCAGCGGTGAGAGCCTCGATAGCAACAGCGGTCCACGGGCAGAGCTCCTCCAAGAACCGGTACCAACGGGTCAAGTTGACGAGAGAGCCCTTCTTCAGAGCCGCAACGGCCACACGGTTACCACGGAGAGCACCCCACAGAGCAATGTCGGCAGTAGAGAGAGCATATCCGGCGATGAAGGAGCGGAGGAGGAGGTGGGTGTCGAGCTTCTGGAGAACAGGATCAAGAGCCTTGAAGTCGAGAGTAGCCAGAGTGTCCAACTGGGAGATCCACTCGTTCTCCTAGATGCGAAAATGAGGTTAGATAGGTGTGAGTCAAAACGAAAAACACGCAATGGCGGGGTTGATGAAAGTCTGGGTAACTCACCACGGTGGAATCCTTGCCCACCAGGTAAGGGAAGTGAGTGCACAGCTCCTGAATGGCAGGAATGGTGCCGAACACAGACTTTCCAGCTGTGGAGAGCTGCAGAATAGCCTTGTCACCCTCATTGAGGAGGGCAGTGTCCTCATACTTCAGGTTGATGACGGGAGTAGGGCGAGCCTCATTGATAGAAGTCGCAATGAGGACCACAGGCAGCAGGGCAGCATGGCTGCCGCGGGTGGCCACGGTCAGATCGAATTGGGTCATTTTTGTGCCTTTGGGTGTTGCACAAAGAAGTGTATGACTACTTGGAAATTATTTGGAGGAGGGGCAGTCATTATCGCAATCGGCAGTCGGCGGTACAATTCTCCGGAGCCGAGAGCTGTCCGGCAGAAAACAATAATTGCATGTCCCCGTCTGCGGCTCCGACGTCTTGTTCCAGTCCACGCCTACCAGTCATGTCGTCTTACGGCACCGTATTGCCCACTGTGGCACGCGGTATTCTTTCAACATGCCGTCCAGCTCTCCGGGAGAAGTCAATTGCCCCGGTTTTCTCTGTTTTCCAACAAGTACGAGGTGCGAAGAGCAACCCGCAAGCCAGAGGCAAGGGGAAGAAGGAAAGCAAGACGGACCGGAAGGGCCCTCGTGAATTCCGACAGAAGAACTTGAAGGACATGGAGCAATTCGCTCTTTGTGACGCGATGCGGTATGCATTCTCTAGGGTGGATTGAATAGGTCCATTGGTGGTATCGAGTATGGATCGTTTTCTGACACAGCATCTCTCCGCAGGTATCTCCGAGCCGTTGAAGTCGGCCGCGAGGCTACAGTCTCGAAATACGAAGTGCACATTCGCCTGCGCACAAGGCGAGATGGTCCCGTTATCCGAAACATGATCCGATTTCCCCATGCTGTCCAAACCGAATCCCGCATCTGCGTCATCTGTCCTCCTGGGTCGAAGCAAGCAAAGGATGCGCTCGCCGCAGGAGCTGTCCTTGTTGGTGAGGATGAAGTGTTCGAGGCTGTGAAGGCTGGCAAGATTGAGTTCGACCGCTGTCTTGCTCACCCTGACAGTTTGCCCGCACTCAACAAGGCTGCTCTGGGTCGTATCCTCGGTCCTCGTGGCCTGATGCCAAGTGTGAAGACTGGTACCGTGGTGGACGATGTCGCCTCTCGTGTGGAAATGCTGCGCGGAGGTACCGTTTACAGAGAGCGAGATGCCGTCATCCGCCTGCCCATCGGCCAACTGGGCTTCTCTCCGGAGCAACTGCGCGACAACTTGCGCACTACCATTGATCAGATCAAGAAGGATGCGTCTGGGCTCAATGACCGCGTTAACAAGGAGATCTACGAAGTGGTACGTGTTTTAATCCTTTTATAATCTGCGGAGAAACTGTGACTGACTTGTCAACCTAGGTTCTGAGCTCCACCCACGGCCCCGGATTCAGCCTGAACGGTGAATTCAAGACCGACACCTCCCCCGAAACCGCTGCCTTGACCGGCCTGTAAAATATTTTGCTGTCTTATATTCATCTTGGCGTGTACAGATTTTGTTTTATTAGGAAAGGACCTGGTGTATCATGGTATCATTTCTGTTCAATAGAGACTCCCATAAACCTGAACGCCGACGCTATGCAACTCCCGCGCATATTCCACGGAATAGCGCCAAGTAAATCTATATTTTAAGGTTCTTGAGCGCGGCCACAGCACTCACATCTTCGCCCATCAAGTCGTAGAGCCGAAGAACTGCCATTGTCCGCGCATCACGCTTGTCACCTGCCGGGCCAGCTCGTTCCAATGCAGTCTTCAGGTCCAGAAGAACGGTAGACTTAATCTTGGACACACGCGGCTGCTGCGCCAGGAGGAAAGGGTGCTTTTCGCCCACTCGTTTCGCAATCGAGGTCAGAAATACGTATTTCTGGACATGACGCTCTAGTCGCTTGAATGACACTGGGGCAGCGCCGTCTTCCAATTCCTCGTCGTCACTTTCGTCGCTGCCACTGCCATATAGATCGGACTCGGAGCCGGACTCGTCATCAGCCGAGGCATCCCCGTTGGGTGTAGATTTGTCCGCGATCATCAATCGGTGCTCTAATTCTTCGACACGGTCCGCATAGTCCAGGAGGTCTTTGCCGATATCTGCCTGCGTTCGGAGTTGTCGTTTCTCGTTCAGTAGCCCCTCTACTTCCTGCCGGCGTGCTTCTACTTTATCCCGTATAGATTGCACATCTCGTTGGAAAGATAGCAGGCCCACTTTGACTCCTTCGATCTTCTCCTCCCCTCCGCGCAATGCGGTGCCGAGGGACAAGAAGTCCTGATAGTTCTCGTTGACCAGGTCCAGCAACTCCTTGTTCAGCAATTGCTCCAAGGTCCGCAGCTCTTGGCGCAAGTCTTCTAGACTCTGGTGTCGATTCCTCAACGAAGAAAGAAAGACCGCTGGGTCAAAATCAGGGGCCAGGAAAGAGGTTCGTGATAGCGGCTCGGGGAAAGGCAGGCCGGAGGGGTCCTCATCGAAGTCGGAGGCAGACTCGTCCGAGTCGCCGAACTGAACAAATCCGATTAGTTCAAAGTTTCACATGGCAAGATTACCGGAGCACCATTAAACCTACATTGAAACGATTCATGATGTGCCGACTCGCGGGTAAAGTAGCGGTGCAAGTGAAGCTGAGTGGGTGGAGCTTCGAAGCCAAACGTGTCGAGTCTTGGCGTTTGTTTGGGCCGCCGCTCGCTGAAGTTGGACCAACTACTTTCCCTTCTTACTTTCTTACTTTCTCACGTTCCTCCTTCCAGCGTGCTTGCGCCGTCTCTAATCTCTCTGTGTGAGGGCTTTGATCCGCTGAGAATCTGCCAACGCATCAGGACCGGGTGCACTTGTGCATGCGACTTGAGACGCACCTTGCCTCGTGAGTACATACTCGGCAGCAGACATACTCGTTCCGAGCGGGGTTTCCCCCCTCACAGGGCTGCGTTGTCCTGCTCTGACGTGAAGGCCTTTGGTATCTGTATTGGTGAGTACGAAATGGACGCGGACTCGCGGACACCTCGCTGGGACGGAAGTCGGCTATCGTCCTCGTCTTTCGCTCGACAAGGTTGGTCTCGGCTGTCTCCGCATGGAGGAGGCCATGCAGGACCTTCCCACCAGGCAAGCTGGCAGCACTACGAGTCCTTTGCCGACTACGAAACATTCCGAGACCCTCATTCTTCGGCTCTGCGTGAAGTGCACGAAGACACCCAACCCCAAGACCGCGCTACTGCTAATCTAATATCGGGGCGGCCGTCTACCTTACCAACGCAGCCCGTTCTGGTCAGAGCGTACTCTGGAAATGCAGAGGATGAATCGAGGAGCAAACCATCGATCATGTCTCCGCGTCGACTGTTCCCGTTTACCGGGTCGAGGAGTTCGGCTTCCCCCCGTCCATCGGGTCCGCCGCTCCCGTCGGATAAAGACTTCAGTATTGATAGCATACTGCAGGCCATCGATCCCGATATCCGTGGAACATTGGACTCAATCGCCGAGATCTGCGGGCGCAGTAAACTAAGTCTTGCCAATGAGTATGACAGTCATATCGCCCCGTTGGGGGAGATTCGTGCCCCTCCAGGAGGTGGCTTGGTTCCAGTTGAAGAGGCAAGCTCGACTGACGAACGTCGTGCCGATGAGGGTGTTGTTGTCTTTGATGACGAGCCCGGCATGATGGACACGGGGCGTGATATGCATCCGTTCTCTTTCTATCACTATCTGGAGAATCTCCGGCATGCTGCATCTGCCTTGGAACGCAATGGGGGTTCGACCTCAATAATGGCTGCGCAGTCTGCCATCATGAATGGACAGACGGCTCCAGCTTCTGGGGTTGAAAGAGGCACGCTGCCAGTAATTCGCGAGTTTTCCTCGGGGCCAAAGAACTCCAGTCGAGACCTGCTGGGGAAGCAGAAGCTTTCTGACCGTCCTGGCCAGCCTTCGCAAGATATAGCTACCCCAGCTATGGTCTCGGAAGTTCACTTTGATGCGCGAGCAGGCGATCAGCACATTGCTGCTGAACCACGCCTTGCTGCGAATACCACCAATCTAGGTGGTAGCTCAACATCGGATAGCTGGAATACGTCCGATGTGGTCCAATCTCTACTTGGTTGGCTGACATGGACCACTCGAGTTGTTGAACCAGACTCGCGACCTGCCTTACAATCAGCCGAGGACCGTCTACGGGCTATGCTCGGGCGAGCAGCCGATGAGCAAACAAATCTGCCCGCAGCTTAACTTGCCGGCATCTGGTATCAATCGACAGTCCCCATTTTGTAATGACCGATAACGAATGATGACTTTTAATGACTATATAACATGCTTCAGATATTCTTATGTGTGCAAACACGCAATCTTTTGAATTAATCGAGTTCTTTCAAATTCTTTGGAATATATGCACCACTTAGGCAAACCTCAGAAAGTAGCCAATGTGTATGCGGATAAACAACGCCCTTGTCTATGCAACGAAAACTAGCAGACGCAGATAATCGCTTAACCCCGAAACGCCCTCAACTTTTCTCTAAACGCGAAAAGGAAGACCAACTAACTAGGAAGCCCCAGCCGTAGCCTGCACCTTTCCAATTATCGTCCGCGCAAACTCCTCGAACCGAGGATACGACCAGCCCTCCTGATATCTCTCCACCAAAGGCCTCGTATCAGGCTCAACCGGAGCTTCATCCTGTTTCTCCATCTCCTCATCCTCGTCTTCATCTTCATCTTCATCTTCATCATCACTATCAACCTCCACCTTCCCTTCCACCATCTCCCCAAACTTCACATCAACAGGCACACGGCCCAAAAACGGAATACTCAACTGCTGCGCCATGACTTCTCCACCACCACTGGAGAACAAATTGCTCACCTCGCCACAGCACGGACAAGCATACCCAGACATATTCTCAATAACCCCGAGAATGGGGATACTAGTCTTAACGCAGAAATTGGCTTCCTTGCGCACGTCAGAGGTAGCAACAGCCTGCGGGGTGGTGACAAGCACCGCGCCCGTCAAACGAGGTAAATTCGACTGCGCGGCGGCAACAGCGTCCGTCGTAGATACAGTGAGAAGTTGCTCTGCTAGCGCGATGTGCTCGTCACTCGTTCCCGGCGGGGTATCGATGAGGAGGTAATCTGTTGAGCCCCACGATACATCTGACAAGAACTGGCGGATCATGGCTGTTTTCTTCGGTCCGCGCCAGATGACGGCGTCGCCGCGGTCTCGGAGGAGGAAGCCGAGGGACATGCAGCGGAGGGAGCCGCGGGGTTTAAGCGACGAGGCGTCTGTTTGTGTGGGTACCGCATCGTGGACTGGGACGGGCAGCCATCCATTAGGTGATTGAGTGATTTTGGCTTCTTCTAGACCGACGAGGCGTGGGATTGAGGGGCCTGTTAGGTCGATGTCGAGGATGCCGACGGATTTGCCTTGTAGGGAGAGAGCGAGGGCGAGTTGGAGGGTCACGGAGGATTTTCCAACGCCTCCTTTGCCGGATAGAACCTGCGATACATGTCTGTTAGTCTCTGGGAACTAGGTGCTGTGATGCTTCTCTGCTGCTGGCTGCTCCCCATCTCGCCCTCTGCCCCTCATGCATTCGTTATCGATAAGCTGCTGGGGCGATTGGGAGGAGTGCTCTGCGCGAGGCTTGCTTGTATGGGGAGGCGCATGCTTTTCGAAGGGGTCACTCACCAGCACAATGTTCTTTACTCCATCTAGAGGCATTTTTTGCGTAGGTAGAGAGATGTGTAAGGGAAAAGCAAAGACAGTGACGGATGATTAGGCTTAAGTGGGGAGCCGACCTCGGACGCTTATCAATCGCCGCTCTCTGACTAAAACATCGACCACGAATGGTTCCTACACTTTCTATCCTTTCGAAGTGGGATCGTAACGGCAGTAAGTAGAGTTCTCTTGTATTTTTGTGATGCTATTGGCCTTCTGGACATAGCCAGAATGGTCTCGTCGTAATTCCTATTGCCATATCTAACCATTAGGCGCTTGAGAACTAGTCTATCTGCGCCACCACTCGTTTTTAAAGACAGTCCCAAGCAAGAGATGAATTTGCGATATATCCTAAGTCCACTTCTGGACAACCACGCCGCCTCGCTTGAACTCGGGCAGGTCAGCAAGAGTAACACTCCAGTCACTCAGCTCCTTGCTAGGGAACGTGGTCATGAGCACCCACGCGCGGTTCCGACCATCTGGGGTGGCGGCTGCAACAAAGGCGTAGACATCGCCGATGGTGGCAGTAGTGTTGAAACGAGATGTCAGGCGAGTGCCGTCTCCCAGGCGCACCTGTAGAGTAACCGTCGGCTGCGACTCATCCACTTCAGGCTTAGGAGGCCCGGCCGTAGAGGGAGAGGGAGCAGCGGAGGGAGTAGAGGACTGGCTGCTTGGTACGCGAGGGGTAGGACTGCCGAGCCGCTGTCCGACGCCCGAGAAGGGCTTGTACTTGGGCTTGGGCTTCACATAGTTCTCGTCATGTTGCTTCAGCTCGACATCGACTTCTTGCCCCGCTTGAACATTCATGATAGTCAGAGGGGCGCGACCCTGGCGGATGCCTTCCAGAATCTCGGCGTTCCGGGGGTCATCAGTACGGTATAGCTCGCCATCATCGACCGAAAAGCCATCGGCCCAAAAGTGAAGAGTTCGGTGGACGCGCTGGGGGCGCTGCGGTTGAGGTTTGGAGGGGTCTTCGATGACTCGGCTAGGAGCGTCGTCGCCGCCAAGGGTGCGGGCAGTTCCGGTGAAGTAAGATGGTCGGGACTGAGGTTCGTCTGAAGAGGGAGGCTGCGCTCTATTCATGAAGTGATCAGTAGAGGATCCATGCAACATTTGGGACCGTGCTCTAAGCTTACCTGCGGGCCTTTTCGAGAATCTTCCTTTTCAAGTCGTCCGGGTTTTGCACGGCCAAGCCAGATTTCTCTCCGCCAGCAAAGAAATCCTGATCCTCGGAGCCATCCTCGGAGGACGAGTCACCACCGCTCCCTGCAGCAAAGTCTCCCAATGTCGCAAACTTCTTCTTTGGTGCAGCACGTCGGCTCGATGACGAAGGCTGAGGCGCGGCGGATGAGGAAGCAGCAACAGGGCCCCCACCGAGGGAACGGCCACCTCCAGCTGTTCCAGATGTCTCTTCGGTTCCCAGTCGCCGGCCACCACCAGTGTTCATGTCCTGTAAAGCCTCATCTTGCTCCGCGAAGAACTCGGTCACGGCAGCTTCCACATCCCACCCGTTGGCAGAAAGGTACTCCTGGGCCTGTTTAAATGGACAAAGTTGTTATTGGTGCGTCTCAGTGATTTTGAAAATTGTAGTACTTACCTCCGCGGGCTTGGTTCCTGTCATGTTACAGAACTGAGACACGACCTCGTCGTGCTCTGCGGGGTTGTAGTCCATGTTTAAGCTTGATGGACGATTCCTGACCAGTGGTTTGCGAGAGATGTGACTTTAAAGCTTCTTGTGTGAAGTGAAGAAGACGGGGTGCGGAGTATCGTAGGGTTGAGAAGGTGCCAGAGGGTATTGTTTGCAAGGTCAACCACGTCGAGCTGGAGGAGCCAGCTCAACACCGCGGGCAGGTACGTCACTCGCAATTGGTCAGCCGGAGCGGAGGATCTTCCGACTATCGGGGCCTGAGGCTCTTGGCCGATCTATAAAACTGGACCCTTTTATTATGACCACAAAGAGATGCAGACAGCACAGGGCAACGTTAGATTCCACGAGTTTCTTAACTGAGCATGCATATTATCCATGAGGAGATCTGTTTGTGTAATTATTTGTGGCATGGTCGACCTCAAATCGCCTTTGTGTCGAGCAGCAAACATAGGCACCCAGAGCTTAGAAAACGAGATATTTACCACTTAGGCCTATCTCAGACCAAGAAACTCTTGATATGAATGGGTACTTTATGATGATAAAGCAGCACTTTCTGGTGATGCTACTTATGCGACCAGGTTTCTCGATATATACAGTACCTAGTAACCTACTAGAGTGCAGCGGGAGCTCGATCCGCTGACATAATCCATACGTCTGCCCGCGCTCTGAGGTCCCGCTGGAACGAGGAGGATCCCGACCGCCGGCCGTTGGGAGCAGTTGACCAAACTCCCCGATTCCCAGTCCACCTAGTCGATCTACGCCTCTGATATCTACCTTCCTCTCGACACCTGTCAATTTCCTTTATACAACTTCTGCCACTCATGGCCTCCGATGCCACTGGCTCGCGAGTCGAGCTGTATGACTCCGCCCTGACTGTCCCCTCCGACTCGGAAAACTACTCGGCAAACAACGAGTCGCCCTCTTCGCCCCCTTCGACCTCAAGTTCTCCCATGATTCTCTACAAGCCCCCGACAATCTGGGGTCTCATTCGTGGTGCAGCTATCAACCTCCTCCTTCCATTCGTGAACGGTCTCATGCTGGGCTTCGGCGAGCTGTTCGCCCATGAGGCCGCCTTCCGCCTGGGATGGTCTAACACCAAGGTTTGTGCCGATCATAACATGGTAAATGGACTTTATAAATGCTTACTGTCTGTCTGTTCTAGATCTTCCCAATGTACCGCCGAACACATTCCGTGGGCCCTGGAGTCGAGATTCGGGAGCTTCCTTCGGAGCGGAGGCGGGTTACCTCTGCTGCTGGCTTGAACGACACTGCGGCTTTGGAATAAACAGAGGTCATTCGTCTGAATACCTGGCTCTATTGAAACACTATTTTCTCAGCAACTCAGATCTGCATTGATATGGGAAACACAAAACTGGTACATGTTTGTTTGGAGAGATACCTGACCTCGGGTCAACACTGGGATGTAGCGCATGTACATAGACTGCTCAGCTGGCGCCTGGCGAACTGGATTTTCATTTCACATATTGCTTAGAATATCTCACTATTTCTTGCAATAAGTAAACCATCCCATGTATGTTTACCTGTTCCTCGTATCCCTAATAACGCGCTCTTGGAAACCGGCGCCACTATCTAAAGCTTTCTGCATGTCTACCCAAAAACATGACAACGCCCGGGGCCTCCAATAGAAGAAAGCAGGCCGGCTCGTTCTTGGAGATTGATGGAAATTGACAGCAGTTTGTTCGATCAAGTTAACAGACCATAAAAGGAGTAGTATAAACATAACCTTGCACTTCCCCCACTGATTCTTTTGTTACGATGTCATGAGCGATAAAAGCGTCAATTGATATGTACCATTGATGGCATCTAGCTAGCTATCCAGCGCCCTCAATTATCCATGATTCTGTTACTTCGCTTCATCATCTGCTATGATATCTATTCCTCCTAGTAAACGGCCAACACCGGCGACGAGTCGGCATCGGATGTTTACCGGGATGGTCTCCGCCCGGCAGAAAAAGTCTCCCCGACAGGCGCGGGAGATTCGCGACGGTCCGACTGTCCGATCAGTAAATTCATACCCTCCTTCGTTATTTAACAAAATGATGGGAGCTGCTGGCCTCAAAGGGCCCAGTGCAGCCACTGCCTTTGCGCGGCAACGGCTCACTGCGGTTCCTCGATCCACCCGATCGGTTTGTCGTATCTAGGATCCCCGGCAAAGGCACCACGTACTGACTAGTTCTGGCAGGTCTCTACCTTTAGGCCTCAGCGCTTCCAGTTCCCCGGTCAGAAGAGCCAATTGACTCTCGCCTCTTCTGGAAATGCACCATGGCGCCGTGCTGCCCTTGCTGCCAGCCCTGCTGCGATCCGTTTCAACTCGACTTCCTCCGACCCAACTCCCGCCTCCGTTCCCGAAACCACAACGCCGATTGACCCGACTGATGTTGGTTTTGATATTTCGGAGATTCCTGAGAAGATTGGATACTTGAAGGAACTTGGTCTGGACTATGGCTGGGGTCCGTCGTCCCTGCTTCAGTATGTGATTGAGCACATTCACATGTGGACGGGTATGCCGTGGTGGGCTAGCATTGTTGGTGCTGCCATTCTAGTGCGTGTTGGTCTGTTCAAGCCAACTATGGCCGCTTCCGACACGGGTGCCCGAACCCATAACGCTCGCCCTCTCATTGACCCGCTTCGTCAAGAGATGATGAAGGCTCGGATGAATGGGCAGACACACGAGTTCCAGATAAAGAAGGCCCAGCTCGATAAGCTTCAGGCTGAGCATGGGATCAAGCCCTCGAAGGCCTTCATCCCTATGCTGCAGATTCCCCTCGGTTACGGTATCTTCCGTGTCGTCCGCGGCATGACCTCTTTGCCCGTGCCGGGCTTGTTGAACGAGTCTGCTTTGTGGTTGAATGACTTGACCGTGGCCGACCAGCTATACTTGATCCCTGTCATCACAGCCTCGTGCTTGTACTTTACACTCAAGGTAAGTGACCTGACGTCTTGCTCGTGGCAATTGAGTATGGACACTAATAAACGTAATAGAAAGGAGGAGAGACTGGCACTATGGATATTCTCAACACCTCTGCCGGCAAAGCCATGTTGATCGGTCTTCCGGCCATTTCTTTCACATTCATGGCTTTCCAGCCCGGTGCTCTGCAGCTGTATTTCCTGTCTACCGGTGTCCTCGGTCTTGCTCAGGCGTACATAATCAACAACGCCAAGTTCCGGAACGCCATGGGCATGGCTATCCCTATTAGACGCCAGGCCCCGCAAGATATGAGCAACCTTGAGCAGCTCCAGGCCCGCTTGGCAGAGCTTCAAGCCAACCCGGAGAAGTTCAAGCAACCCGAGCCAACCAATGACAGCAATATCAGCACTATCGACCGGGTCCAGAAGAACATCAGCAGCTGGAGCGAGAAGGCCAAGCGAGAAGTCACGGATAAGTGGAGTGAAGTGAGGGGCAGCTCAACCAAGAATGCTGATGGTTCTCGTGCCGCTAAGCCTCGTCTCACCGAGGAGGACCGACGGGCGGCAGAGAGATACGAGAAGGAAGCAAATGCTCGGGAAGCCGCCCTGCGCGAGGAGCGCAACCACGCTCGTCGGAGCGCTCACATGAGGACTCTCGCAGCTGAGCGACAGAAGGCTCAGGATTCATTCAAGAATCTCCAGGCCGTTGGACGTGACAACCAAGCTCGGAGGAAGTGATCTTTCTCAATGTGTATAAACTGTAAATTATGGCGCTTTGACATTGGCATTCTGTGTTTTCATGTATTACAGGATTAGAATCTATTTTGACCACTCGTATCATTGCTTTGCTTGATGTGTAGCCAATTTATTCATGTTCTAACGTGGAAGCAAAGAGTATGGAGGGTTACTCGGGTGTACTTGTAGGTGTGCGAATACGGAGATTGACCACGATGGCCCTGAATTGTATGTACATGTGACTTATTGCAATTCCATGAAAACGCTGTTTACTGAGCAATCTGACTGAAAATGAAGAAGACCAAAAGAAAGAGAGCCAATGAGTAGGCCTAGTCATGTAGTTCGCATAGGAATCGAAGCAGCCGGCAACGGCAACGATGCCTTCTCATCCTCTGCAAAAACCTTCCGCTCCAATTTCTCCGTCATAGATGCACAAAACGGGTCAACATACGCCGTCCAAGCTGCAGCAACGGCGTACACCAGTCCAATCCATACTGGTATACTAACCGCCACAACCCACGGCGGACGTAGTGGCAGCCAGTCGCGCTCATCATCAGTGGCAGCTTCACCCCCTTCCCATGGCTGACCACTGATTCCATACAACATCCAACAAAGGACGACACGCAACATCGTCCCATGGACGAGGTATACTGCGAAACTCTGCTTTCCAAGCCAGAGCAAGAGTCGATTGGCGAGGAACTCTTTGGTTGATGGAGAGAGGTAGATTGCTAGGATGATAAGGTCCACGCCGAGGGCTGAGTAGCGCTTGCCAATGTTGACGTCTGGTGGGAAGATGTATTCTGATAGTTCGAACATGAAATTTGACCAGGGCATCCATTCCGGGCGTTCACCAGGGTAGGATGCGATTAGGAGACCTGCGATTGCGAGGGGTATGGTGATGAGTTTTCGTGTATAGCGATGGGTTTCTACCCAGTTTTTGAGAGTCGTGGAATATGAGAGGTCACTGAGGAGCATGCCGAAGATAGCTTGCATTTGGAATGTCTCTAGAAAACATGAGATCTGGTTAGCAGAGTGTACGCCACAGAGATAGGCAAGGAGGTTGCGGAAATGTATAGTTCGTACCCGTATCTTTCGCCGCATCTTGATGATAATACAGCAGCATCCCAATATAAACGACGACTCGATATCGGAATCTCATAAACATCGTCGCGACAAGAAGGATAAAGACCAACATCGAGGCCTTGAGCAAAGGCAAAAGAGCCCACTGGTGATCATCATATGCCATATATCCCGTCGTCCAAGTCGACAAAAAGTTCTCCCCTAATCGAAGAATCTCTTTCCAAAGAGAATCCTCCAACTCCGGAGCTGCATACCGACACCACCAGCTATCAGAGCGGTTGGCAACAACGAACCCACCGAATTGGGCAACCGTCCACGATATCAACAAGGCAATAGTAGCTGGAAAGATCAGGCGTGGTGGTCTTCGGAAGGCGCTCTTAGCGATTGTTGTAAAAGCAGCGGATGTATCGCCCGCTCGAGAGAGTTTCAATGGTTTTAGGGCGCAGACGTAGCCCGTAAGGAATGCAAAAATAGTGACGCCGAGACGGCCTTGCCAGGGGATGCGGAGGATAGGCCATTGTAGGATTCGTGGGGTGGCGTCTTCGGTGTCTCGTGGAGAAAAGAGGTCGTAATCCCAAGCGCGGGCGAGATGTGTTAATACTACTAGGAAAGAAGCGATTCCTCGCAGGCCCTAGATAGTGAACAATGGTTAGCGGAATAAAAGCTGGTTAGATTGTCTGGGAACATACATCGATCCACTTCACGCTCTTTCGAGGATCACCTTTCGTGGAGGAGTCCCCTTGACTCCATGGTAGAACAGCCGGAATTGTGTCTTTTAAACGAGTGTATAGATGAGAGGAAGATGGAAAGAGCGACATGATGTTTATCAGGATATGTATGAAATTCGATTTAAAGAATGACCTAGTGCTTCAGATACTCCAAAGAGATATCATATCACCGTGAGAAACGAGATATACCCTGCGGTTGACCCAGCTGTTTGAAGGTCACCTAGGCAGTCGGAAATGAATGAATAGTACAAAGGGGAAAACACGCAAAAGGCATGGAAAGAATGAACAATGACATTGTTGACCACTTCTGGCGGAAATCAGGCTATGGTACACTTCCCCGAGTAAGGAACACGCCAAGAAAGAAGGGGTTCAACAACGCACCGCATCTCTAAAGCCCAGTTCCACAAGTAAATACAAAGCGTTCTGCATCGCATAAGTCGATTAGCAGGTCTAATTGCGCGATTGCGAACCCATCACGTCGTCAAACGACTGGCCCAGAAGCATCTGGATATGCTACTCGATGGCTAAGGGGTTCGCGAAGTGTCGATCAAACACGGATCTGGAAACCTCAGGCATGCTAGGAGGGGGTAGATTGCCCTTTTACGATGGTTGAAATAAGTAAAAAAAGGTGATGCGCGGGAGGCGTTAGTTAGACCCTTGCAGCACCAGTAAGAGACACTGATAAAACTCCCTGAAAGTAAAATGGGATCTCGTCCGTCGATCTCACTATTATTTATTCGTTTTCTGCCGTGGGGAACTGCTACGCCTTATGATAGGAGGCGTTCTATAAATGCACTGCTCAGGAGGGCGTTCCAGGCGGGTTTAAGGGGCAGCGAGGAGTACAGGTAGGCAGTGGCATTCATGAATCGAGGAGACGCGTTCACATATCTGGTGTGAATTATCTATCGAATGAGCAGTCCAAGGCCCAGCCCATGCCAAGGATGTGGCGGAATGTAAGCTTCTTATTTGGAACATTATTTGAAAACACCGTCTCTCCATACGAAGATAGACAGGTCTACCGATTAAGAGTTCAAGACCCAAGCATTGAAAAGTCAAGAATAGCATGGTATCAAATTTTATGTCCGGTAACCCCCTATGAAACACCGCTACTATGTAAGTAGAAGACCCCGATAACTCATGAACCGACACCCTTGTCGACAGAACCGAAGCGCCCGTAAAAAAAGTCCATACTGCCAATATGCGTTTGGTTTGAACCCAAGAAGAAACCATAGTATTAGCGGAATAGTCGCCGTCCACCCACGCTGCCAGAGCCCCACGTAACAGAACCCTTTACTCCGAGATTATCCATGCTCAAGCCGGAGAAACCGACACCACCACCTTCGCCATCACGCTTGTATCGACGAAGCGCCTCGCGCAGGTGTGACGGTAGAAGCTGGCCACGATGGGGGTTAGGTGGCGGGTGAAACTCTCTTCGTGGGCGTAGAGGCGCAGGACTTGATACTGAAGCCCGGCCGACTTGTTGTAAGGATGGAGATGGGGACATATGGTGGGGAGGAGCAGAGGTGGTTGAGTTGAGGTGATTTGTTGGCGTGGGCGATGGTCGTATCTGGTCTGTATCCGATGGCTCTTTCTTGATGCCATTGCTGAGGGTTCCCGGTCCGGACCCAGGAACGGGGGTGCCTGAAGGAGTAGGAGTTGCAGTCTTTGACTGTGCGGCCGCGGCTTGAGCTCTAGCCTGAGCTGCTTTCTCAGCTGCAGCCTCTTCAGCATCGAATGCTGCTCGTGCAGCTTGGTCAAAAGCATCGGCCCATTCCGCCTGAACCGTCCGTGCCTTCTCAATCATTTCACCGGCAAACACCTTCGTGAAACCGTTGACTGTAGTGACCACGCTGGCCGGGACGGATTGTGAGAGCGCATGGTTGACGATACGGCGGAGGGATTCTTTGCGAAGCTTCGCTCGCTTGAAAAGATCATATCGCTCGGATTGCTGAGGGTTAAACGCATCAACCAGGATCCTGTAGAAATAGCAAGATTAGCATTCAGGCCTCCCAGGTGTACAAACGGAAATCAACATACGCCAAGTTCTTCTTCTCAGCCTCTGTATCCGTAGTACCCTCCTCTCGCCCCAAAAGCTCGCCTTCATCGTCGTCATCGTCATCGTCGGCATCATCACCACCTCCACCACCGCCTCCGCCCATCCCTCCTCGAACCGAGCCTTCAGCATCGGCAGACCCAAGTCGCGCATCTCCGGCGCGCGAGCTCATCGCATCTTCTCGCTCGCGCTCGCGCTCCTTCTCGGCTTTGCTCTTTCTTCCTCGCTTCTTTCCGCGGGCTGCGCCAGCGAAGACGCCGTCCGCGCTTGCGCCGCCAATGCTTCCTGTGAAACTGCCCGTCACACTTCCTGCATCGCTGGTTGCACCGAAGCTGCGCTCTGCAGCATCAAGACCGGTAGGAAATGAGGTTTGTCGGAGAGGGTGCATGCGAGCCTTCTTGCCGAGTGGTTGTGAGGTGGACGAGGAGATAGAGGGTCGCTTGAGGGGGTTGGTTGGGGTCTGATACGGTGGTGGTGACGACATTTTGAAGGCCTGTAAATGGAGGAATGGAGGTTTCGAGGCGTGTTATGTTGAAAAGATCGAAGAGAATGGAGTTGAGAGAAATTAGAAATCAGATACGTCTGGTTAATCTGACCTGCTCTGACAGGAAACTGCGGGATTGGGGAAGGTCCGTCGAGTTTGGTGATGCGCTGCGATCCTGGTTCCCAGTCTGCAGCGCTGAGCGAATGGGAATGTCAAGAGTTGGAAATATTAAAAAGAACCAGGAAGTGAAACCTGCCGAAGGACCCGCCCACGAGATCAAGGAAGAAGTCGTCGAAAGAAGAGTCGCTGCCTGCCAGACGCGATCAGAATTGGGTCGCGACGATTCTAGAGCACACCTGACCGCCTTCCTTATTCGGAAACGATATGCTCCGCCGGGGTGAGACTACGTCAAAAAAAAGAAGCTTAAATGAACGATGCATTGGGCTTACTAGATGCATAATCTGGATGAATTTGCATAGGGTAGTAAAGCAGCAGTACGTACGGCTCAATTATGAAGAAAGAGTGACTAGATGAATCATTCACAGGAATAATAAAAGACAAGATCGCTGATGGAGTCCAGCTGAAACAAACATGAAAGAAGTGACAAGACGCTTGAAGCATAAGACATGCAATGCGGCGTACTATGTAAAGACAGGAGGAATGACAATCCACATAGTCCTAAAAAAAAGGAACGAGAAAGACAAAGAAGCAGACGATCTGTGCAAGATATGAAGTAAAGAGATGGACACAAAAGCAGGCCAACAACTGGAACCAGCGGACGTGGAGAGAGGAACAAGACCATCATCCAACGGCTTCATGTAGAAGTGATGGCCTTAGTACTTCTCTCCAAGCCGGGGAGCCCCCCCTTTCCAGTCGTTGCGCTCATAGTAGCGGAACACGAGGTCATACCCGTTCAGGTCATGAACGATGCGGTCGACGCGACGGTAACCCTCGATCTGCTCCATCTTGGGGTTGCGGCGCATGGCCTGGCGCTGCGCGTGCACCTCGTGGAAGCCATTCGCCTCGCTGCCCAAATCCTCAATGGCAGGCTTAGTCTCGAACAGGGTGATGCTGAAACGGCCGGGCTTGAAAATATCGACAACCTGCTGAATGATGTCGGCAGTAGCCTTTCCGTTCTGCGAGTGCGGAACGTTGGTCTCGAAGGACGCATACGAGCAGTGCGGTTCCGGAGTAACGTGCACAGTGAAGTAGTGCGTGGGAGCCTTGCCATCCGGAGCAGGGATGACACCGTTGGCAGAGAAGCCACAGGGCGTGAAAAGGTACGCGTCGATGCGAGCATCAGGGAACTTGCTCTTGGGATAAACGTCCGACAGACCGCAGGCATCGGACACTACAGTGCCAAGTGCGTGGCCCTCAGTGGTGAGTTCCGCCGGCAGCAGACGGTCCGCATCAGGATCATCCGGGTCAGAGCCGTTGTCGAACACATCAATGTGTTCAGCACTCTCGTCCTTGTCGAGGTTGCGGAAACGCTTCTCGGCCACAGCAGTAGCGTTGTCCAGGTAGAACTGCTTCGCGTTCTCCTCGTCCAGGTCAGTCATCAGGACCTCCAGAGTCTCATCATGCTCATCGCAATCGGCGATCGGGGAGGCCTGGGGGAAACTGAGAACCTTGGTCTCAGTCTCGGTGAAACCACCATCCTCCTCCTTGGGGCTCGCCGGGGGAGTGAGCAGCGTGTGAGGCTCAGTCAGGTACAAGTACCAATGCTCTCCGTTCATCTTGCCAATCATGTAGGCACTTCCGTTCTGGAACAGCTTGTCCATGTTGCGAACCTCGTCGCGCCAGCTGCGGTGAGGGCCGCGCTGGCGGTCAGGGAACAAGTAGTTCTTGCGGCTGTAGAAAACCCGGTAAGGAGCTGCCGCGACGGCAATTCCACGAGACGGCGGGGCGGTCGCGCGGGGGAAACCTGCAAAGAGGGCGGCAATCTCCAAGATGCGCGGGAGACCCGACAGAAGGGTCGTGGTACCACAGGTCTTGAGAATCAACTTGTGGGGCCAGACGAACATGCTGGACTCAGACAGGAGGTAGGCATCCACATCCTCAGATGAGACAACCGACAAAACCTGGCAATTGACGAGATCCAACATGTCCTTCCAGATCTCACCGGGCACCTTCTTCAGACCCTCGGGGCCTGCGGCGCCGAGCTCGCTGGCAGACGGAGCAAACCAGACCTCGAGCAGCTTCTCGGGACCTGTATGATATTGTGAGCAATGCATGTTCGCCATCTGCTGTACCTGAAATTGACTGACCTTCAAAGGCACTGCTGGAGTCAAGATCCTGAGTGGCCTCATAGTTGATGGTCAGAGAAGGAGTCCCCGCGAAAGACGACGGAGACTGCGTGTAATTCTTCGGAATACCGACGTAAACCATTTCCGTTGATTGATGCAGCCGAGGCTGGTAAAAATTGGGCAATTAACGGGATCGAAGATGGTGACTGTGTGACGTCGGACCGCCCTGGGAGCTGTTTGATGGAGACAAAGGGCTTTAGAAGCACTGTCTACTTACCCAGACGAACAAGGGGGCGATGCCCGTCTGAGAAGAGAAGGCCCTGAGGACAGAGAGAAACTGGCGAACAAGCCAGGCAGATGAGCACTTAACAGACCGGAAGGGCCGCTAAGGAGGTAGGAACGCGAAGGAGAGGAGGAAAATGCTACAAAGAATTGTGACTGTCAGTCCAGTACCCTCGTGCTGGAAGATACCGATACCGGTCAAAGTATCGGGTCTAGCAGACGAGAGTATCTGCTTTGTGCAAGAGGTATGGAGGAAAGTCGAAGGTTGGTGACGACGGGAGTCGCGCTATCGGGGCCTGGAGAGGACGGAAGTATTAGTACTGGTCGAGTAGAAGAGAATTTGCCAGGCAGATTGAAGTGGGTAAGGAAGACGCGAAAGGAGTGTGCCTTCAGTAGTTCAGCCCTAGGCTGTTGCGCCAACATTGAAAAAACAAGAATCTTCCAAATTTGTGGATCGGTATCCTCCGTGAGGGGTAACCGAGGGGGAAAGAAAAAAAAAAGCATGCACACATACTTAGCAGGCTTGGACAGAAATCGCAGAAGATCCTTCGGGCTCATGAAAGGCAGGAAAGGAAATTCGGCTTAGAGCTGCACGATGTCGCGCGAGGCCACAGTCGTGAACATCAGTGGGGTGACGAAGGCAGAAAAAGAGTCGCGCCAGTCAGACTTTGCGTGAAAGCCCAATGAGTGCCCGAGATGCAATTGATTGCTCTGGGCGCGTTGAGAGCGGAAGATATTCTCTCAAAAGATTCGTTTGGCCAAAGGTAAGGGAGCCGATGGTCAATTTGCAGACCTCGAGAGGACTCAGAGGAGGGGTGGCAGCTGGAAAATGTTTGCCGTCACGGGCGGTTTCGTTGATAATGAGCGATTTTGTCTGTGGGCCCGAGCTCGGTGGGGCGCTACGGATCAAAATCTGTCTGACATCAGGGAAGGCGACCGAGTTAGTTTTCGAGTCCTGTAACGCCACAAAACAGGAGATTTTCGAAGGATGAAACGAAGGGAAATACCGGCGACTCACGGGAAGAATCACAGCTAGTTGTATATCGTCTAGGACGATGCCTCGATGTGAGTTGAAGAAAGAGAACTGGGTGCCCCGGCCGAAATTCTTGGAACACGCGAGCGGTGAGACGGGGCAGAATTGAGGTTTCCGGCAGGTCGTGCCTGGCCGCAGGTTACGTAATCGATCAGCGGGGAAACGAGAACCTTAAGCAAGGCGGAAGCGAGAGTCACCTGACCGGACTGCAGGTACTCGACAACCGTCTGGCCTATAAGGAACTAGAGCGGACTATTCTCCGATATCATGAAAATTGTAAGGTATAATTGATGTCATTTGAGGATCTTGAAGAGATCATGAAGAGGTCAAAGCCGCAAAGATTCATTTCCTCCCCTCCTGAAACGCCCGCTCACAACGCCATGCCAGATGGATGCAGCAGATCATTCCCAATACCAGTGATTTGAAAAAAAGAAAGAAAGAGATATGCGAAAAAGGAAATACTTGTCAGTAAATTAGGCCTCCACGATAAGGCGAGCCAGCTGGACTTCGTTGGCTTCAACGATCCTCGTGGCAATGAGACCACCGACTTTCTCCGTCAACTGTGTGCGCAAATCATCCGACACGGTCGCGGGGTGGCCATTGGTCAGAGATGGGTGAGCATCCCGGATAGAGGCCAGAACGCCGAGAAGTGCACTCAGGACGCGCTCAGCAGCGGGGCGACGAGCTGCATCGTCAAGGCCATCACTGAGTAGTTTAGAGTAATCACTCAAATTTGGGATGACGAGGACGCGGACTACCTCAGCGCCACCGACAGCTTGCAGCCCAATAACGGCTCCGTAGTGGGCACCAAAAGGCTTGGAAGGGTCAAGGAAGCTCTTCAAGCAGGACCGTACGAGACGAGGCTTAAGCATGTGCGATGAGTGGGAGAACTTCTTCGCAATTAGTCCGAGGAGGGAGGCTGCAAGATCACGGAGAGCGAATTGCTCGGACAAGTCGCTGGCTCCGCCAAGTTGTCGGCCGACCAGACATGTCAGAATTGATGGGACAAGAGAGGCAATCTAGAAAAGGTCAGCTACCGAAGACGCTCAACGCTCAACGAAGTGCTGAGGTGTATGCCAACTTACATAGGGATCGACGTAGAGTGATGCATTCTGCACCAAGGCCTCGGCCATGTGCATCACCTGAGTCAGGACGAAGATATCCTTCAGGCTATGAGTGACCTTCTCCGCAATGAACTGGACAAAGTAGGGCACCAATTGGTGGAGACCCGGGTCATCTCGTAGACTGGCATATGCAGAGGTGCGGTACTCTTCGCTTGTTTCATCCAGGAATGCACTGCAGACCTTCTCGAAGTACAGCTGCAGCTCCTTGGACAACACGTGCTTCACGGTAGGCTTCACCGACACCTCGCCGCTGCCGCTCATTGCCGCAAGGGTGGAATTGGCGTTTGGCCCCTTTGATACCAGCTCGAGGTTCCTAGAATCGGCGGCAGTGGGGTTTTGAGGGATGGATGGCTGGACACCTTCGACGGCGAGCCAGTGACCTAGGTAGATACCGATTAGACAAAGCGACAACAGCAAGACCTCGATTGAATAGACTTACCAGTGAATGACACTTCCCGGGGGACCTTGGGCAGCGGCGCGTTAATCAGCTTCTCAAAGTCCACCTCTTCATCTTCAACGTAGAACAACGGTTGACCAGGGCCTAGCGATGCTTCACCAAATCGCAGCGGGCGGAGAGATTCGTATCCATAGAGAGGCTCCACATCCAGATTTCTCAGGGCATGAGAAATATCTTGTGTAGTGAGGAGAGTGCGCTTGCCGTGGCGCATGCACTTCAGCGCTTCTTCCAGCACTTGCGCAACGCGGTATTCGACGTCGCGAGCGAGATTTTCCGTCACGTCGTGGTTGAGGTTGGTGATGCCGACTGATTCCGCGACATCACGGATATTATCTGGGTTCCAGACGGACATGGTGATTGGTTAGTTTGGACTCGGAGGTGAGGTCGCGACGGAGATGAATCTGGGAGGGATGGGATGGCGGAGGATGCGCGGAGGGTGAGCGAATGAGATGGTCGAAAAGCTCCCAATCAAATACAAAGTCGCATTCTGAGATACCACCGGTTCGCTTCAGCCGAAGGAGAGATAAGGTGAGTTGCGACAATGCTCTTTGCTGTTTAAAATCAAAGTAATGAAACAAGCAAGAGAGCCGATCGATAAGAGTGTGAGCGGTACTGCGCAAGTGGTCTTGTGGCCTCCCGTAGAAGCTTGTTGGCGGCCTGAGGAGCAAACACTCTACACAGTGACTACTCTAAGCTCTTTACTGATACAACAAATAGGTCTTATCTCTAGATAGAAACAATCAATTATTACTAATGAATGGACTTTAACTAGAGTATCAGTCCAGACAAAAGGCACTAGTTGCCTGAGGCGAAAGCAAGGGCAGAGGGCGTTGGCAGCCACTCATCCTCCGGGTATCACAACAAAACGCACATTCAGAAACAGGAGCGCGCAATTTACTTGGCCTCCTCAGGCACAGCCTTGATCTCCTCCCTGGGAGCTCCCTCGTTCACGGGCTCTCCATTCTTTGCAGCCTCCACCTTGACAGGCTCTTCCTTGGGAGCCTCGTCCTTGGGAGCCTCTTCCTTAGCGGGCTCTTCCTTAATGGGCTCTTCCTTAGGAGCCTCCTCCTTGACGGTCTCCTCATCCTTGGGGGGAACAGCGGGGGCAGCACTCTCAGTAGTGGCTTCAGCAGGCTTGCTCTCATCCTTCGCCTCCTCTTTCTCCACCTTATCCTCCACCAGTTGAACAGTTCGTGCCTCATCCTTCAGCTCAGGGCCCTTTCCACCGTAGGTCTTGGGGATCCTGTCCGCAATAGCAGCGGGGAACTCACGAGCGAGGTTCACACCGTTAGAGATCGGGTGGAACTTGCGGGTGGTGTTGCGGCTGAGGAACAGCTTCATAGCGGAGAACATCCAGCCCATGATGCTAGGGACATTGACGAAGAACTTCTCGCGTAGCAGCTCAGGATAGGCAGTAGAGAAGACCTCGATGGTCTTCTTGGTGGCGGCACGGACAGAGGGATCCATGCGGAAGAACTTGACGTTCAGGTAGTCGTGGACCTGGATCATCTGGTAAGGGTCCTTCTCACCGTCGTAGTCGATGACCTCGGTGGCATCCTTCAACTTCAAGTCCTGCACGGCCAGCTCCATGAGGGCAGCGCGCCACTTGACAAATCTGGATAAGAGTTAGCGTTTCCGATTTCCTATAATTACATTTATCTAGTTACTCACTCGTCGGAATCGCCAAAAGTAGCGCCAACATCCTTCACAGCGCCGTAGATGTTCCAGGTGAACACCAGGGGGCGTCCATCCTGCTCATAGGTAGTCAAGTAGCCGAGGCCTCCATACTTGGTGGCACTGTAACGGCCGGACTCGATCAAAGCAAGCGGGTCAGTCTTCTTGCGCCATTCGAGAGCCTTGCGCAGCTGATCCTGGGCACCCTGGACGTTGCCCTCATTGGCGCGGAGGAACTTGATCAACACATTGACCGTGGGCACATCCTCGCTGTCCTTGAGCTGCACACCCCACATCTCATTGTAGCCAGTCTCGCTGAGGATCTTGGGCAGCTGTTCGAAAAGCTGGGCCAGACCGGGAATCTTAGTCAAGTATGCGGGCTGCTCGGGCTGCTGCTCCTCAGGCTTGGCCGCTTCGGCCTCAGGGGCGACTGGAGCATCTTTCACGGGCTCTTCCTCCTTAGCAGGAGTCTCTTGAACAGCCTCCTCTGCCTTGGGTTCGGCTTCCTTATCGGTAGCGTCGGTGGTTGCAGCCGCGGGAGTTTCCGATGGCTTGTCGCTAGCTTCAGGAGCTTCCGTAGCTACTACGGCAGCTTCCTCGCGCTTCTCGGGCTCGGCCGCGGGGGTTTGTTCGACGGGCTTTTGGTCCGACATTGTTGCGATTGTTTAGGATGAACGATTGAACGGGTCTGAAGGGTGATAAAAAGGAAACGAGAAAAGAAAACGTTCAGGGGGAAAAAATAACGAAGCAGGGGTTCGCTGCCTCGATAATTCGGCCTATCAACCGGGTCCACCGCCGTCCCCACCTGTCAACCCGATGGGTCTACGGAGTACAGCTGAGACAAGACTAGGGGGGTCAGCGTCGAGCCCGGGGAAATTTGTAGCCCCTGAGTACCAGTCAATGGTGAATTCTAAACGAGGTTCTAGACTTACATTGGTTAACTAGTTAGAGCCTACTACAGATTAGGGAAGTGATTCGCGCTATGGATCTATAAGACGGTAAGACCGCAACTTAAATATAGTACGGGAATCGATAGCGAAAACAATTCGCTGCTGTCTAGTCCGATTGACAATCACCTAACGTGTCCACGGAGAGCAAGCTAACGAGCTAATATTAGACTACAGATGTTAATCGGGCTCTTTGTGTAAGGTGCATATGCCGAATTGAGTGTGTCCACATTCATTGAGACCACTGTAGTCCGTACTTCGTACTCCGTCGTCGGACGGGGATCGAATTAAACGAAATTAAGCAGGAGCACTAGGCCACTAAACGAGCAAATGAGGAGGACTGTTAATTTTGCGATTGAAAAATAGTGGAGAGCAATATACACGCCATCTACAGTACTCCGTACATAGGGCTCGCTCTCATCCAGGACAGGCTACGTACGATGCTATGAAGGTCTTTCTAGCGCCTAGCAAATCATTGCATTATCTTTGCCTCGTCTCGTCAAGCTTTGTAGGCTTGAATTTAGAGCATACTCACTTCCAATGTACTTGGCTACCTTCCTTTAATGGTATGGTAAAACAATGCGCTGGCACGTCCGCTCTGCTTCCTGAATAGTAGAGTTAACTATAGCTGTAGGTTAACCGGAGCTCGACCTTTTTTCGGGGCTGACCCGTCATTCATACTTAGCTTCGGGTCCACACCACAGGCGATGAAGCAAGGGCCATTTTCCCTTAAGCTCTCAAAGGTTGATTTAGAGCACAGGGACGATAGGATATCCCCATGGCAGGTGGATTGTTTGAGGGTCGTTATCAGACAAGTTACGAGGCAGGTAGGATCTTGAATATAATCAATATAGCTAAGCGCACTGGTGGCAGCAGCAAGGCAGCAAAGGCTCGTGAGCGGTTTCATTTTCAGATCGTTGTTGCCCCTCTATGGAGAACAACGGGCAAGCATGCATATTATAAATGCTTCTTAGAAACTTGGAAGCCCCCTCGCCATTGTTACTCTGGATTTTGTGTCACTATTCTGCAGTAACACTCGGCTAGAATTTTCATAGCAACCTTCCCGGTCTGGCTTGGTGGAAATAGCCACATACAGAGGGAAGGTTATGTGTATCCCCGCTACATTGGAAGGCTCTCCTTCTTTTCCTGTGTATGATGAAGCATTTTTGGTCAAAACGACCCTCTTTCCAGCTGATGCAGGCATTTTGGACCCTACCTTCCTGGTTATCTTTGGAAGTACCACTAATTGAGACGGCGGTTGCCGGGGACTACCACGCTGCGTCGAAGTTGTAGAATTTGTGGAGGAAGATTGGTTTTGGGGGGTTATCAGACGTCTTCTCTCAATATTCGATCGGCTCGGCCGTGGTTGCCCGAGTTTTTCTTGTGCCTTTCTGCTGGTGTTCCCTCTCTTTAGGGCATCCATGGCCTTGGTGGTTCATGATGAATGTTGAATGTGGTGACGAGGGATTACTGATATCCTCACAGCTCGGATAATACATCGAATAATTGACGGTTTGTCTCGTAGAGCTGACAGAGCGGGGTAGATAGAACCCCCTAACATGTGACCTATAGATGTCAACTGGAAGAAGAGGAAGAGGGACCAAGCGACCAATAGCTGATCAAAAATTCGCTCTAAGTACCGTCCCAGATAAGTAGACACTGTTTTACTTTGGGTACAGCCTATTTCTTCGTACTTAGCAGGAGCGAACTCGCTTGGTGAGGATTAACTGTTGCGTGGTACCCAAATGGCAGAAGTAGTTTGACATAGCGTCAATCATAAGGTTGTCGATCAGTAGATCAGCCGATGAACCTTTACGGATTGATTTGCATCAAGACTTAGTGACTTACTACCGGATAAAGTTTGTATGAGCCTTACCAAACGAGTGTCTGTCGCTACAAGACTCTCTCTTATTTCTTATATTTGTTGAATATGAGTATCATTCGGTCTAGGTGACCGTTAATCAATAAATAAGGAAAGTGTGCATTAAGGTTGCGACTGGCGCGAACGCCTAGTCTCGTCCCTGTACATACCACCCGACTTGAACCGTCGCCCGCCTGAGACGACGGCCAGAAAGAAAGAGATATCAAAGCATTTTAACAGCCTTGCTAAGCTTACTAACTCTAATAATGAATAATACTTCCGCTTTAGATTCTTGGTGGAATACTAAAAAATGCAAAACACCACACAAACCAATAAATCCGGGCCTAACTAAATGCGGTTAGCAAAGAATAGAAAAGAACAATGGAATCTTCACCCACTCTTACCCTAAATTCCGAGGATCCACCCACTTATTTCGAAATGACTCACTTCTTTTCAATAACAAGCAAGCTGGCGCATAGGAAGCGCGTCGGGCTCATAACCCGAAGGTACCTGGATCGAAACCAGGGCTTGCTATTTTCTTTTTTCTTCTTGGGGGATTTTTTTCTACATCGTCGTCTTCATTTCTGAATGTCCTCATACCTCCCTCCCTCACTCTTTCCATCCTCCTCCATACATACCTACAAAAAGAGGCTCTCACTTATGAACAAAGAAATTACAGTTTGGCTTTGCGAAAGTATCGAGCACTTCGGGAAGCCAACTCTAATCCAATAAACTCCCCGAGTCGCCTAGCCAATCATACACAAGTAGATCTAAGATATCGAAAGTATTCAAGAAAAATTGTAGTTCTCATCTTCTATTGCAGACAACACCCCTCGCACCGAGGGGCATAGCCTCGGTTTATGTCATTGATTACTCAAAAGGAACCACCAAAAACCAAGAAACAGAAAGAGAACGCAATCTGGATGCCTCAAAGCAAGTGCTGATCGAATCAGACGAGTCCATTGGGGGTGAAAGGGAACCGGAAACAAAAGACCGCTGGGGAATATACAAATAACACAACGAACGAAGAAGGGAAAAGAAAGAAGAACCCAAATCAAATCTGTCGTGGCTGTCTCGTGTAGGTGAATCGCCGGATGAAGAGACTGTCTCAAAACAAGTGATCAGACAGTTCAGGATGAAAGATTACCGACCGCCGTTACGGAACTGCTCCGGGATGTGAGGGACAGCAGGTGGAGGAGCAGACTCAGCCATGTCCTCGTCTTCTTCCATTTCATCCTCCTCTTCCTCAGGGTGCCTAGATCACAATATTAGCCGAGCCCCAAAAGCAAACCGAAAGTATAACCAGGGGGTCAATGTTAACATACGCAAGCAACTCCTTGATATTCCGCATCTCGTAATGCTTCTTCCGGTGCTCCTCAAACTGGCGGTGCTTCTCCTTCGCCTCCTCAGTGGTCATGAGATCATCGCCACTCGCAGGCACATCACCATTGATATCCGGGTTAACGACAACATGCTTATCGCTCTTGTGCGACTCCACGCTCAGACTGCGCTCACGGTAAATACGCTGTTCAGGTGTCTCCTGGCCGAGGCCGACGGGATTTTCCTCAGCCTCGCCGAGCTCCAAGTCCGGAATATCAGCCTCTGACACGCCCTTCTTGTGGTGGCCACCACGAACAGTCTTGTCAAGTTCATCGACTACCACATCCTGTGCATCAATAAGACTATCCCGTGCCTCTTCGAGCCGGAGTTCCTCCTCGTCTTCGGCGGGGTCGTAGTGCGGGGCGTAGGGGGTCTTTGGCTCGTCGATCTTCATTTTCGCAGTGCGCTCCTGCTCGGTCAGGTACAGGTTTGCTTCATCCCACTTCAGGCGAGGCTCGTTGTCGTCGTGTTGGCTGGCGAGCGACTGTCGGCGCGAGGACGAGCCTGGGCCCGCGGCGGATGAGGAGCGACGCCGTCCCGCGTTCACCAGGGTGTTTTGGAGAGTGAGTTCCTTGGTGTCTTCGGGTTCGGCGATGGAGGGAATGGCGGGGGCTACGGCAGCTGGAGCGGAGACGGGAGCAGCCTGGAACGAGTTGCTGTTCTTCAGGATACCTGAATCGCGAAACAAACGGGGCTGGGTTAGCTAGTCTTCAGGGTTTCGAGGTTTCGAGCACCCAGATATACGTCTAGGCTGGAGCTGTTTTCAAGTTGAAAAACTCACCTTTAGGCCGTGGGTGCACATCATCGGTGCTGTGTGCCTTGGCTGGCAAATGCGGTGCCGTCGTCATGGTGGATGGTTGGGAGAAAGAGGACGAAGACACCGTCCGATTTTCAAGTGGACGTAGGCACGAAACTGTTTGGAGGGGTAACTGTCGACCGGGTGGGCTGACAAGTCGGCTTTGTCAGACGAGGCTCAGCTGCTCGCAGCTGGAACAAGTTGAAGTCACTGAAAAAAGGGTCAAGGGCTGGGTGGCGGGTGAGAGAGGAACGTGAGGAGGTGAGGCATATATCAGCCGCGAATATGAAGTCAGCTGCGAGGTGAAGGTGCAAAGGTGAGGCACGGGGGGTTTGATGACGTCGGGCTTGGCGCCTGACGTCTTCGGCAGAAACGGGCATCTCTAGGGTGATTGTCGATCCCACGGGAATCGGCCGGGAATTTCCACGGTTAGGCCGTTGGGCATACTTTTAGCTCCACCTGCAACTATGTAGTTTCCTTGAAGGGGTAATCCGGTGGTGTTTGAAACTGTTACTCCAAGGTAGAATATTCAGGAGGTTGAGGTCATACCCTTGAGCTACAACTATATATAACGCTCGGATACACATGGTTGTTTCAGATTTCATGATATTTCTTGTTTAATATATCGAATTCCATAGTAGTCTTATCATCGAAGGGCGAGCTTAATAAAGCAACGAAAATAATAACCTTGCCTCTCCCAGTCTTTGAATGCAACAGGAAGAAACGAAGGAAAAACGCCGTATACTCCCACACCCTACAAGCAGCCCTAGAACCAACGAAGAGGATTGTGTCCCAAAAGATGATTCTCCTCTAACACCAGATCAATCGCCCAAAAAAGGGGGGTATCTGTATATGCAAATAAATCCAAGGCCGGCCTCGTATAACCACGAAAAAGAAAAGAAATGAAAGGAAAATAGAACAACAAAAAGGAAAGAACCGTAGTAGTCAAAAACGGTAAATCAAGAAATGAATGAATCAGAAATGAAAAGTATCTCATGCAATGGAATCAAACTCCTCGCGTTCACGGAGACGATTGCGTGCAAGAAGGTCGCCTCCGTTGGCTGACAGCTGCATCCAGTGTAGTGCCAGACACATGCTCTGCGGATCGGACTTGGAGTCCTTCCCACGGCGGTACATCATCTCAGCCTTGAAAGTATCGCGAGGCCGAGTGAGTGGCAGAGTAACGCGCTGGAGACGTTCGGGATGGGTAAGGTAGAGAATGGCCAGCTCGCGCTGCGCAACTGGATTGCCCTCTTTGGCGGTGATGATCCACATCGCCGCTGCATCTTCAATGGCATGGCTGGTATGGCTGGGCCCCGGGTAGAAGTCGGCCCCTGGATGTCGCCGCATGAGCTCTTGAGAGACAATACGGTCCGCTATCTCGACCATGCTGTGGCACACTTCATCCTTGAGACTTAGGGCAGCCAGACCAAATTGGAGGAAGGCGGTCCCACGATCGGACTTGTTGAGCTGCTCCGAAGGCACAAAAGCGGAGATGTACTGCAAGTCTCGGAAGAGAGTCTTAGGCTTGAATTCTAGAATCAGATCGCGCAGAGTAGCCACAATCTGGTCTTCCGATGGTGTTGAGTAGTCGGAGCCTCTTGAGCCATAGGTAACCGACTCGGGCGGAGACATTGCGGGGAATGCAGTGCCCGCCTGAGGCATCGTAGGTGCATGAGCCTCAGAGAAGCTTTGTCGAGTAGCCCGGGACCGAGAACCTTTGGTGCGCCCTCTGTCACCTTCTGACATGGAGCTAGTGGCAGGTCCCGAGGGATTGCCATCATTTGAAGATATCAGCGACGCCACCACCAGTGATCTCAAGTCTCTCAATGCGTTGAGCTTGACGAACGGGTTTCCATGGCGCGAGAAGACCTCAATCAGGCGGTGGAAAACTGCCTTGTAGGAGAAGGCGGACTGATCATCTTCCTCGCAAGTTTCTTGCACAACACTCGATGCATTCGCTGACGAGTCCTTTCGCGTGCGTCCACAGGGGTTATCCAGAGACCTGCTCCGTCGACCCCCCGATGAGCGACGCTGCTCACGAAGATTCTTTGATCGCTCCTCATAGTCAGAGTAAAACCTCCGGACTGCAGCATGCCTCTGCATCTGGACTTGAATGCGGGGTTGGTCGAGATAACCCGTGAACCAGGCATCCGTTTCACTGCCACAGCTCCACACGGGAGATCCCAAGTCGCTCAAGAGAAGGCTCGTGAGCGTTTGCCGCAGCTCATCCATGAATATAGTCTTCCCATGCGTCTTGCGTTCGGTACGACGAGGCTGACGGGTGGCACCTTCGCTGAACATGGATGGAGGCCGTGAGTAGGCAGTTGAGACACTACCGGCGTACATGGGCTGGCGTTGCGCCGCGGACCAGAAGGTACTATAAGTATCGCCGGTTGACGTCGAAGCAGCGCGACCGGGCGATCCACCGATAGAAGAAACATCGATGGAGGGCAGATCGCGCGTGGCCCGGTATTTCTCTGGAATCAGGCTCTGGATAGACGGCTTGCTGCCCAAAAAGGACGGCGGATCCTGAGGCGAGCGCGCGAGTAGATCAGGTACGGGGAGATTGGCACCATGAAGTTGCGAAGCGTGCAATGGATCCTCGCTTGCGTTTGTGGAAGGTCGAGGAGTCGTGGGCATTGATAGCCCCGGGAAAGCTCGAGAGCCATAGCCCTCGTACCTTGCGCGCTCTCTCTGGAACAATTCACTTGCCCAAAGCACTGGTGTTTCCGCCATCGTTTCACCCACTAGCCGGTTGATGCTGGTTCGCACCTCGTAGCAAAACCGATGGATTCGCTCCTCGCCCTTGCAGAAGTTCTCGATCCCGCTGTGGGCCAGCCACTTGCGGGTCAACTCTACCTGCTCGTCAGACAATTTCCTAGGGCCGCCCTGGCTGCTAGGTGCTTTCATCATATTCATAACCTGCAGCTCCGGCTTTTGGAACAGTGATCCTCCTAGCGAACGAGCTCCGGACCGAGACCGTGATTCCTCGGGGCCCTCAGTATTGTACAGCCGGGGGGAATAGATCATTGTGAGAGCCATGGTCACATGTCGGGCTTCTTCGTACCTCATGGAATTCTTTACATCGGTCATGTACCACATCTTGTTACGAACCTTGGAAACGGTAGCCATGAGCGTCTTGACCTGCGTCTGGAGGCGGTGGAGGTTTTGGTCGAGAGCCACAAAGTCATTTTCGCATCGCTCAATGACAGCCGTCGAGTTTTCCAATGAACGAGTGCAGGATCTGTGCATGGGACCTAGGATCCATGTGTCATTTGAGGAGGCCGCCGAGTGTGTCCCTTGCCGTAGCTGCCGGGATGCATTCCACCAGTAATGCGCACCAACAAAGTCGGAGTCGTTCTGGGAAGAAAACATTGCCTGATTGAATTGTTGTCTCAGTGAGATTGGGGCCAGCTGTAGGCTTCTGGGTGCGCGATTGTAATCGTCCGCATCATAAACATGGCTCTCTTTGACAAGACGAATGATCGCAATTTGCAGAGCCTCGTGATTCTCCTCTAGGCCTAGACCAGTGGAATGCGTGTCATCGTCACTATCCATGGCAGAGCCTTTTGATGGTCCATTCGCCTGATCTGCCAGGAGACTCCATGTGAGAGCTTGACCGTCATTGGCAACAGAGAATACTGTCCAATGCTCCTCAGAAGGGTGCTCTAGCCTAGCTCGTTCACTTGGTTCATCTAGATCGCTCAGCTCGAAGCGAATCCTTGCAGCAGTCTGAGCAACCCCACTTTCGAGAACGGAGACATGTGAAGAGTCCACGGAAAAGATAGAACCACTTTGTGATGTGGGCCGATGGCTCAATTCAGGGTTTGGCCGGAAGAAACCAGGCTCCATGGGTGGTTCAGGACGCAAGTTGTATGACGGAGAAACATTAGATGACCATGATGGCATACCAGCGGAAGCTGGAGATGAGTGTACCGGAGAACAGATCTGCGGGAAAAGAGCGTCTAATAATGTGAGAACATCCGTCGAGGACAGTAGAAGAAAGTTTGACGTGGAGTCGCGGCGGATAGTGTGATCGGCTTGTGCGGATAGCTCAATTATAAAAGACTCGGAAGGGACTGTACTCTGGAATCGGGATAGCATGTTGTCAACGTGCACTTTGATTGACGGACGAAGAATCGAAAAGTGATGCCTAGAAAATAATCAGCAAGTTCCAAAGCCTAACCAGGGCTATCTCAGTGCAAACGCACATGGACCGTAGCACAGCAAATACTTGAGAGTAGGCGCGTAGTCCGACCTGACCAAGCAGCTTCTCGCGAGCATCTTTTCGAATGTGAAAGTCTAGCAACAAACCGTGTGTCTAGAAGACACAAAAGTTGGTCAATCAGTAATCAAATCAGTCAAGGGAACACATACCTCGGGGTACGTCAGAGCGCTGTAGAGGAACTTAGGGAAGAACCACTGTACGAAAAGATACTCGAGGAAACGACTGCGGCTGTCAGGAGATTCCATTTTCCGAAGAACAGCCTTGGCAAATTGCAAGACTGCACGAGGGAATCCGCCATCGGGATCATCCAGGACACGGAAAAGATTATCCACGGCAGAAGCAAAGAACTCCTCAGCAACGTCCGTCCGCAAGGGGTCCCAGGCTTCAGGGGCAAAATCCAATCCGGCAGGGCTGTCTATATGCTCCAAAAGAAACGCTCCAGTTTGTAGGATATCCATCAGGTAGAGTTCAAATTTGGGACGGGCTTTCCAATTGCAGCCCGTGGCCCAGGAGGAAAGGATCTGGCCAATGAGGGGGTAGAATTTACTGCTGCCATGGGACATTAGTTGGGCGCAGACGGTCGACCACACATCCAGACGTAACCTGGCCTCGGGAGACTCGGGATCCAGTGGTGCGGCAAACACGTTACAAAGCAAGATGGTCAATGGATCGGTCCTTTCAAAGGCATACGCATGGTTCTTGAACGAGGCAAATTGGGCCGGGTTTCGATTAAAAGCATATTGGCCACGGAGCCGGGATGAAGAGGAAGGAAAAGCAGGATCTCCGGAGTCCAATGTGGTGGCCGGGGAAGTGAATGCGGCCAGTTGAGCAGATGTGAAGCTGCGAAGACGGTCGACCAAGAACTGCGGGTCAGATCGAACCAGACGCAAAATTTCCAACAAGTCCGTCCGGGACTGAGGGCTGAGTTGGTGAAAGAAATCAGAGGAACGATCCAGTTCGGATTCTGCGGACAGCTCCCGTTCGTCTGGTAGGTCCTGATGGTCATCGAGGAGAGTGCTGGAAACACAGGACTCCTGAAGGTCAAAAAGCGTATGATAGAGGGCAACGAAATTGGCCTTGTCATCATGTTTGAAAGCTTCAACTAGACCTCGCTGGATGGTGTTCCCCACACGGATCATGCGCGCAGAGATTCCAATGGATACCTTGGTTGCGCGCAAGCGCTTTTCCAGGCGTTTCCTTTGGGCCCGTTTGCGCTGGCTTTGGCGATAGCGCGTGGCAAAGTCCTCGAATGAAAACTGGGGCACATCTTCAACTTCTGGAGGGGGTGCAGGCATCGCGACAGCCGTGGTCGGGCGCATAGATTCAGGCCGAGGGGAATCGGCCATTCTTAACTTGGGACTGGATCGGGCCGAGCCACCCAACTCACCTGGCCCCACGGTTGGATCCGCCTCTGGCACGGGCGAAACGGTTGGCAAGATGGGCGAAGCTGGAGGGGAAGGGGGCAGAGGCACTGATGCGGGATCCGCCCGATGCGATGGATCATCACCGGGTGGATCAGTCTGGAGAACGGGCATCCGCACGGCTGGGAGAGAAAGAGAGAGTAGATCAGATCAGATTGGGAAGCCAAGTAAGTAGTCAGGCACCGACGGCGCAACACGGAGAACGGTGGCGGGTGTTCTCCACCCCACGAAGTCGCCGCCAAAGATGGGAAAGAGGGAGTAGGAAATTGAGGGAGATGCATAAAATGAAATTTCAAGATCACTCACTAGTTGCTGAGGCCAGCGAGGACGCCAAATAGTCCCCCGGCTGGTAGATCAGCATCTCGTTCTTGGTCGCGCCAGCGGGCGGAGTGCACAGTCGCGAGATGCCCCTGGCCGCCGTGGGCGGATCCTTATCGCATGGTTCTATCGCGGGGCAAACAACTGGCCGGGGCTGCTCATGAGAGGGACGACGCACCCGGTCGGAGGGGAGAGAGCGATAATCGATCGGGTCCAGGATGGAGTCTCGCGATGGCGGAGAATGAGAAGTTGAAAAGAAGGAATCCCAGATTCAAGATCGAAGATCGGAGGGAGGAGTAAAGAGAGAAGGAGAGAGGGGAGGGTATAGAAAGGAAGGGAAAAATCACGCGGAAAACGGGTATTCTACTGCAAGTCCGAACAGCACGTAGCGACTCGAAGCGGACTGATGCAGGCGATTTGTCTCGGAGGGACTCAAGTAGGCAGTACCTATTCGACCGTCTGGGTAACTTTAGGGGAAAAAAAAGAGCAGCAAGGGGATATTTCCAGTGCTTCAGAGTCAATAACTTTGTCCCTCTGTAATGTCAAAGCAGGACCAGCGTCTGTCCAGAACTGTGTACATTGGCCGCGGGTCCCGAGTACACGGGCACGATGCGCTGGCACTGCATGCAGGAATGAGGTGGACAGACGAGCGCGCTACGATGATTCGCCCGTCGCCCTCCTTTGGCCTCTGCGGAGTCAGCGTCTTGTTGGTTGGCCTGTCGGGGCTCGAGCCAATCGCTGCCCGCGCGGGTGTTGGGGGAGGGATTGCTGTGTGTCAACTTGTCAAGAAGAAAACTGCAGGCGAGAAAAGCATGCTGAAAGTCTCGTTGCGTGCAGTGAGATGCGAGCTGGACGGTGGGGAAGGGAGGGGTGAGTCTGACCAAGAAGGAAGAAGTACGGAGTATACCAGCTGGACCTCGAGGCGCCTGTTTCTTCCCGTCGCGAACCAGGCCAGATAGAGTTGGACAAAGGAGCAAATAAACAATTAAGCAAAAGATCCAGGAAATAAGCAAAGAGACTATCGGTGGATATCGTTATATTATTATCTCGCCCCTCGGGGGTTTTAAAATCAAACGTTTCATGATGAGCGCTTCTATTCCATACTCCATTCGGTATTGAGATGCACACCCGAAGTACATAATGACTCCCCCTAACAACCATATCGACCATGACTGCACAATCTACGATAATGACCCGCTAGGATGAGTCAACTTGCAGGGAATACATGGCTCAGATCCCTGGTTCTACACGTCGTGCTGCATCTACACACGACCACAATAGTCAGGATGGTGGGCCTTGTCATTGGCTAGAGCCCGGTACATACTACCGAAGGAATAACATGCACCTAGACCCGCCAGCGATGCGATACGATACATGAAATGAGACTGCATATCGGAAAGATCCCATTTCGAGGTGCACAAACTCACTTTGACCAAAAAGAAGAACCAGTAAGCTCAATAGAATGATAATGCTAAAATATTCTCGTCAATAATCCTCACAATGCGGGTTCCTTTTTGAATCCAACAGAAAACGCCTATCATAATGCATGCAGTATCAACTCTCAATAGTTCAAACAAAGTATCCATGTCAGGAGAGAAGTGTCGAGCCGAGGTAATGGGTGTTTCTCAACGCCAGACCCATTTCTTGTCGGTTTCTTTTTGGCCTACGCGCACAGCATATTGATCGAGGGTGGCCTTGAGTGTATCCTTGGCGACTTTGGGGAACCTAAATGCAACGTCAGCACAAGCATAGACACGGGGAATTTGAGGGAGCCACAACATACTTCTTCTTGAGAATCTCCACAGTCCCAATCTTACTCAGGTCGCTACTTTCCACCACTTGCCTAAACTCATCCAGCTGTTCCGGCGGGAAAGGTCGCTTAGCCTTGCCGGTCGCAGGTGGTTTAGTAGGACCGACAGCAGGCGCGCCCGACGGAGAATACACTCGAAAGACGTCCAGGGTATTCGTGCCAGGAGGCGCAATCCGTGTCTGGGTCGGCGCTGGCGCGGCGGGCTTGGGCTTCTCCCAGTAGGTAGTGGAAAATGGGTCAATCGGGAACGTAACCGCATCAGAAATGGTTTCGACTTGGTAGGCCTTCATCTCGGGATCCACACCATCCGCAGCCCAGCGAAGACCACTGCAAATGGGTTCAAGATCACCCACGATCAGTCGGCGTTTGCCGGCGAGAAGAGCATCGTCCTCGTCATCGAGGAAGCCATCCATATCATCATCCCCGTCATCGCTACCTTCTTCATCTTCTTCAGAGTCGAGATCCTCACCCTCTTCGGGCTCCTCCCACTCGGCCTCGGAATCGTAATCATAATTAACCTCAGGGAGACCGCGGTGGTAGGGATTTCGTGCGAGCTTTCGCGCTGATGCCTCGGGCACTGAGCGTGAGAACGTGCCCTGGTATGGGGGGCGCACGTCCTCACAGAACCTGAGGGTTTTCATGGGGATCTGACAGAGGATATCGCGGGCGTCCTCCGCAGCTTTAGTCTGGCCCTTACTGTCAAGCTCCATCAGTGAGTCGTCACTGGTGTTTTGGATTCTCAACAGAATCTCCTTCACAGACTGCCTGGGCCGGCCACAGCGTCGATGGAACGGTATTAGGTGGAAAATCTCTGATGCTCGGAAGGGTAGGTCTGCCTGGGTTGTCGTCTGGATGGCATTCAAAGAAGCATCTATCTTTTGGCGAACGTGGGTCAGAGCCTCCGGATCGCGCTCAAACCGATGACAGGGTGCTAGTTGAGTGTGAGACTGCAGGAAGAATTCTGGGAACGTCTTTTCGTAGTCAGTCTTTGCTGACTTGGGTGAACTTGTGACGTGAAGCTCTGAAGTGACAGGCGCTGGCTTTTTTGGAGAGGTAGAGTTGCCTGGTGCAGGTCCGGTGGGTTTGGAAGGTAATGACGGTTTCGCGAAAAAAGAGTTCAGTTTGGGTTGAGCCTGGAATGAGGAGTTAGCGAAGACATCCCAGAAGAAACCTCAAGGCCTTTAGCAGGACATACCCTCTCCTTTTTGAGCTTTTCTTCTTCCTTGCGCCTTTTCTCTTCTTCTTTTGCAGCCTCCTTGGCGGCTTTTTCCTCATCCTTGGCCTTCTTTTTCTCTTCACGCTCCGCTTCTCGCTTCTTCTTCTCCTCCTCCTTTAATCGCTTCTCTTCTTCACGCTCCTCGTCGCGCTTTTTCTTTTCCTCGGCCTTGACCCGTTTCTCTTCTTCCTTCTTGGCCTTCTCTTCTTCCTTCTTGGCCTTCTCTTCTAACTTCTGACGTTCCCGAGCTTCCTTTTCCTGCTGCTTGGCATCTTGACTCGCCGGGGAAAGCTTTCGTTTCTTCGCAGCGGGTGTAGATGCCGATTCAGATTTGGCGGGTGACCCTGAAGTTGGCTGTAGGAGGGGTTTGGCTTCCGAAGAAGACACGCAGCCAGGGGTGGTCTCTTTGGAGCCCGACATTAAAACCAAGTCACTAGTTCGCACAGTAATCTCGACAGACGGAGGAGCGGGTAGGACAACGGGTAGTTCAAGTGGTGTTGAGGTCTCCTTCGAGGGAATTGTAAGAGAAGGGTCCCGATTCTCCTGGTTCTCGGTAGTGTAATCGATTAAAGGCCGCTTGTGGCCCGGAGATGAAAAGGCGGGGTCCTCGACTTCGTGTATAGAGCGTTTTCGAGAGCCTGAGGAGGGAGACGCCGGGAAGGATTGTTGTGGAGGAAGAGGGGACAAGCTCTTTGTCGAGTCCATCGAGGCAGGTGTCGGTGACGAGGTAAGCGGTTGGCGTTTAGGGTGCGGGCGACACGAGACCAACAACAGATATTTATTCAGAACTCGAACCGGCAGACATGAATCCAGACAATTGTATAGATAGAAACAGAATGGCCGTATAAGTGAGTGAGATGTTCTCTCTCAATGCCCACGATAATTGGAGGGTCGTGATGGGCTGGCTTGGAAGGGGAGAACTGTGGGTTGTCAGGGACGCGTTAATGGGGTTTCGCGCAGCGCGTCCGATAAGGCACGTGTTTCATTATGTAATGTCACCACTCTTGGGCATATATGAGGACTGCCTTCGATACGAGCAGAGATTGAAATAGGGTTATTAATGAGGCACTGTGGATTGAAGAAGCACTCTGAGATATTATGATTATGAAATTTTAGAAAGAAGGTCGTTGGCCTGAACATGTGGCTCAAAGTCAACATGGATACCACCTTAACAGGAGATGATAAGACTATTAGGAGCAGATAAAACAATACGAATACAGGACAGAGAAAAGGAATCATTCGCATACTCTTACAATTAATATGTTTGTTCAGATTGAAAACTATGCAGACAAAACAAGGCCAGGACAAGCCCGGATGCAAGAGTAAGAAGAGTGCACACAGGAGCCAAAATCCAATCATAGGATTCTTCAGCCTTGCAGCCAGAAGATCAAAAGGGAAATGGGGGAGACAGAGCTAGCAACAAAAACAAAAGAAAAAAAAAGACCAGGGGATATTGACAGCAACTGTGGCACTGAAAAAGCAGTCATCAAGACTGTCAAGCGCGAGACCAAGCACGGAGGGTTAGTAGGCGAGGTATTATGGGCAGTGGTGAGCGATCATAAGAAAAGCAAACCACGAAGAGAGATCATAAAAAACAGGCAAGATAATAAAAAAGGATAGGGAACAGGCGCTGCGTGAAGAGAAAAGAGATAAAAGGAGGGGGATTGATTTCCCGAGAATAGACCATTTTAATCGCTCAGGTCTGGATTTGCGACGAATAGCCGTACGTTGGTCATTGATGTGGTGCGATCATCGACACTGCCTCGTCGCCGTAGGTCATCTGCCTTTTTGGCTTTTTGGGCAGCGGTTACGACTGCACTTGGAGCTTCCATGTCTGGTACAAGGTCTTCTTGCTCGCTGCTATTTGTCGTGTGTGTTGTAGCGGCATCGTCCTTGACCAATGATGACAGTCGGCTCTTCTCCTCAGCGTGTTTCTCGGCTGGTGTGTTCTCAGAGACACCAGGAAGATCCGACTTCTCGTTCGGAGGTGTGCTGTTACTTCCCATGGTGCCCTGCTGGCGCTGATAACCACTAGGGTATCGGTTGCTTCCCAGGGAGCTGCGGCCACTGCCGGTCCTCCGGTGCATGCCTCGGTCCTCGTTGCTACGGGCATCATCGTCCTCCTCGCCGATCTCATTGGCACTCAGGCGAACCGGCACCTTGGCACCAACCAGGTTCGACGGGGAGAAGTCCATTCCAGCCTTCGCTCCGTGTCGAATCTTGCCGCTTGCGATAGTCGATGAGCGCCCGGCGCCATGAACCTCGAGGTACGCTCTCTTCTTATCCCGCAGAGCCTGTTCCCTCATTCGGGCGTCCTCGGGTTGGGCTCGATCGCACCACACCGTTGCCTTCTGTCGCCGCATGAGAGCGACATATCCAAGTTTCGAGTTGGCCGAGCGGTTGGAAGCGCTCCGTTGGACATCCGGCCCTCCTTGGGGCATGTGGCCGGTCGAGTTGGTCGAGGTGGTTGTGCTGGACATGCGGCGGGACGAAGGGTACCCGATGGGAGGCGCCATTGTATGCGGCGAGACGGTAGAGGGAGGGACACCTTGGTATTGTTGGGAATTTGAGGCGTAGGCCGGGAGCACGTTGGAAGAAGTGGTGCGAGTGCGGCTGTGGGTGGTTTGTGGGTAGGCGGAGTGAGGCGCGAGGTTGCGCGGGGCATCATAGGCCTGGTAAGGATAACCGGCTTGTTGGTTGGGCATTGGTTTCCGAGCTGGAGGACCCTGATGGATGGGCATGCGGAATTCGGTAGTCATGTTGGGCGACGGCTGGCCAGCCATGCAATACCTCGCTTACGACCGGCGTGGCGGGGGAGAGTGATCGAGAGGGGATCTGCTCGACTAGCGGCAGATGAGTCCGTTGAAACCTCTCAGAAGAGATCGTTGCGTCCGGTATAAGTTGCAGGTCACTATGAGGCAAGAAGGCGTGCTCTGCGAATGCGATGCGCGGCTGACGGGTAGAGGGATCGGCGGTTTCAGCGCCCACCACAGGGTGTAGACACGGGTCCGCGATGGGGATCTTTGAAGCGGAGGGTTGGTTGTTTGAAAAAGAGGTGTTTCAAAGTATCACGTTGCACCAGTCAATCGAAGCTTGTCCGATGCTCTAGGAATCTGGCTTGGCTTGAAGGGGGGTTTATCGAGATCGAATCGCTTCGGAAGAGGTAGAATGTGGACGCCCGTTTCAAGGCGCACAATCAGTCCGTCTGAGAAATGCAATTGATTGAAAGTGCGTGCTGAGCAGAGTGAAACTCGTTCGAAGAAAGTGAAAAAGGAGAGCGCACGTTGAGGGGAAGGAGATGAGGGAGGAGGAGTAGGGGGAGGGGAGCACCAAGAAAGCGTCAGAGGACTAAAGCGACTAGAGAGACTAGAGAGACTAAGAGACTTTGGCGGTTCGCCCAACGACGATGGTGATTGGGCGTGGCGGAAGCGGACGGACACTTGAAAAGTACTCGTCCACCAACTTTGCATGGTGGAGTACCTTTTTTTTCCCACTCTCTCCCACTTTTCCAAGGCCTAAATCCGAGGGGACAGAGTCTACCAGGGACTGTACCAAGGACTACCAAGGACAAACTCGGGGCTAACGAGTCCCAGGCAGTGAATTTCCTTGAATTTGTCCCTCCGGATTCTCTCAGCCACACGGGATGGGTCAAAATTACCAGTATTACGATTACGATTACCATTACATTACCACTCCAGTGAGGTAGTACAATCAGCCAGCCATTATTCAGGCACTCAACCATTGCAACGTTGCAGTTAAACCCTCGATGGTACTGCTACTGTGGCTGAGATCTGTTTAGCTAATGATGATCTATGATCAATCATCATCAGCCTTGTTCAAAGGGCTGAGACATCAGACGATCTCCCTATGGCCAAAGTTCAAACAATCCTAGCGCTTACGACTCGGGACTTTCGGGAGCTTGAATACTCAATACGGTAGGGCAGGACGGTCCTTCGAGGCTTAGATCCCGGTACTTTGGTCCTTTGGTGGTACAGACCTTCTCTCTATCCTCCATAGTCTTATTTACCTACAAATTAGCTGGGCGCCGAGTGCGCGAATGCATAAATGCAACGTGCCCATACTCGCGATACCCTTGATTGTGCTCGCGCAGAATGACCACTCGCTGGCGGAAATGGTTCGTGTGGTGATACGCGTCATGCACCTCGACGCTCTCCCATCCCACATACACCACATAACACAACTGCTCCTCCAATAGCTCCACCATCCATCCGCCGGTGACCCCGAGACATCCAGGTACCTCCCGTACGATCGTCGTCCATAGCGCCCACGTCGCTTCCCACCCGGCCGGGTCAGGGGTGAGATAGATGGCCGTTCCCGTGACAGGCGCACCGTTGCCCAGACTCTTGGGCTGAGGAGTGAACTCGGACATCATCGCATGTCGCACGGTCACCGACGTGGCACTTGAGACGCCTAGCGCGGTCAGACTGCTAGTGAGTTGCTGCCATTCTGGTGAAGCCAGGAGGGCATAATGCTGGTGGAGGGAATCGCGGACTAAACAAGCGAGCGTGCGGATGGTTATTTCCCGATCCTTTCATTGCTTTTGCTTTTTCGACTTCGTATTTTTCTCACGGCCTCGTATTCTGGCTTTTCTGCCCAAGGTTCTGGATCCTCTTAACGGGTTCTTTTCACTCACCGATATGCAGATGGACCTGCCCTGGCTCTTCCACGTGTCTCCCCCAGTACAGGCGACGGAATCCAGTCCAATGCTCGAGAACGCCAAGTATATGCGACCAGAGTTCACCAGCTGGAGTGGAAGGTGTGTCGATCTGGACCTCCTCCGCGATGGGGAGGATGATCATCTGTGTGGGGGCTGCCGCGCGCGTCATGCTGAGCATACAATAGGCTGTTATTCCAGACGGTGAGAGCTAGAGTTGGTTCGAGAGATTATGACTGCAATGCATGCAGAACTTATAAGCTCTTCATATATACCAAAATTCAAGCGATGCAAGTAGCAGCTCTTATTACCGAGGACCGATGTCCGCGGGTTGAACGCCTGTCGATAATGCGGGGTAGAGGTATATACCCCTGCCGATTAGAATTATGGATGCATAAGGAGTTATCTTCCATTCTGGATCCCCGTAAATCGAGCATTAAAGACTGGGAGGTCTTATTTGTCCTCTATATCATCCCTAAAGTATTGGGGCTTAAGATAGAAAATAACTGCACTTGGCACCATGCCGCTCAGGCCACCCGTTCCTCTCCGTTCTACAATATCGCCCGATCTATAGGGCTGATCACGCCATAAGAGCCTCACACCGCTGGTATCCGGCTAGGCATTATTGAATAGTTTTGATTCCTCCAGTAACATGCCCGAGAAAATGGACCGCCCTATACGGAGATTCTGCCCGTGACCATAGACCATACACCACCCCCTGCCACTTTTCGTCTGAAGCTTGGAACCCTCTCATCAACAAGCAATGTAAGGCTTGAAAATCACTCATCTTCAAATAACCAGACAATTTGAAGGCACGCTCCCTGTCTCGGAGTTCTCAAGAAGAAGTTGCAGATCTGTAGCTATATGGCTCATCTCGACTGATCCCCCCTTAGGTGAATCACAAATCGTAGATCGTAGCTTAGAAATGCGATTTCGTACACTCCGATTCGCAACTTTCTCCGCATGATATCTTAATTGCCGGTTCACAGAAACAAGTTCATACCCATTGGACTCGTAAATATTATCAGCATCCTCCGTCCCGCTCTCTTGTATCCGGATTTGAACCCGCAGGAGATCTATGAGGGCACGGGCTGCAAGCCACTGGTGCGCATCGAAGCCATTCCCTTCTCCCAACCACTCTTGGAAGAGGGATTTGATCTCGCTCGTTTGGAGAAAGTCCCTGGTTGTTCGGTGCATGTAGTGTACCCGAGAGTGTAATGAGTAGATCTGCTTGTTTGAAAAGGACCAGGACCCCTCTGGTCGCACGAGATCTGGATCATCTTGTTCGTGCTGACCGTGGTCAATGCCAGCGATACGAATCTCTAAAAGTCCCGCACATTGACTCATGAGTCGGAGATACACCTGGTAACAACGAGCAAGCTCGATGTCGTTGGTGAGCTTTTCCATTGGGTTGGTTACTTCTTCCCCGGAATGCCAGAGTACGAGGGCTAATGGTGGATGGGCTAATGGTGGAGCGGTAGCCGCGTGCACAATAACGAAGATCCGGGCCGAGTGAATCCTGTACCGCTGTGGGATACGAAGTAACATATGTCGATAGAGACGCTCAAGGTCTGCAGGAAGTTCGTCGAGATGAGCTTGAAGATCCGAAAGCTGATCGCCGTTTTGAGTGCCTCGGATGATAGCTTTGACCACGAGACGAACCCAGAGGAACACGCCATCCGATTTGCGCACGATACCGAGGCAAAAATCATGCATGCGTGTTGGGTGGACCTGGAGAAAACTCTGAAATATGTCTGACCGGTTGAAAGAGTCGAAAACGAACAGTTGAATATCGCTGTAGGTGAGGTCCTGGAGTAGTAAGGTAGGGCAGTGACTGTTGCCAAAATGTCTTTCAAAAATGGTCCAGGGCGGGGATGAGACGCAGATCTTGACTTTGGGATTGGTGCTGTTCTTCAAAACCTCGATCAATTGCTCCAATTCGTCTTCTGTTGCTTCGTATTCATCGAGGCCGTCGATCATCAGGAAGAATTTGACCGGTAGCTCTTTCTGGACGAGTACAGTCCCCAAGGCACGGTGAAGACGAGGCGCGTCCCATTTCAAGTTCACGCGGCGCAGAGTATCGGCGATATACTTACGAGTAGGAGTAGGAGGTAGCCTCGGCCTGTCTTGTCTTTTCGACTTCTCGCGCACATCTTGCATGACCACTTCGTTTAGTATGGAGCGAATCAGTTCCCGTTCCTCCGCACAGGCGACATTGACAAGCTCCTTGCGCTCCTTGAAGAGTTGATAGAGAATTGTCCGAAGGAGGCCGACCTGCGATCTCTGATTCTGTGACCCTCCGGACCAAAAGAAGAACCCAGCTATGGCCCATTGACAAGAAATGTCACTGGTAGACAAGGTCCGCCGCAGCACGGGACTCTCAAGGATGTACTTCATCAAGGTTGATTTTCCCGATCCAGCCTTGCCATTGATCCAGTAGATTTCCCCCTCTGTGCTCATCCAGTCCACGAATCCCGGTCCAGGCTTTGTGAAAATCCAATCAAAGGTACTCTTGTGCGCATCGATCAGACTTTGGTGTGCTCTGAAAATTCTGGAATACCGTTCGTCCATCAACTCAAATCGTAGAGACTCTAGTAGGCAAGTGTCGGTTAACATGTTCATGGTGGTCTCGCTGGGACCAGCCAGGGGTGGGTGTATCCGGTCTTCTAGCTGCTTCTCGATACGCTGTGCCGGGATTGTCAAAAGCAACTCTTTGGCATAGGCAGCTGCAGCTACCGCTGCGTAGCCGTGCCAACCATCGTTCTTATGGGAATCAGCATAATCTGAAATTCCTCGGATGACGAGACAAGCAAAGGTATCCATCAGTCCCGCCGCCTCCATCTCGAAGCAGATGATGCTATGCTCTTTCGCTAGGCGATCACGCGTGCGGCCATGTTTGATGACTTGATTACCAGAAGCAATATTCCCGTAGAATACCTTGGGTTGACGATGGATTCGTGCAGGTCTGCTCTTGATTCTGTTTCGATCGCAGCCACATTCATCGCACGTCTGGCCCAGAATGACATGTTCATATTCGGATTCGAGCAAACGGTCGAACTCTGAGCCAGGGGGAGAGAAGTCCGAAATTTTGTGCGGGTATTTCCTGGCTGCCTCGTTGATATAGTGGGATATTTTATCTCCTTGCAGGTCATGAGTTGATTGAAGGCGATGAACAGCACCGAGTAATTTCGGGGCAGGCTTGTTGACAGTACCAGTCGGACGAAATTTGCCCTCTTTGATCGTCTTCCCAAAGTCATACTGCACTACTCCTCCATGCCCGTCGCTGGGCACACTGACGACGACATCACCCAGGTGGATGTCCTGCTGCTCATTTGGCACTCCTCTGCCAATACCAATCATAAAACTTAAACCGATAGAGGGAAATGTTCGAACGATGTCCTTGGCGACGTTTGCCGCCGAGGTTGTGCCGGGCACCCCTTTAGGTAAACAAGCAAGGACAACATTATGAGGTCCTACCCGCCCGTAGACATACGCATTGTCATCCTGGGCTGGGATCGGTGTTTCCGCATGCTGTTCATCCAGCATGGCTCTCGCCGCGCTGAGCTCGGTGGATAGAGCACGCCCGTAGCCCGTTCATGATTTTCCTGTGATTTCTGCTGGGATGATATCGGGCTTGGAGAGGTGTATCATGGTAGAATAAGATCTATATCCTTGTTTATGGGGATAAAGACAAACGCCTAGAGCGAGTCTAAACAATATTGTATGTATGTTTGTGTCAGCGTTAAGGCTAGAGAGGTTAGGTAGTCGAGGTGGTTGGGAGCAGGGTTCTCAGTGAGGCTGAAGTGGCTGTCCCTGATGTCCACTGTACGTGATAACACAATATGGATGTAGTCAGCGAGTCAGGTATCTAGGTACCTGCTCATAGTGCCCTATGCTGCCTGGGAACTCAGGTCATCTCCTTCTACATCTCATTCTGGTGGAATCTACAGCATGATTGTCGATAATTTCTACCCGTTGCACCTTACGACTGTAGGCGATTCTCTCTACATCTATACGATAAGTCCTTCCGGCAGTTTTGACAGTAAATCAGTAGCGTCCCTCTTCTAGAATACCAAATAGGAATACTTAAAAGCTTCAACTGTTCGGTCACATCACTCTCGTCCTACGGTAAGTGTTGAGTGTTCCCGTTCGAAATCTAATGTAGGGCTGAGACACGTAATTTTACAAAACGAAACAATACCAGATTGACCTGCTGCGCCACAGCAACGCACGTGGGGAGGTGGTACTCGGAGTCTTGGTGGAGTCCGGATGTGGAAATTTGTTAGTCGTGACGTCAACGTGTTTCGGCGTTTCCGATTTTCGTCGTGACCAAGATGGGAACTTGTACCTGGTGACGCTCTTCAATTGAGGTTCAGGTACGAAAAGGGCTGCCGCAGGACGGAAAGGGTAAAATCATCAGAAGACAGAGGATAATATATACCGTAACCACAAGGCTACGTGAGCATTATTATGCAGAGATGTATGTACAGTGGTAAAGTGGGGACAACCGCTCGAGGAGATCTACTCGGACTCCGTACTCTGAGTTATGTAAAACATGCTGTGGCCAAAATGAACAACATTCCAACCCACAGAGCATGGTTCACAGCTTCGCCCTGCCATCCACGGATACCAGCGCGCCGTCTTCCCGGACCTGGAAATCCTTATTAGGTTCCCATCCCATCCAAGACCGCAGCGTCTCCAACCCTCCCTCACCAGGCTCAAGTCCCCCGCTAGTCCACCCGCCCTCATCAGGCTTGATGGGATACCCCGGCGTGCGGGCTAAGTGGACAGCGGGACGTTGCTCGTACCCCGCCGACTCCAGCTCGCCTTGCTCCAGGACAGGTGTGGCGCAGGCGTCTGTACCGTCGAAAACGACCTCCCACTCAGTGCGCGTCTTTTCCTTGAAGCGGCGGGTGAAAATATCGCGGAGTGCGGGCCAATTGTCGCGGTCTTCGCGGGCGGGCATCTTCTTGGGGTCGAGCTCTAGTCCGCGCAGCAGGGCTGCGTAGAATTGCGGTTCGAGAGCGCCGATGGCAAAGTATTTCCCGGCATCTTTGGTCTCGTAGGTATCGTAGTAAGGGCATCCACTGTCTAGTATGTTTTCACCGCGCGGTTCACCCCAGGAAGGATTTTTCCTAGCTAGGCGAGGGAATGTCGCGAGGTAGGCGGATCCATCGACCATGTTAGCTTCCACGACTTGGCCGCGGCCAGTGCTAGTGCGGGCAATTAGGGCGAGAACAATGCCTAGGAAACAAATGGCACCACCTCCGGCAAAGTCACCAAGAATGTTGCCGGGTGCATAGGGTTTATCGCCTGCACGACCTAGCATGGAGAGCACACCCGATACGGCAAGGTAATTGATGTCATGCCCGGCCATGTCCTTGTATTTCCCATCGCGCCGGAACCCGGTCATGCGCGCGACGATTAGCCGCGGATTATGCTTGAGAAGAACTTCCGTTGGCGAGAGACCGAGACGCTCGAGAACGCCGGGCCGAAAGGGGTCAATCAAAACATCGGTGGCGGTCAGAATGCGGAGAAGGATCTCTCGCGATTTCGGCTCGCGCAGGTCGAGGGTGATGGAGGACTTGCGACGAGTGAGTTGATCTCCACTGACTGCGGATGGCCGGTCAATTCGAAGGACTGATGCGCCATAGTCGGCGAGAAGGAGACCGGCGAAGGGGCCTGTGGGGATGGATACACGGTTAATGTTAAAGGCTCAGGTGTACGGCTGACCAAAAACTGGATTTACCTGGAGCTAGACCGGCCAGCTCTACGACTCGGATGCCATCCAAAGGTGGTGGAACGGCCATTTTTTAGGAATGAGGGTAGGGAGGTTGTGTTTACTTTCAATCCATTGCTTGAGATGGGGTGAAGGTTAATTATGGAGAGCAGATCGATTGGGGTCTCCGCAGCCGAGGTCCGTGGCTGGTCATTGCCGCGTGCGGCGTGCGGGGAACCGGAGAACCATGTGTGTAGTGTGTACACAATTCAATGCTGGATAACTCTATTTAGTGATTAGAAAAGAATAAAAACTATCTTTACTATAATGCAATTTCTCCCCCCAAAATTGTATGTACATCATTAGGAGCTGCATGGAATGACCACGGCACTCTGGATACCCTGCTCCAAAACACACTGCTAACCACTCACTACATGGATATATGACAATTAGACATTACTCTCACATCCGCTGTTCTTGATCCTGATACTCCATACTGATGCTGTTATCCTGTATTAATGCTGCTCTATTCTACTGTTGATTGATTCGCCCATTCCAGTCATCTTCAATAGAAAATACAATGTTAATTGGCTCAAAGGGAGTATATAATCGAAGATTGATAGCTTGCACGCTTTTCATAAATGACCAGAGTTTCTCCATATAATAATCAAAATAATAGGCCATGTAGAATAAAATCACCCCGCCGACTCATAAATGAGACCAGGCTAGAGATCAGGGTAGTCGAAGTGAATATAATAACATCATAAAAAACATGGACAGAAAATGACAAGGTAACTTGTCGGGGGTTGAACAAGATGCAGGACGCTCCAAAACGTAGACTGCTATCAGGCTCAGATTAAGAAGACGCAAGACGCTAGGACGGTCACAAAGATGGCGATGAAGTTGGTCACTCCCGATCGAGAAGCAGCACCGGTGTAGATCGGAGAAACTCCTTCCTGGGTGCCGCTAGGAGAGGACTGGACCGGGGAGGCGGTACCAGTGGGCTGGACAGCGAAAGTCGAGGTTCGGCTGGGCATGTAGGGAGTGCTAGACGCCGATCCAATGGGCTTGGAAGAGGAGTGGCCGGGAACAACGAGAGTGCTGGTGCTGGTAGGCTTGGGGGAGCCAGAGCCAGAGCCTTGTCCAGAAGAACCCGTGGGGGTGGCCGAGGGAGTATAGGGCACGGTGACAGTGAGGGTCGAGCCGGTAGGGCCGCACTCCTTGCAGAAAGTCACAGTGGTAGTCCAGGTCTCAGTCCAAGTCTCGGTACCCGCGGAGTTGGAGGCCACGGGGGTAGTCTGCGCCGTCGTGGTGGCAATGGGCTTGGTGAGAGTGACAGTGGTCGGGGTGGCGGCACAGTGAGTGCAAACAGTCACGGTGGTTGTCCAGCCCTCGGGGATGGAGGGCGTGGTGGTGGCCAGACCGGAAGGAGGGCCGGTAACGCTAGCAGTGGCAGTAGCTTCGGGGCACACAGTGGTCGTGATCGTTGTCGTGATGGTGGTGAAACCAGTGGGGCAGATATCGGTATACGAGGTGACAATGATCGTGGTGGTCACATCAGGCTCGGTAGACGAGGGGGCAGGCGTGACTGAAGGCGAAGCACTAATGATGGAAGTGATAGTAGGGAGTCCGCTTCCAGTAGCTCCAGGGGTGCTGGTAGTCTGAGAGCTACCAGTGGCACCAACACCGGGAGAGCTCGACTGACCAACAGATTGAGTGCTGGCAGTGGCCGACACAGTCTCAGACCCAGAAGGCGAAACCGAGGTTGCAGACACACTGGCGGAAGTGACCGTGACGGAGCCAGACACAGACACCGACTCAGACACGGAAACGGGGCTCGAAGAAGCAACTGGGGATGAGCACGCGGAGCTCGAGATTGGGACTCGCGACGGGCTGGACACGGGCGACTGGGTAACGGGCGTGCGAGTAGGTCTGTGAGGAACAGACGAGGAGCTTGAGACGACGCTGGTGCTACCGACACTCTGCGAGGAGGCAATTCCAGAAGAAGGAATGGAGCTGGAAGCTGGCTGGCTGGAGGAGGGGGCGCTGGAGCTGGAGCTTCCGACGATAACAGAGGAGGAAGGCGACTGAATAGGAACCACGGGGGTGCTTGATGGCTTCGACACAGTTCCGCTTGGAGTGATGACATGTCCAGATGAGGATGGGATTCCAGAGCTAGACGGAGTAGCCGTAGGCGAGACGACCGGAGCACTGGAGCTAGGGGTGTGCACAGAGCTGGCCACAGAGCTAGAAGCGGCGCTGGAAGAAACGGGCTTGGAGCTGGACGGAGCAGAGCTGGGCGACGACGAGGGAGTAGCCGACTGGGAAGCAACAGGCGAAGATGAAGACACATGAATCGAGCTTGAAGCCGCAGGAGTACTGGACGGGCTAACAATCGGGGAGGACGCAGGGGACGAGGCCGGGGAGCTTGAGGGGACCGCCGAGCTGGAAGGAGTAAGGGTAGGAGTAGGAGTAGGAGTAGGCTTGGGAGTCGGGGTCACAGTCTGAGTGATGGTCGAGGTAACAGGGGGAGGAGGAGGAGCACAGCTGTAGAGGATCTCCTTCATCTCCTGGGCATAGGTGAGTCCATCGGGGGACTTGTTACTCTCCGAATACGTAGCCTCCCACAACATGATACCACCGAAGTGCTCAGGGTACAACTCCATGTATGTCTCAACCAGAGGAGACACCTCAGTGGGGGTCAGGTAGAAGCCCTTTACAGCAGCATCCTCAGCGGCAGGAAGTCCAATGAACAACTTGGCGTTGGGGTTCTTGCTGGCCTTGATTATATCGACCCACTTGCCAAAGTTGAAGCTGCCAGTGCCATCGACAAAGTTCCGGGCAGAGCATCCATCCGTGTTGTAGAACTGCACCCAGATGAAATCGAACACCGAGTTGGAGATGGCGTTGTCGAGCTGCTCATCGGGGGTGATGCACTGAGGAGCACCCGAGATGTAGAACTTCTGGTCGGGATACTCGTCGAAGTGGGATCGCAGACGGTTGATCATGGTAGCGTAGCCTGGTTGAGGAGAAGTTAGGGGTTTAATGGACAAGAGGGATATCAAGGCGAGGAGTCTACTTACCCGCGCCGCCCTCGTGCTCAATATCAAAGTCAAATCCATCCACAGAGTTAGCCTTGAATGGACGAGGATAGACATCGGTGTAGTCCTCATTCTGAGGACCGAACGAGTACCACAAGAAGTCGGCAAACCACGTGGCCTGCAAGTCGCTGGTCAGCTTCTCGTAGGCAGTTTCACCTCCGATGGACAGCATGATGGTCTTGCCCATCTCCTTACAGATCGGGATATCCTCCCAGATCTGGTGGCAGCCGCTGAGAAGCTGCGATCCCGGGTAGACATTGCCATCACATTGGTTGCCAAAGTTAGAGCCCGGGTATTCACCAATAGCGTCGGGGAAGACGTTGATGAAACCAAGATTGATGATATCCAGAGATGTCTCTTGACAGAAGTGGCTCAGACGTTGTTGGTTAGCACCTTGACCCTATAAGCAAGTCAGTAAATCAAGAACTACATAGTGGAAGGCAGAAGAAAAGAGAAGAACGAACCCAGTAGACGGCGACATTAGTTTTCAAATCCACATTCAACGCAGCAGAAGGAGCGACGATGGACGACAGAGCCGCAACAGCAGCAATAGTCCTCCGGAAAGCCATTATGTAGGCAAGTAATGAATGACACTGGCTCTTGTAAATAGCCAAGGGTTAAAGTTAAAGAGTGAATGGCAAAGCAATTTGCCTCGTTCGAATCAACGAAAGGACGCAGACGATAGTCTGCTGGGGCACCGACACTCAAGGAAAGAGAGTGAAAATATTCAGAGCCTAGATCAGAAGAAGAGAAAGACAGGAGGCCCTCCTACTATTAAAAAGGATACATAATAATCGTACTACGGTACATACGGCTCTCCGGCTCCTGGGTGGAGGCTATGCCCTCCTGGAATGAGCATTCCACTATTTCTACGGTGCGCTAACCTACCTCGTCATACTCCGACTCCCCGACTAATAATAATGAAAGCGCATGAGAACGGGGGTTCCATCTTCCATCATCGGCAAGTGCAAGGGACTCACTCCTCCGTACCTGTTTTCTCCACGACTTAGCACGAGTTAGCACGAGTTTCCACTGCAGGTACAACTCCACTTGCCCAAGTTCGACAAATAGCGGTCAGATCTACTCAACCAGACTTGACCAGATTGGAACCGAGAGTGCGAGAGTGCGCTAGCGGAGATAAAAGGCCGGAGTACAGCCAGTACGGAGTACAAGAGGAATGTAAGGGCCGAGGGCGCACGCCTCCATTCATTTCAGCCGCCTAAGAGGCCCGGATAAAAGGGCCAGATGCAAGCCTCCATGACAGTGCGCCGTGTGCCAGCAATTGCGTGCAAACGCCACTACTCGATAAGTCTGGAGGATGACTGAGTGGCGTTGGAGGGGCATGAGTCGAGGACATGTCCACATTGTCCAGTAGTCCAGTAGTTCGGTTTGAACAGTTCAAGCGCCCTTGGCATAATCTTAAGAGCCGCATGGAAGATTGGAAGGGGATGTAATCCGGCCCTAATCTGGAGTAGTCTCAAAGTATGAATGTCCAGGCACCAGATGCGGCTTGGGCCGAAGTGGACCGTGGAATGAGGGACGATGCTGATAGGAGATCAGGTCGAACCGTGGGAGCCAAGTTGGCATGTTCGGTCATCTCCGGTTTCTCATTGGGCAATCTAGTTGAGCTAATCAGCACTAAGCGTGATAGTCACTGGAGAATCGTTTGGACGTACCATAGATATTCATGGTCTAAGAGCCAGAATGCCGGATTGACCGGACATTAGATTGTGAATGGATATGTTGTTAAACAGCCGACAGTACGGAGTATTGTGTAGAAAGAATAGCTGATATACGAGACATGAATGAATGCAAATCAACTCAATAATTCCATCACGCATGGCGTCGGAACTCGGGATCTGTCAAAGGGAGTGATGATGGCCATGACTATTATTGGCAGCAGTACGGACAGCAGTACGGAGGAGTACATAGTGGGAGAAAAGGAAATTACTTGGATGCACGAAAGTCCGAGCGCCGACTCGTGGAGAGAAACTTGGTCCTTTTGGGATCGCATTGGGCCTCGCTTGGGGCGGAGCCTCGCAGGAACACCAATCAGCAACCGTTAACCGGTGGAGTCGGAAGGCCAACCGGATCAGCACGCCGTTTGCCATCTCGGTTAGAGAGGGGCAGGGCAATTAGCAAGGATTTAGCAAGCAGTTCTCATGCCTGATCGATCCTACCCTAAGAAGCCCGGATGCAACTCTAAGATTTGTTAGTACTTAGTAGTGGACAAGTCTCGCCATAATACATCTCGACGCTATATTAGTGCGTATTCATCTCCCTTTGGACAGTAATTTCCTGTCCCGCTAGCGAGATTGGATTCTCGTTCTAGCCCATCCTAAGAACTCACTAATTTAGGCCAAGGAGATCCAGAATGAAAAAAAAATCAAGTTTAGGGTGCACCATGCCTATGAACTTTTGATAGGCAAACGTTGCGGAATGCGGATCGTTTTCGGACCCCACGCTCATCTGCCGTTAGGGCTAAGTGGGAAGCAAATTTTGGAAGATGCCCCTCAATTGGTCCACTGCCCGACTGATTTCCCCTTTCGAATTACCTCGTTTATCAGGCATAGTAGTGTTTAGGACTTTCGCCGCAACTTTGGGGTGTTACGAAATAGTTTGCACTAGAAGACCCTTAAAGTCCCACATAACCAGCCTCTCCCATCATATCTGCCCACACCGAAGGTAACAACAAACTCAATTTCATTAAGAGCATTCAATACGGAGTACACAATAAGTACCTCAAGGAAATTGAACAGCTGGCAAATGGAAATCGCGCACAGAGATTATGGCGGAAATACTTCGAAGGAGTAGAGCACGGGCAACCATTTAGTTTGTAACATCTTCGAGAACAATTTCCTCTCGCCGGCGGCGAATGGAGATTCTCGCGGTAGCATCGGCATGCAATGCAAAGCCTTGTCGCCTCAACCGAGGGGCGGACCCCTCCGCAAGTTTGAAATCGTACTTGAGAAGCGCGTGGCATAGCAATATCTTGATCTCGTTCGCTGCAAAGAACCGGCCTGGGCAGGCATGGTTGCCAAGACCCCATCCTAGATGCTCGGCCGACGGAGTCACGAGCTGAGCGTGGGTTCCTTGGCCAGGGGTTTGTCGCTTCTTTAAAAAGCGATATGGATCGAAAGTGTTGGCATTCTCGTAATATTTCTCATCCCACATCCAGTTGTTTGGAATCGCAAGTGATGTCCCCTTGGCAATTTGGGTCCCGTCGCTCAATTTGATGTTTTCTTTAGCAACTCTGCGTATGGAGACTATGCATGATCAGTTAGACGAAGTGTGTAACTGTAATGAGATCAATTGGAAGATGTGGTCCCACCAATATTGATTGGTTTCATTCGCTGTGACTCTTTGAGAAAACTATCCATCAGCTGAAGCTTGTAAAGAGCGGTCTTTTTCCACCCTTCTTGAGAAATCACCGATATGACCTCCTCTCGTAGCTCTTGGACAAGATCTTCTCTTCCACAAAGATCGAAGATTGCCTGAGTGGTCATGTCTGAAGTTGTGTGGATAGCAACGACAGAGAGAGTCAGCTGCATCGCTGCTTGATCGTAAGGGCGCCCTTTAGCAGTCTGCTCCATCCACTCCATTGCGTCGTTGTTGTATGGAATGGGCTTTCCTGATCTCAAAGCAGTCTCTTTCTCTCTTCGTCTCTCTTCTAGGATGGGCTTTATTATAGCCTTTGCATCGTCAAACTCACTTTTGATCTTCCTGTAAGATCCTAGAAAAGGAGCTACAATTGGTCGAAGGAACGGGGGCCACAGTCGAATAACCTCTGATGCCATGACAGCATCAACTGTATAGTCTACCATGACCCTGAGCCAATCTGGATTTCGACAGATTTTGTCGCCCAAAAACACCTTCGAGGAGAGTTGGGCGATGATTCTTAGCACGCTCGGCTTCAAGGTAAGATCGTGCCACTCTGTATACCTCGTCAAAATCTTGAATTTATTTTGGAGAGAATGGCAACAAATTAAATACCTTCCTGGTCTGTCCAAACATCACGAAGAACGACGGAAGCTTCATCTGAGAGAGGCTTTGTAACACCACCTACGGAAAAATTGTAAGAAACGCCTGAGATAGTCTAAACTGCGACGTACCCAAAGCCTGTGTCAGCCTCATGCGAACCGCATCTTGGAAAATCTCATTTCCAGAATCAAGCTGAAGGAAGGGATCAAAGGCTTTGAGTTTGCTGTGAACGTCCTGGGCTATTGTCTTGCTGAAACTGAGATCTGGCAGTCTGCTAATCTCGCTTGCGTAACTCGGCGAAAAAATTGTCTTATAGCCATTGTCGCTGACAATTTGGAAAATATTAGACTAGATTAGAACATACGTGTTAGATACCTGCAATGATACTCGAGATAATTTGGTTCTAGATGTTTCTGACTTTGAATAGCCCAGCTTTCAGTAGTCCGGCCGCATCGGCTATATATTGTTGCTTGCGCTTGGTAGAGTATATCTCGAGGGATTTCCATGCCGAAATTGGGTGGATGTGGGAGAACAGCGATGGTACATAGAAAAGGACTAGGATTGCGAGAATTACCACTCCAACGAATGGCCAAATATCACACTGAACAAATTGATTAACGTAGGTTGAAATCATTTTGGCCGATCGTCATGCGGTACTGTTCAATGATCTAGAGGTATGCCCCTGGACTGCGGGAGAGGGATACGGCCTCTTATATTTCACCATTAGCCTTTCCCGATACTACTATTGAGCTCTTTGGATGCTAGCAAGCTTATACACTCTATTAATTCATAAGGGATGCATAAAAGTGGGAATTAGTCCGGAATGCAAGAGTTGACAGGGTACGATCGGAGTATGGCCGGTAGTCACGTTTCACTAGAGTGGCGAAATATTATACCCAGTAATAACAGGGCAACATATTACTGTGAAATAGTTTCAAGCGTGTGAAAAGTATGCAGCCCATGGAGGAGACGCAAAATGCCTTTGCACTAGATTATTTTCTTCTCTCTTAGTATTTGGTTCAATGACTGTTTAGGAGCTGAATATAAGTGAGTATGACACATGATGAAATCCCCCACTTCTTGCCCACAGTCTGTACAAAGCATCATTTTATCATAGCGTGGCACAGCATGCGTTGACCAGTCAAGATAGGATTCATTGGTTGAATCCAAGTTAGGTATCGTAGCCCGAGCTCTGATACTTCATGAACCCTCCAATTCGATGGTGGCACAGCTTGTCAACTGGAGTCACAAGATGCCGACTTTGCCGGAGGAGACAATAAAGAAAAATGAGATCTACAATTGAAGGATTTCCATCATCTTGCTCACAATGGACTAACGGCTTACCCTAAGCTAGGGGCGATTCGCTTTTACCGGGCTTTAACGTCCTGGTGTTAATCTATAGTTGAGCTCCGCCTCAATGAGTATATAAGGGAAGATGTAATTCTGAATCCCTAGCTTTTGTAGAAATGGCACTATAGGAACAGGTGAGCTTTTGACAGGGACCATCCGTCCTGGCCTTACCTACTAGAATACATTGAGGGATCGGGCCAGTTAAAAAGGATATCACCGTGAATTCAGATCGGAAATATTTGCTAACAGGATTATATACAACTCATCCATGCGAGTCTCTCTTCCACATGCTCCTCATACGTAACTTGCTCCTTCTTCTCCTAAATCTTGTGCACCATATCGTTCTTGGTATCGTCGCCCTCAAAGAGATAGGCCAATTCTTCCAAAGTGGGCCAGGATGTCTCAACAAAGAAGAAGTAGACGATGATAAAGACGACGAACACCCAGATACAGTAATAGATGTAGAATTTCCATCCAATACGCCAACTTGAGCTATAATACAATTATATACCGTCCAGCAAAGTTTATCCTATCTATTATTAGCACGGTTTCGAACTGGATTACTTTCTCCGCCCATCGACTAGACACTGAGCCCCCTAAAATATTGAGATCCTCGATGGTTAGACGGATAGTAAGAGTTCTTAGACTTTAGTATTCAATATACCTAAACAAGTCAGTATTAGTGTTAATTGCTAAGGATTCTTGGCTTCGGGCTAGCAGGATGAGTTCACTGATCAGCGCGTTGATCTCCACATTTGGGGAATTTTGATGGGCTTACTGAGAAGTAGTTCATTTGATCTCAATTTTTGGTCAATTTTATTTTATTTGATTTGATTTTGTTTTTCCGTGATAAGATGAGAGCACCCCTTTGTGATAAACCCATCAGGTCCATGGGTCGTATTAGCAGTCATCAAGAACCCGCGAGATACGCTGGCTCCGCTCCTTTCTTACTGGTAGGATGAGAGCGTAGATATGGGCTTGCAGGGATTTTATATCACTAGCACAGAAAAAGTAATCCCGCTTATTAAGAGGACGCGCGGGTCTAAGAAGGCACCTAGGGTCGGTGGGTGGATTTGGTGTTCCTTTTGTTCTCAAATTCTTTGCGTCCTATTTAGAGAACTAGGTGACTTGGCTGTTGTTCTCATCGGATCCATTTAACGGTTTCTTTTATATCCTTAACACCGTGAGACGACAAAGCAGCTTTCGCCGCTATGACGACCATAACGACAGTGACCATAGCAGCGCCAGCGTTGGCGGAATCATACGATCAAAGACGCGACAAGGAAGTTGTGGAAGCTGAAAGAGAGTCGCCAAAGCTAGATGGGAACGTTCTATCTGAGGAGTCGTTGGAGAAGGATGGCAAGTCGACTTTGGAGTCGTTCTGGATTATCACCATAATAACTGGTGTCACTTTTATCAGCGTCTCAGGGACTGGAATTCTGACTATCGCACTTCCTCGTATCTCAACCGATATCAACCTCAACCGCGATCTGATCTTCTGGCCGGCATCGGTATATGCTTTATCTGCAGGATGCACGTTGCTAGCATTCGGCTCCGTTGCGGATGTTGTTGGCTCTAAGAGAATGTGGCTGATCGGGAGCGGCTTCTCGTGTCCTCTGATCCTTGCATGTGGACTTGCCCGTACTGGTAACCAATTCATCATTTTCCGTGCTCTACTAGGACTCTTTGTGGCTATGTGTCTCCCGACATCTATGTCGCTAGTGACTGCGTCCTTTGCACCTGGACGCAAGAGGAATATTGCGTTTGCAGCAACAGGGATGGGACAGCCACTAGGATATGCGTTAGGACTCATTCTTGGTGGTGTTTTCACCAACACTATCGGCCGGCGGTGGGGATTTTATATCACCGCCATTATCGATGCCGTATTGTTTGTCGGGTCCATATTGATCCTTCCATTGGACGCCGATTCGATGAAGCTATGCCGGGCTACATGGCATAAGCTTGCTTACAATATTGATTGGATTGACGTTGCAATTCTCGCCTTGTCATTTGGACTCCTATCCTATGTACTTGCGTGAGTCATTCTTGATCTTTGTATTCAACTCCTTGTCCAGATGTTACTAACATTTCTATAGGATGATTACATATACTTACAGCAACATATCTGAGCCCCAATACATCCTGCTGCTCATTATCTCTATCTTACTCCTCCCTGTCTTCTCCCTTTGGGTGAAGTGGCAGGTAAAGCACAACAGGCCAGCTTTGATTCCAAACGCTTTATGGCGAAATCTGCCGTTTCTTTTCATCTGCGTTGCCATGTTCTTCACATGGGCCGGGTTCAACTCTTTCCAGTATATGTCAACCCTGTTCTTTCAGGACGTCCAGGACATCTCAGCCCTCCAAGCCTCTATTCGCTTCTTGCCCATGGCTGTAGTTGGCGGGGCCACCAATATGGTCACTGCTCATCTCGTGTCAAAGGTGAATGTCAACCTGCTGCTTGGGGTGAGTGCACTGATAACCGCGATTTCACCTATTTTAATGGCGGTCGCCTCCCCCAACTGGACATATTGGGCTGCAGCCTTTGTTGCTATGACGTTAAGTCCAATCAACGGCGACGGTGAGTAACTCCTTCAACTTATATATCTAATAAGAACGATGCAAATGCTGACTTATCGTTTGCCTAGTGCTATGGACTGTGTCTAGTCTCATCATTTCTCGGGCCTTCCCTGACGACTCAATGGCTCTGGCGGGGAGTGTCTTCAATACCATCTCCCAGCTGGGTAACGCTGTTGGACTGGCTGTCACTGCCGTCATAGCCGCTTCCGTCACTGCCCATACCGATGGCTTGGCAAACGATACAAGTACAGCTTCTCAAATGGGCGGTCATCTTCTAGAGGGATATCGTGCTGCGTATTGGACTATATTTGCTGGCATGGTAGTTGTCTTCCTAGTGAGCTCTCTGGGGCTTCGTAATGTGGGAATAGTTGGTAACAAGCAAGAATAAGAGCCTGTAATGGTCGAAGGAGATGGCAATTGGTACAAGTGCTTTTTCTTTGCCTTGGAAGCGGGGAATCTATCTCATTCTTTCTTCGAATTGGTCTTTATTTCTTATTGATACTATCGATGTATAGCTTTTGGAACTGGACATGGATATAAAGCTCGAATTATTGTACGTATTTCTTCTGGAAACAAAGTTTGACTAGATTATCAGTCATCGTGTGGGTGTTTGAAGGTCCTGGTTACGCCTATTTTCTCATTAATCTGTGCTCTATGATTTAAAACGGCAAATTCACTGTTCATAGTATTCTAAGATTCATTTGACGCTGTTTTGGCTAGGTAGCTCAAGGCGGTAGGTCGCTCGGTTGACGTTTCTTACTAGATGTCGTTTAAATTAGTCAAATGCCTTTCAATGATCTACTAAATATAAGTTAAGGGCCTCGATGTACCTAAAGGCTGGTCTAGGATTTTAAGAAAGAAAATTTCTATTTGCTACGCAGACAGCAAATGGGCTCACTAGTCTCATATGAATCGTCCAGCATGAACATCAGTCTCAAGTGAGCTATATACCCTTGGTTATACACTGCTGCATCTTGACGAGTTAAAGAGGACCGTTAACATGTATCCTTCAATGGTACGTCTATCTCTTCGACAAACGTGATTGCATCTTCTTCCAACGCTGCGTTATTTTGCAACAAATATGCCCCCAAGGAACTCTTTCAATTGAGCCTCAATGACCTGAGGATCCAGAGGCACGACAGCTCCGACATTTTCATCCGGCCGAACAGCAGCCACGGCTGCCATACTCGGGTCGATACCGTAAATGTTATACCCGGTATCAGAAAGAGCGTAGGTAGTCATCTCCGCATCACGCTTCGTACAATCCGGAAGCAGCTCCCGAAGATCATATTCTGAGATTGCGAAGAGCCGCTCTGAAGGTCCATTAGGCGCGTAAACCATCTCGGGGGTAACCACAGAAGCCCTTCAGCAGGGTGATGGAGAATTGGGGAACGACTTGTTCGAGAACAATCTGAATAGATTTGGCAGAGTGACTAGCCGGGCTAAGAATATTTCTCCCGCAAAATATGACCACCTTAAAGCTACCAGCATCGGGAGCCAAGCTGTCATGGATGTCCCATTGACAACCATCCGCAAGACGCAGCATACGAGTGTTCAAGAGCCGCTTGCCTGGCTTGATCATGCCGCTGTTGGGATGGAACCCCCCGTCGTTTTCGACCGTGTCAAAGATCAACTTTGATGTGTTGTCAGCGGAGGTCTGCTCTGGTTTGACCACCACGACAGACTCGGCATACTCAAAAACCGGCCATAGTATGTAACGGAAGAGAGAATCGACAACTCCCGCTCCATTTTGGATATACTTGAAAATGTTATAAACCACCAGTGCATCTGAAACATAGAGCATGGTGATACGCAAGATAGTGTATGCATTTAGGCAATAACCGAGGTCTTCGGGGCAGGGATGTCACTAATCGAGATTTTTACTTTTATGTCGAGGTGTTTGCCTGCGTCATAGCTATTCTTTCTAGATGGGCACTCCGCTGTCACACTAGTCTTGATTAGAAGTCTACTAAATCTCTTATTGAACATTCCTCTAGCCTTTGTATATACCAATACTATATGTCAACAATTACACAGCTATGAAGTACATGGAAATGGGCCAATCAGAGCAACGGAATCAGAAAGGAGGGAAATGATATTGATTGATAATGATGGTGATTCTGAAAAAGAGAAAAACATGAGATGAGTGCTCAGGGGGCTTTTAAAATACCCCTGAGCTGACAGGTAAACTGGATCCACCGGATGTTGCAATTCTGAGTGGTCTGATCAAAACGGAACTGGTTGGGGATCTGCATAAAAATATGTTATAGTGCGGATACGCTCACTTGTCATGACAATACCCCAATGTGATGGTACTCGGACCACCGTTTTAGGTTGACACTATAACTCCCTCCTCCCTCGCGTATCAATACCCCAGGAGGACGATGATAGGGATGTTGTGTTTCCGGTATAGATTCGTCGATCTATGACAGAAGTGTTTTATATCTGTTTTCCATTCGTAGTTCGTTGCGCCTCCACTTCTTGAAGACTCTCCAGAACGACATCGTACAAGCGTCCTGACCTGATGGACTCGTAGACCCGCGTGTTGTAAAGCCCCATGCTTGGAGTAACACCGTCCGGCGTCGCGGCCTCGGTCGATGCCAAATGCGCCTCGCCCAGGAACGGGATGCCGAGATCCTTCCGAATGAAGCGGTACATGCGCCGCGATGCCTGTCCGATGTACGGCGTCGCATCAGGCGGGGAGTCGTCTTTCCGGCCTTCGATCTCTATGGCGCGCAGGTCGAGGGCTTGACACACTGCCAGAAGGTGCGCCGAGGCGATCTGGGACAGCACGTCCACGGCCTCGAGCGTGTACCGGGCTGACACGAGCGCTAGGGAGTTGAGGGCCTGGTTGCTCATCTCGGCTGACTGAACGTGCGACCCGACGGGGTTCGCCAGGAAGCCTAGCTCCGAGGTCAGGGCGGCAACGACGACATCAAGCCCCTTGAACAGGAACGAGTCGTTGGCATCGTCGGAGCACAGATTGGGAGGCAGGCCCCAGCTGGTAGCCGGGTTGATCATCTCGGTGCACTGGGTGAAGAGCATGCGGCCGATACTCTGAAGGCCCTGGCGCAGCTTCTCAACCGCCGAGGTGACGGCACGCGCCTGAAAGTTGCCGCCGTGGAGCACACGGCCCCTTTCCGTGTCGACAAGCGGGTTGTCCGTCACCGAGTTGAGCTCGACCGTCAGCTGGTCGTACGCCAGGCCAAAGTCCTCCAGTACGGGGCCGATCCACTGGCTGGCCGTGCGCAGGGAGTAGCGGTCTTGTCGCAGCGTCGCCACGTTCCGGCTGTCGTGCCGGTTGAGCAGCTGTGACCCGGTCAGGAACGCCTTAATGTTCCGGGCGCTATCCACCTGCCCGGGATGCGGCCGCACCCGCCCGATGAAGGGCTCGAAGCTCTCGTCGCTGCCCCGTAGGGCCTCCACGCTCATGGCCGTCAGCACCTGCGACAGCGCTGCGAGATGGAGGGACTCGTGCGCCGCGAGAGCCGCCACCCCTGCCGACACAGATGTGCCGTTGACGATGGCGAGGCCCTCCTTGGCGTGCAGGCTGATGGGAGCTATGCCGGCTTCCGACAGGGCGACGTCGGCCCTCGTCACTCTTCTAGCTCCCTCGACATCTCGTGGGCCGCTGAAGGCTGTAGCGGATGTCTTGCCTTGCATTAGGGCGCCGATCCATGCGAGCGCGCTGAGGTCCCCTGATGCCGATATGCTCCCACGGATGGGGATGCGCGGCACGACGTCCTTGTTCAGGAGGTTCATCAGAGATTCCGCGATGTCGACCCGAATGCCCGACGCGCCGCCGACTAGGGAGTTCAGGCGGATAAGCATGGACGCCCTCGCCCACGACTCCGGCATGCAGGTCGCGGCGAGCGGGTCGTTAAGCGGAAGCGAACTTCGCACTGAGACGCGTTGTTGTTTTTGTTGGTCATTCGATCTTCCATTGCCGGGATAGGCCTCGCTGTTGCTTTCGCTCGAATGCCCGTCGCTGTTCAGAGCCAGCTCTTGCTTGCCGTCTGCGATGATTCCGCATGTTAGGTGACTAATCAGACTCTGCTGGACCCCCTTAACGTCGTTCGATCGTGCGTCAGCACTGCCGCCAAACCCCGTGTTGACGCCGTAGATGACTTCGCCCTGGGCGATTTTCTCTGGGATGATTTTGCTGCACGCTTCGATGGCGTCGATGGACGCCGAGGTGAGCTGCACGTGTGCTAGGTATCTCGAGACTGCCACCACGTCGGCGATAGTCAGGTCCCCTCCGCCAATGGGCAGCATCGTCTTGACCGGCGACGAAGGATCGCGCCACTGCGATAGAAGTAAATCTGTGAACATGCGTGCTGGAGTGACCATGATGATCTAGATGGAGGCTCGTAGCTAGAAACCAAAGAAGAAAGAGGTGTTCTTGGGAGTAACTGCTTTTCTACAACCTTCTCGCCCGAAGACAGCGATATATAGTTCTTATATAAGAAAAAAGAGAAAAAACCTCAACTGGGAAGAAGTGCCAGCATCCCTATCAACGTCATTGAGAGTATTACGGTGCCTACTACATCGCACGCTATAGCTAGCGAGCGCTGCAGCGAGGGCGTACACGATCGTGTCTTTTGTCGCACAGATCTAGGGCAAAATACCACTAGACCAAAAATGCTCCATGGGCAACATTCTTGGACTATACGGCCATTTATTGTTTCTGACACACCTGCTTAGGGTACAGCTAATATATATGTGGATGGGTGCTGTGTAATATGAGGTGTATCCTGGAAAACTGCTATTTCTGGCTTTTCTTCTGCTAGGTTACGTGCTCCCGTCTTCTAAGGGTGGATATTATAAGACTGATCGACTACGCCGCATCACGGATCCCTTATATCGTGGCTTAGCTCGCTTGTTAACCCTGCCCGGGGCTCAATTTGAACCTGTGACCTTTCTTGCAAGCATAGCGCGAAACGACAGTCGGGCTCATAACTGTCGCACAAATCTAGGGCAAAACCTTATACCACTAGACCAAAAATGCTCCATGGGCAACATTCTTAGTGTTACGCTCAAGCATATGATATCATTAATCAATCAAAATGGTAGCATTTGACCAAATAACTAAGCATGAGAAAAGGAAAGAAGGAAACATGGCGGAATGGCGAGAGAGCTATCTAAATAGTAGATGGATGCCTTAGGGACTAGGCATCAACATCAAACATCAAACACCATACATAGTGACAAAGGTAGATGCCTTAGGAACTAAGCATCAATCCTGCTGACCGTCACACTTAGTCTATACGGCCATTTCTTGTTTCTGACATCTTTCGAGGCGTGCCCTATAGACTTCCCACCCATACAATATCGTAATCCAGGCGTTTCCTGTAAGCTTCAGTTGTCAGACACCTGTAGAAAACAGAATAAGTGTGCAACGGCGCGTGATATCCGAGCACTAGGTAGATGGTTGACATGACGAGAATACATACTTCGATCACCATCTTCTTCATCTGACGAATCCTCCCCGAGGCGTTTAAAACCGTCAGTTCTGCCCGACTTTGTAGGTGAATGTTTCATAGCCTTAGCGGATGACGGCCCCGGATTTGGCCAAAAACATATATTGGTCACACGAACGCAAGGGCGGGTTTTATCGCGGTGAGACGAAACACGCACCGGGGGGGGGGGGTGGGGGGGGGGAGCAACTATGAATCTCATTCCGTATGAGTAATGTTGTGTAGCCATCCTTAATAATGCGCGAGCTCATAGAGTCCTGTAGATAGGTTCAACCGAATAGGGAAAGGAAGCCCTACTGATCAGGCCGTAGTCCATAGAATGATAGAACACGACGTTAGCTTCCTTCGTAATTCCATCCTCCCTTAGCGTAACACATGCATATTTATTTGTGCATGGGTCTATCGAAGGTTGGGGAGGTACTATTTGATCCACTCATCGGCTGCATGGACGACGGCCAGGGTCGCTAAACCCCTGCCCAGAGCTGGGATGCTTAGTTGCCCTGGTGTGCTTTTAGGTCCCTTTTCCGGCCTTACCTACATAATAACGTACCCGGCTATACGCTACCTAACGGAAGCAGCGAACGTAAGCTCCTATACTGAATAGGGCAGAATCTTCGCTTTGCCGACGGAGGACCCTCTCCACCTTGAGCGATATATCATTATCATGACATCTACCCAAAAGAATCAGAACTACCAAAGCCATGAATCATGTCTCTTAACCGTTGGGTGCCAGTATGTACCCAATAACTTACTAGCGTATCTATAACGAGCCTATAGTAAGCTATACTAAAGCATAACCGGTGTGATTCGGGGTATTAAGGTATATCGGGGACTAGGTAGGTAGGTGGGAATGGAAATATTTAGTAAGCGGCTTAGCGGCCAGGGCGGTACCTAAGGGAAGCAATAAACCGACTTGATTAAAAAAAGGCGTTCTGACCAAGTTAACCCTTTGGGCCGCCGTACTTGGCTAATGCTTGGCTAGGCGATCTGATAGTGCTTGTTAGTGCTTGTTAGTGCTTATTAATGCTTATTTGTGCTTGAGAGTGCTTAGCCGAGTTCTTGGCCATCCCATGGACCATTATTCGTACCGCGGGTCAAATCAGGGGTCTAATTTAGCGTCGGGCGGTTCTCCCGAATGGCAGATCGTTGACCCGCAGGCCTGGGGGCGTCAGCATTTAGTTCACAAACCCCCATCTCTGTCATCTGCTGCCACGCTACCACGTTACTCCACATCAATCAAACTGACTGATGCATTCAGACCAATCCTGGAATTGGTCCGAGTTTCACGCTGGAATCCATGGGGCACATAGTTCGCTAAAAGGACGTTAGGTAGCATACAGCCATAGCCCATAGGCATTGTGGATATCTATCACCCCGTAGTGAGCGATAGGGGTGGGCATCTCCGAATTCCGGCGAATTTTATAAAGATAGCATAAAAAGGATAATTAATGCATAAAATTTGTGACCATGCTAAGCAAAAGTGTGACCACGCTCAGCTGCAACCCGCTTGTGGTTGAAATCGATGTGGTTGAGCCAGCAGAGGTTGTGGGAACGGTGGTTTTCTCGGGGACCGAGGCAGAGCTGGAGGGGGGATTGGAGGAACTCGCAGGCGTGGACGAGGCCAACGCAGTAGCTCTCGTTCCGTCGAAAGCCGTTGCGAAAACGATGGCCCCGTCATCCCCGGCGACGGTGGGAATGACGGTCACTGCACCCGTGGAATCGTAGCTCGTAATGTCCATCAACACGTTGGGCCAGATACTGGAAGTGCAGACGGCCCCCAGTCCGGGCCGCGTTTTGTTCTGGTAATTGGGTGCGAAAATGCCATAGCCACTTTTTGTCAAGGGTGGATCTTCAAGTCAGCATGGTCTGGAAGGAGATAGGCATCCAAGTAGAAAGTCAAGCAAGGCAGAGCATACCTTGGGCAACAAATGAGGTATGTGTCCGTGACATTGTACGTCTCCCAATTCTTCGGACAAACCAGCTGGGAATAGGGGGGTAAAATGGCAGTTGCCACCGCACTATAGGAGAACTGGCTGGGATAGCAGGATGAAAGAGTTAAGGTTGGAACTGGATTGACGATATTTTGCCAGAGCTCAGTTGACCACGAGGCCACCTCGGTCATACCGCCAGCGCATCCCGGCGGTTGAGTGAACACGGTGGTGAGCACCAACGGATTCCCAGGGGTGGTGGCAGTGGCCGAGGATGTAGGCAGAGGGGTTGAAGCCGAAGAGGTCGCACCGGAGGATGAAGATGGGGTCAAACTCGTCGATGAGCCTGAACTAACTGGAGTAACACCAGAGGTGATAACGCCAATCGTCTCCAGCTGCCCGAAGGCAAGCGGTAAGACGCCCGATGCGAGGAGAACCAGTCGAGAAAACCTAGACATCTTAGGTAGTTGGGTGGGATAGCCGACAGAGAAGAAAACGAGACAGGAAGATGGCAACGAATGGTGATAGAGAGCAAAACGGTTCTATGATCAATCAATCGATCGCGAGGGAGAGAGGAGCAAGAGTTTCACGATCGGTTGAATAAGTACCGTACGAACAGTACAACCAAAGGGTCTTTAATCTCCACATATTATCGGCAGGATAGGCCTAGCCTATTTTGGTAATATCAACTTGATACTCTCGAGTAGCACCGGCGGAGGGGCCCCTTCATCCTGGATAGTCGCATCGCGATAGCGTGCCGGCCATCCTGCAGCCGGCTTCGGAGCATTAGCCCCAATTTGGGATGGCAAATGAAGCATGTCATTCGTGCATCTCCCCTCCCTGATGCAGCTAGACTGGCAAAAGGGATACCGGAATACGCTCCCTTCCAGCCTCTCCATGGATATGGTTCTCCCTTAGGCTGGCCGTCTTATAAGTTAGGGTTTATCTCCCCGTGTGACTCGGGACCAGTCTGTATAGCACGGGGCTCCCTCGCCACACCCTTTCCTCCTCCGTCCATTTACCCAGTCACTCTTTTCGGCATCCGTCGCGCTGTCACTCCTTAATTGACTCATCCATTTCGGTCAATGCTTTTTGGCCGTTTTAATTTGGTCCCCTGTGCCACGTTCTGTCGTTGAGCCCGACACTTTGCCTGACCACTCTTTCGTTTCGCTCGTTCGTTCTAAAATGCTACAAAATAGCATATTTTCTACCGCAGACACTCTCTTTCTTGATGCTATTTTCTTCTCTTCTCTGTCTTATTGTCGCCTCGCCAGTCGCGGATCCTCCTTTTCATCTGTGGCATCAGCGACGGGCTCTTGCCAATCCACCCACGCCGCGCTCCCTCAATCTCTCAAGCAATGAGCTGCAGCAGGCTCAAACGCTCCTGTGGCTCAGCAATCCAAGTACAATGCCTGGCGAGTGGCCAATCCCAAACGCAATATGTATCGATCGGGCCACTCCGATGCTTCTTTTTCGCTGATATAACCTCCCCCAAGGTCATGATCCAAGTTAGCAACCCGGGAGACGTAGGGACGGTCGAGATCAGCGACATGCTTTTTACCTCCATCGGGGAGCTACCCGGATTAGTAATAATAGAATAGAATGTCCAGGCCGAAATACAGGGCTCTGTGGGTATCTAGGATTCGCACTTCGTGTGGATATGCTTACAGCAGCAAACTGCAGCTGGCCGACCTCGAGTATCCCACCGGCGACTCGATTACGTCGGGCTACGTGGCCGCGCCCCTAATATTACACATTACCCCAGGATCCAACGGAGGATCCAACGGCTACTTTGAGAACATATAGCTATAGATAGCTGATCCCAATATCGACGACGCAGCCAACACGCAGATCACCGTCAGGGTGGTGCGAGGAATACTAGTCGAGTCGACGTCGGGTCCTCCCTATTATCAATTTGCAGAGGCAACGGAGTCCCCCGGGCCCTTTAACGCGTCGGTAGGCCTCTTTAAGAACGATCCGGTGTTTCTAGATGCGACCTGCACTGCGTCGCAAGAGCTCTACATATAGAATTTAATCACGATCGGTGCCTTAATTGCTTTCGTTGGTCCCTCCAAGTCCGATATTCATGAGTTGGTACACTGACCCTCGGCTGACCCGCCTTCGTTAATCTAAAAGGGTTGAATTTGAGGATACCATAGCCAATGAGATGATAAAAGCTCGCCAAGGTCCTATCAGTAGAAGAGGGTGGGGAGATAACGGCGCAGGAGACGAAAGACGAAAGTAGTCGGTCGGCTAAGCTCTTCAAGTTCCTTTCGTCTCTCTTTCTCTCATCTGCCTTTATCTTCTGCCTACTTCTATCTTTCTTCGGCCTGCTTCTATGTAGTACAGTGTCAAAATTTTAAGATACTGAGAAGTTAGGTATCGACAAACTTTGATTTCAGAGTCGTTCTGCTAGCACCCTAGTTGCCGACTGAGAAGAGAAATTACGGAGACTCATATCCGACTCCGGAAGCAACCGTCACATCCCGGGAATCATCAAAGGGAATGCAACCCACAAGATGATGGCCTACACACTCATCAATGACCATACGTACACGCTCATGATCACGGTGAAGCTCTTCACGCAGACGCTCTGCCTCCGCTCTTGAGACTAGCCACTGGTCTGTCTGATTCATCACGAGCTGCACCAACTCCGCGGGCAGGCGTCTATCCAGATCCGCCGCTTCTTGCGCTGAAGTGGCCCACCAGTGGTGCTGCTGCGGCGGCACATTTCGCGTGGAGCAGATTCGATAGTGCGGGTCGACAAGGCGAAGCTTGATACCAGTCAAATTCCCAGGCTGGCTCGGATCCGCCAAACGAAACGACTCTTGCTTCGACCGAAAAGCGTTGGGCCAGCTTAGCAGATGACCTTCAGTTAGCGGGACAGAACCGAATGTACGCAACGCCTCGGGTGCTTCCTCTTCGAACAGCTCGAAGCTGTCTATATCTAGAACATTCGCTAACGTGTCTGGAACTTTGCACTCCAGCTCAGACGCATGCACTTTATCCTCGTGCTGGAATGCGATACGAGACTTAGTGATGTTCTTTGATTCCAAAACAAATAAACTCGTAGCTGCAATACGGTCGTTGCGTAGTCCTTCGATATGAAAATGCGCTTCACCGGAATAGGTCGGTCTCTCTGGGGTGAGTTCAATGTTGAAAATTTCAACGACTACCTGTAGACCTTGTTCTCGAAAAGTCTCCTCTAGACGTACTGGGGTATATTGATGATGTAGCGGGTCTGGGAGCTTACCCACCCTCTGTGGGATTATCGCACGCCCGGTAAATTTGCCTTCCTTCCATTGTTCGTAGGAGAATGAAACGCCTGGCTCGGGATGGTTGAACCAGGCCCTCCGAGCTCGCTTAGACTTTATAAGATGACTCACGAGTTTTGGATTTTCCCATTGCTTAGGTGTGAGCTCGTCCAGTAGGTTAGGCGAGTGTCCTAGCCGGGGTTCTGCTTGCTGCCATTTTGGGGGCTCAGGACCAGAGGTATACTCGCGCGCATTGTCACATAACCTTTGCCAGTCTTCGTGGGTATCACAGATCCACCTCCAATTTAGTAGAGGCACAATATCGCGAAAAACCTTTCGTTCTTCCATGTAGTTGTGGATATAGCAACCGTATGTGAGAATACGTGGGGGGTGGCGGCCACGCGTGTTGCCGTAGAATAGGACCTCATTCCAGGAAGATACTGAGCAGGCGATTAGGTGTTCAAGATGCATATAGAGATTCCGATGATTCTGTGGACGGAGGTTGTTGACATAGGAAGTAATACGAACATCGAGTGGGTCGTCAGACGAAAAGGTCACCTCACAGGGTAGCCACTGGAAGTGATTCGAGTAGCAGCTCTCGGGACCACCGTATCCAGGCTGGCGCTGTAGAGGAATCCGCCGTCGTCTTAAGTGGTCGAATGGAAATTGTAGTTGATCGAATGGATGTACCGGGAGCTCTTTGTCGACTTCCCCAGTTGAACACCATAAATCATGCAGGGGGACTTCTCCACCACTCGACAATACCGGCGACCGAGCATAAGCAAGGGGATATAGAGAAGGATCCACCAGCGGAGAGTCATTATTTGCCTGTGGCCCCAGTTGAGCCACTTGCTTTTGGATGTCTTCAAGAGACACACCTGACGCGTTCGATTGACAAACAGCCGAGGAGCTATCAAAAACCAGAAGCCGGCCTGTAGCCTGCCAGGTCTTCGCTTTATCGCGTAATTCGGAAATGCACCAGTCCCATGCGAGAGCACTGATAAGAAAGCCTTCAGGACCTTCCACTGCGTCCCGACGCCACCGGGCGAGTTGATTCTCATCCGGGTCCAGGACTGCGCGATGCCAACCTGGTGTCTCGGTGATATGTTGCATCAGTCGTAGCATGGCCATCTCGCGCTTGGTTAAGCGAGGCGAATGGCGATACTCCACCAGTCCGTGGGCAAAGCGGGTCTCCGGTGGTAGCTCAAAGTTCAAGGGGATGCCTCCAAATCCAGGGACCTGCAGGGGACCATGGCCAGTGTTTGTGAGATGAGGCATTTCGGACAAGGTGGACTAGAATGCCTATGGAGTTGGGAAAGGGTCCACGAAGTGCTCGTGGTTAAATATGCTTGTTGTTGGCAAATGCAGACTAGCGCTAGCGCACTCCACATCGTTCGATGGGTCAATGTGGATCGCGTGGACTTGGTACAGCGCAGCGTGGTCACACTTTTGCTTAGCATAGTCATAAATAAATTTAGCGCCCTTTTTGTGACCACGCTCAGCTTTTCAACCCCAACGTGGTCAGAAATCATTGGTTGGGTCATCAAAAGCTTAGCGATAAAATTGGTTTTATTCAACCTGTACGTAACTACGTATTGATCTTAGCGGGTTTAACCGAGCTTTGTTTATAATTACAATAGGCGCGTAATCAGCCTAGAGGCTCTATAAAGAAACCACTGAAAACCCTTTAGGAATTAATATATTAACTAGTTCACGCGAATGATGATTCATTGACCCTTCTATCCGATTGTTGCATAACTTGTCAACCGGAGTGTACGAGATGCCGATTCTGCTGGATAAGCTGAGGGCTAATCGTTTTCACCGCACTTTGACGTCCTCACCCCAATCTACATTTGAGCTCTATCTCAATGCTAGTACATAAGGGTATGACTCATTGATGGAATTCTGAATCCTTAGCATTTCGAATATGTGAGTAGGTACCTATAGATGGAAGTAATTTGCAGATATCATCATGAATTCAGATCGGAAATATTTGCTAACAGGATTATATACAACTCATTCATGCGAGTTTTTCTTCCACATGCTCCTCATACGTGACTTGCTCCTTCTTCTCCTGAATTCTGTGCACAATATCCTTCTTGGTATCCTCACCCTCAAAGAGATAGGCTAATTCTTCCAGAGTGGGCCCGGCTGTCTCAACGAAGAAGAAGTAGACGATGAGGAACACAATGAACACCCAGATACAGTAATAAATGTAGAATTTCCACCCAATGTTCTTCAGAGCAATGGGGTTGACATAACTTCCAAAGATGGATGCCACCTGGATCGTCAGCAGGACGAAGGCCCATGTCTTGGCACGCATCTGCAGTGTCACCACTTCGAGAGGGTATGTGACGATCAAGTTTGTCCAGGCAAAGGTGTAGAAAGCCTGGAAGAAGAAAATGCATGCAATGACTAGTCGGCCAGCAGCCAGTGAGTTGTGCTCAAGGTACTGCTGAGCGGCAATTGTCCAAACAATAAAGGTGACGAGAACACCACCTGATCCGGTGAGGAAGAAGAAACGCCGACGGAAGCGATCGATGATAAGAGTGACAAAGATTGCCACTATATACTGCCAGAGTGTGACCATTCCATTGACCAGTGTAATCTCGTACTCAGTCTTGAGACCAGTATCCTTCAGGATCTGTGTGAGGTAGTTGGACACCAGTAGATTGCCAGAGCTCTGACTGAAGACGGCCGTGGCGAAGCAAAGGAATATACGCTTCATGTTAGCCCGGGAAGAGAAGAAGTCCTTCCAGGTCATGTTTTCCTCGGCTTCCTTGGCAATAGCCTGTTGAATCTCAACGCATTCGACCTCCACTAGCTCAGAGTTGGGATTGCATTCGCCATGGTATTTGATCAAGATATCACGTGCTTCCTGGACACGCCCCTTTGCCATCAACCAACGTGGCGACTCAGGACAGAACCAGATGAGACAAAATTGATAAGCCGATGGAACGATTTGAATGAGAGTTGGAAGTCTCCATGACCACTGGCTGTCAATGCGATAACAGCCAAAGGTTGCCCAGGCACCGATAACATAGCCCAGGACAATCGATGTATTGTAGAAGGTCGTGATTTGGACACGCTCCTTGGGATGAGACAGCTCAGTAACCAACACTGGAGCGCCCATTTGAATTAACGACGACCCCAAGCCTAAGATTATTTTGCCCCCCACGTACATATCCAGAGAGGTCGCAAAGAATTCAATGATGACTCCGACAATAATGACGACGGAGCCTAAGGCAGTTGGAAGACGGCGGCCCCATTTGTCACCAATCCAACTCAAGAAGATAAATGGAATAACACCTCCAATGGCATTAGAAGCTCCAAAGAATCCAAGTTTCGCGCCTTCGGGGTGCCCGAATCTGTCCTGCCAGGAATTCAGGACTTGCATTCCATTTGTCATGGACTAGTCGAGACCCTTGTCAGTTGGAAGCTATATCAAACCGGTGTATATCGTGAGTGTATAGACTTACCCCATCAATACCGAGTGCAGCACTGGCCAGCAGGGACGACGTGAGGAGGAAGTAGAGCAAGATACCATTCTTCCGACGCCAGAACGGCGGCATGGAGCCGACATCGATGGGCGATATGATGCCCTCGGCCGCATGAGCAGCAGCAGGAGCCATACTTGCAGTCGATTAACCGTCTTGGTGGACTTTTAGTGAAGATTGGAAGGTGAAGCTGCGGGTGAATGTGCAGTCTTGGACACTTCGACATGGGCATCCCTGCTCCTTATATAGAACAAGCGCCTGCCAGGAGTCATGCACGACCAATCGATTGGATCTCGCAGCACGTGGGAAGAAGAGCCGGGGGAATTCTCATGGCGGGGCATTAGCCAGTCACCTTGGACTGAGGACTTTGGGGATTGGGGAAGAAGAGATTCATCGGGGATAAAATTTGGGGTTGCGATTTGCGGGGGCGGGAAATTACATCGGGGAAATAGCACGTGGGACTAAGGTTAATTATCCCGACGCCACGGTAATTCTCCGACCCCAACCCTGGAACGCCGAGAGCTCCACACCTTGTCTTAACGCCACAAGCCACCCCGCCCCTCATGGCTATAAGGCCGGGCCCCAGAGCCCCTGCATTTATCACAGGGGCGAATATAAGTTCTCTTGCAACTCGGAACTTGTCAATTTCGCAAAATAGCTGCGAAGGCAAGTTTTAGGTTCTATCGAAATGGCGACTACTTCTCCTGCCGCTTCACTGCCTAGCGACTTCGAATGGGGCTTTGCGACGGCCGCCTATCAAATTGAAGGAGCTGTCAATGAAGATGGCCGCGGAAAGTCAATTTGGGACACCTTTTGTCACCTGGAGCCAACAAGAACAAAGGGTGCTAGCGGCGATGTCGCATGCGACCACTACCATCGGTTCGAGGAGGATTTTGACCTTTTGTCCAAGTATGGTGCGAAGGCCTACCGATTCTCTATCTCGTGGTCGCGAATCATTCCTATGGGCGGAAGGGGTGATTCCGTAAATGAAGAAGGCATTGCATTCTACAGCCGATTAATTGACGCTCTTCTTGCAAGAGGTATCACGCCTTGGGTGACATTGTACCATTGGGATCTGCCGCAAGCTCTGCATGACAGATACGGAGGGTGGCTCGATGTGGAGGAGTCACAACTCGATTTCGAGCGGTTCGCAAAGGTCTGCTATGAGAGATTCGGAGACCGAGTCAAGAACTGGATTACACTCAATGAGCCGTGGATCGTTTCCATTTTTGTGAGAATTTCCATTACGTTACGTTTCCCTTTTCGATATTTGAATCTGACACGGTTTAGGGATATTCTACCGGTGGAAATGCTCCTGGAAGAAGCAGTATCAATCCCCAGTCTACTGAGGGCAATTCTGCGACGGAGCCTTGGACTGTCGGTAAGGCTCTGATCATGAGCCACGCCCGCGCGGTCACCCTCTATAACAAAGAGTTCCGAGCGTCACAAAACGGGAGAATTGGAATTTCCTTGAATGGAGATTTCTATGAGCCCTGGGACCCGGAAGATGAGCGCGATCACCAAGCTGCTGAGCGACGCATGGAGTTCCATATTGGCTGGTTTGCCAATCCAGTCTGGTACGTACATAGTATCATCCCTATAGACCATGCAAGAAAGCTAATTTTCGAATACTATGAAAAGCCTCGCACAAGACTACCCCAAGTGCATGAGAGAGCAACTGGGTGACCGTCTACCTGAGTTCACAGAAGCCGAGTTTGCGCTGCTTCGCGAAGCAGAGATGGACTTTTACGGAATGAACTACTACACTTCCCAGTTTGCACGCCACCGTGACGAGCCAGCTTCTGAGACTGACTGTCTAGGGAATGTGGAAGAGTCTCAAGAAAACAAAGATGGTCTGTCAGTCGGTGAGCCGTCCGGCGTTGATTGGCTGCGTTCGACTCCTAGCCTGTTCCGAAAACATTTGACCCGAGTTTACCGCAAATACGGAAAGCCTATCTATGTCACGGAAAATGGATGTCCTTGTCCCGGGGAAGACAAAATGACCGTCGAAGAAGCAGTGAATGATACGTATCGGATTCGATACTTCCAGGACCACATTGATGCTGTTTCGCTAGCGCGCAACGAGGATGGCTCTGATATCCAGGGATATTTTGCCTGGTCCTTGATGGACAATCTAGGTGCGTTGTTCTAACATGCATTGACTAGACTTCAGAACTGACATATCCTTTAGAATGGTCTGATGGTTACGGGGTTCGCTTTGGCGTCACTTTTACCGATTACAATACCCTTGAAAGGACCCCGAAACAGTCTGCATTGCTCTTGAAAGGGATGTTCGAGAAGCACATGGTTTTAGGGCCTGGACTTTGAGCGAGTGGATGACTCTGCTGGTATCACATTCGTCGCCTTTGGGAGACTCTTTCGAAGAGAGACGAGTTTGTCGAGGCAGTGCTGTAAGAGGATACGGATACATATTTAGGTGTCATGCATGTCAACTAGGTGCTAGAATCTGGTTGAACGGATATCCTGCGGGCGTTAAATGGACTTTTCGATAGTATAAGCCAGGAGATAGACACAGATACATCTTAATTCACTCAAGCTCACTAATTTGCAAGCTAGAGCATCCAACAAGTTCCTGTCCTTTGATATACTATGCAGTTACAGTTCGGTTTAGACTCCGTTTGATCAATTTTCATGTCTATGTTGACTCTCACCACCTTGTCTTTTGGTCGCTTGGTATTTCTTCTCTTGTCTAGAGGCCTTGCGGCCTACCATTGATTAGCTTCCGAATTGGGACGATCCGCCCCGTGCGTCGGGAAATTTGGCGGAGCGCCCGGGCGGGGTAATTGAGTATTTGACCGTGGCCCACCCCCAGTTTTTCTTTTCACCAAATTAACACCACGCAATTCTCCGTTCTCCCCCAACTCCGAACTCCGACAATGTGATGGCAGCCGCTAACCTTGAGGATTCTCCGCGCCCAGCTACCAGGGCTTGCGATCGATGTCGGCGGCGAAAAGCCAAGGTGGGTCATGGAATAGCGCTCAAAAGCGATCGGGCGAATTCAAGATGCTCTAAACTGAAACATTTACATTCCTAGTGCGACTGTCCTGATCCATTATCAGTATGTGCCAGTTGCCGTCTGGCTGGTGAGCAATGCACATTCAATTTGCCGCTTTCTAGACGAGGTCCGAAGGCCAAACGACGCCATTTAGTTGCAGAGGCTCGAGAAAACTGTTTGCAGAGTCCAGCCACACCATCTTTGCAGGTAACGAGACACAACCCTACATCACGGGGTATATTCGACACTTCAGTGGGCTCGGAGAACCTTGATCTGTGGGAATCAGGAATCACACCTACCATCAGCCTGGATCCTGCGCTGTCGCCGGCGACGGTCCATACTGTTCCAACCCCGCTCTCCCATGCTGCGTCGACTGGAGGCGCTATCTCTGCTTTACAGCGATGGGAAGCACTCGCCCGGGAACTGTACCTACGCAGACCGACAGCGATATTGGAGAACCTGATAAACCGCTGTTTCAAACTATTTTTCGACTATCTTTTCCCTTTGATTCCGCTCGTTCATGAATCGAGTCTCCGAGATGGTTTGGAATTTTTCGTCGCTCGAGATCATACACAGACCTTGCGAGGCAGCACCTCGAGTCTGAGATACGGTTCCGAATCATTAAAATACCCAGAACTTTGGCCTGATGTGACTTTTACACTCATCACCGCCGTTTGCGCCGAGACAGCCTTCCTTCTTCCAAAGGACATTTTCCCAGAGGGGGAAGCGATCGCTGATCTTTTTCTTCACGCCTCTCGAAACTGCCTAGTCACTTACCTCGAGGCCGATCTCGAATATCCCAATGCAAACTCAGTGGCAATTCGATATCTCCACTCTAACTGCATGCATGCGGCTGGAAAGCCAAGATTCTCATGGCATATATTCGGCGAAGCGACCCGATTGGCCCAGGTACTGCAGATGCATGACGAAGAATCTATTCAGGGTCTGCATCCCCTCGAAGCCGAATTCCGTCGGCGAGCGTTCTGGATCACCTACATCGGAGACAAGTCTGCAGCCATATTAAACAGTCGCCCAATTACGATCCATAAATTCTCTTTCGAATCCGGCATCACCGTGGGTTACCCTACCGGTATCGAGGATGAAAACATTGTGACACCGGGCAGCGCGAGTGCAGATGATTTGACTGTCCGCAAAAGCTTTATTATCGGCTTCAATGCAAATCTACGCCTCTGGCAGACAGCATCAGACTTACTCCTTGAGATGCGTTTGCTTGACAGCCGCAAGACTGTCTCTATGAATTCTCATCATTCACTGACTGCCGAGGAAAGGCTACGGCTGGATCATCTCTATGTGCTCTTCGTGACTTCTTTAGATGACCTTCCACCCTTCCTCCAGGATGACCAACTTATGACGAACGCCCACTCTGACAAGGAGGAAATGAATGGTTTACTGAGGATTTATACTATCCAAGCCGCCAACTTATATATTTCTCTGCACTGTCTGAAGATGGTCATAACACAAAAATTTGAAGAGGTCAACTATTTCCCCATGGGACACAATGAGATGTTGCTCTTGAGGAAAACGGAGATTGCGCGAAACATGTTGAGAATCATGCGCGAGGCTCCTTTCTGGGCATTACAAGTCAATGGTGAACCTTGTGTGAGTCGTCTACATTGTGTCCTCTGGTCATCATTCGTATCGTTCTTGCTAACCATATATCAAAAGGTTGAAAAGATACGCCTTATAGGCGCAAGCCTTCTAGAGATCATCGATCAACATGAGACATCGCCTTTATCTGTTCGCGCACGAACTGACCTCTCCGTACTTCTTGATATCTTGACACGGCTTGATTCGAAGGCATCTGATACCTTGCGTCGGTCTATGTAATATAGTAAATATATCAATACCAAAGAAATGCATTGCCCGCTCACAATGATTATGGAGGCCGATAAATGCCATACGCGTTTCCTGGGCAGGGATGAGTGTCATTATTTTAGTATTCGTCGAGCGTGGGTGAGAGTGTCCTCGCTCACGTCCTTGAAAATCTCTTTGCAGACCTCTTAGGTTACAGACAGATTTTCTTAACTCTTCGCGACTAGTTTGCCGAGATATATTCCCGAGAACAAGGTCCACCTTCGCGTCAATCCCGGTCGGGCTCCGTACAATGCTTCCAAGTTCATAAGCTTTTTCTAGAAGTGTTACGTTTGTCTTGGTGCGATTAAACCTTGTAATCTCCGATCCCGCCTGGGGTGGTATTTCCCCGATTCGCCGACACTTGGTCGCCCATCGGCGAGTCGGGGCACGCCCCTGCCTTGATTTCAAGTGCCGAGTTCAAAGCTTAGCTCCACGGCTCCGGTCAAATTTCGCCGAAGAAAGCCAAAGCTGAAAGTTATGAAGGCCAGTGGGGTTCTCCAGAAATTTATCATGAGCTTGCAAGCCAACAAGGTAAACAATCGGGTTGTCTGGTTGGGCTGCCTGACAATTCCCCAGGAAATTCTCCAGGAATGCGGGGGCAGAGGGTCGATCGCTTCCTTAGAGAGGAGGGTTTCAGGGGAAATCTGAAGGTGATCAATTAATTGTGGAATTCCATCCACCTATTCTTCCGATGCACTTTGCACTTCGTCGAGCTACAGCACATTAAGGTTGTACTGGTTAGTTGTATATAAATTACTGACCGTCCCGCGATCAATCATACCAATCTACTACCCACATCTTAACTCAGGCACAATATCTGAAGTATTCTATCATCTTTCCCCTTGTTCAATTCTGTTTGACCCATCATGCGCTTTAATCAGGCGTCGCTGGGTCTGGCTTGTGCCACTCTAGCTACAGCTTTGCCCGCGGCTTCAGAGCAGAGCAGCGAGCCTTCATGCCGATTTGCTCAGCAATACACCCAGAAGCAAATTCTGCAAGATCCTTCCAACTTCATCAATGATATGTTGTATTGGGAGGGCAAGTTCCACCAGAATAACGTTTCTTATAACTCCGACAATGGCATGTCCTACGATGGTACCAATATTGATTGGGTTACTGGCGAGAGAACTGTCAAGCATCCGTTCAGCGCCGCAAGCAAAGAAGTGAGTTGAGGATTCCCATACAATTGCTTTTTAATCAATAGCTTATAGCATGTTGTACCAAATAGTCACTGCAAGTCATGCTCTATGCCCATGCTATCTCAGGATCGGCAGAAGCTGCTCGTTTCCTCTCTCCGAGCAACCCGTCTGCAGCTCCGGGTATCGCTGCGTCTATCATGGACGTCAAATTGCAGACTTACTTGAGATTCAATGAGACTTACCCGGGATTTGGCGGATTTTTACCCTGGTTTACTTCGAGCTCTCAAGATATTTCCCCCACCTGGGACTGGAACAACCGTGTCCCTGGCTTGGACAACGGGTATGTTGTCCCCAGTCGATTTTGCCAGACCCCTCAGCTGACAATATATACAGTGAGCTTCTGTGGGCCGTGTACGCCTTTATTCAGGCTGCAGAAAATACATCAAATCAGACATATATAGATCTTGCCAAGAAATGGCAGACTTGGATGGACTATACCGGGACTACTGCGGCTCACGTATGCATGCCATGCTATTCATTGAAACTCGCCAAAATATCTATTTGCTAACTTCCACCTTTTGTTTGAAAAGATATTTTACCAGGGCGCGGGCAAAGTTTGTGCTGTTGTCGATATCAAGAATCAGACACTTCCCGTCCACCACCCCGAGCAGACGTATGCCTGCGAGGGTACTGATAGCTATCTTGATGATCCATTCGAGGGAGAGCTCTTTACCTGGTGGCTCCAATTTTTCGGTGGTCTTTCCGAAGCCGATATCGAGGCCCTTTGGGAATACAAGAGAGCCAAACTGGTGAGCGTGGACTATCACATGGGCAATGTTGGGCCGATAACTGTTCAGAAAGGTGATATATCGTAGATTAAACGAGACACAGCACTCCTATTGACTTTCCAACAGGATATTGGTTCTCCAGCCACGAAACCTGGAAGGTGATGGAGATGCCTTACTATGACATTGATATTATTCGGTGAGTTTCCATGTACAACACACGATTCAAGGCTAGTGCACACTGACAAAATCACCTACAGCCGCGTCTTTCAAAATGCAGAGCGTGTTCGAACTTGCAATGCGGCTACCACTAAAGTTGCTGGCATGTTTGCCTCGGTCAACAATATTACGGACCCATCGACGGGCGATGTGGTCGGCTACATCTCGAACGCTGGAATTCCCTCGATCGCAAACCAGACAGTTCAGGAGCTCGACGTAATCACTCCTTACAGTGTCTTCCCTACCGTCTTGTTTAGCAAAGCTGTCGGAATGGCCTGGTGGAGAAACATGGCTATTGCCAAGAAGATGCAAAGTCAGCATTACCCCGTCCTTCCAAATGATTTCCAGTGCTAATCCAATGAAGACATTTACGGTAGCACTGAATCAACCCGTCGTGATGGAGCTGGAGTCTCTGCGCTTCTCACTTGGGATAGCAAGGTCACCACTGTGAACGCCATTCTTGGTGGAGTTTCCGACCTAGTTCGTCAGAAAATGAAGGCCGAGAATATTTACAACACATTTGTGGACAGAATTGAGGTATGACCTTGGATTATCAAATTTAGCTGCAATTTGACACTGACGAATTATCTTTAGGCCGAGTACTCGCGGGTCTTCAAGAACCTCAAGGGCGAAAATGTTGCATTCTGCCTCCCACATGAGACTGTACGTGATGCTGGGCTCGTTGACTTCACTACCTGCAACTAGGAAATTTGCAATGGCCTTAATACTTTGAGAGATGTCCATGAGAAGCATTTAGAGACGGGAACAGATGGAATGAATTTGATCAAGATGAAAAGATAACTTTCTCGCTGTGCCAAACGATTGCTCTTCTCTTATGCATGGTTTCATCATGTTAGAAGCACCGCTCCTAATTCCAGAATTTTGTAATACCTCCCTTTCTAGCGGCAAATTTATGTTACAGATAGCCGATTTGAATGGCATTGTTAACAATGGAAATGCTGAATCGCATCCTGTAAAGGGGGCTCGAATTGCTGGAGCATCATCATGGTGTACCACTGTAGTTCTCCATGGCTCTTAACCATTTTTCTCTCTTCTGTTCTATAATTGTTCTGTTTTGGATCGTCTTGGTCTTTGCCATAGAGCAGAGTGAAAGGAGTTAGTAATTGAATTCAACGAAGCTTCTGGCGTCTAGGCTATCAATATCGAATTGTCCCTTCATGCTAACAAAGCTTGTTTGAATTGTGCTTCTATTTGATGGGTTCCAGGATACTGATTGCTTGAAAGGTCAGGAATTAAATCTAACGGTGTAATTTTTGGAAAAAAATAGTCTGCATTGGAGATTGAACTACGGATCCTAAGGAAGGTTATGTTAACATAGTTCCCGCGGACAAGCCCAAAAAGGCTGCAGTTTGCTACAATTGATGTGTGATCTCGTCATAACGCATTGGATTCTTAAAGAGTAAAGGCGAAGTCTGCTATCTAAATCCCTGCGGTCACCTGATATCGCGTGGTGCCGCAAAAATACCCGCAGCAACAAAGACAGGGTCCTCGCTCGTCACATAAGAAGAATCCGCAAAAAATATCAAAATCGCAATCGCAATATCACCAGTCCACGCTAAGGCAGGACACAAAAACGGAAACAACCGATGGTTAGCCATATGAGTCATATCGGAGGCCCTCTGGAGGCGAGCTTTGGTGAGGCCCGTGGTCAAGCTCAGAAGGCTGCAAAGAAGATGCGAACCGATGTTTAGCCACGGTGATTTTCTCGGAGTTCCTGCTGGAGGTGAAGTTGTGCCTGGTCAAGCAAACGAATAATCCGTTCCCGCTCCACATTGATTGCACGTCGGAATTCATCCCAAATTTGCATCGCGTTAGCGATTTCCAGAGAAAATTTCCTCATACATTCATCCATGCGGAACGAATATTCCTCGCACTCGAGCCTGAAACGAGTCGAGTGGTCCATTGCTGAGCGCATCTCGCTGATATCTTGGATGCGGGCCCGGAGAGAATACTGTCTAGTCGCAGTAGTAGGCCGGTTGTAGGGACCAAACGTGGCCCGTGGTGAACGTCGAGTCCGCATTGCAGAGCCACCCTGACCTGCGCGGCCACCCTGATCTGCTCGGCCACCCTGGGTATTGATCATAGGCAAAGTATCGCTGACACTGTGGCCATGATTGCTTGTTCTGCCCGAGAAGGCAAAGGCAGCCTGAACGTTAGAGCCAGCGGGGGCCAATGAAGTCATGCTGGAGCTCCAAGTGTTGCCTGCAATTGTCGAGATGGGAGGCAATGAAGTAGTGCTGGAGCCAAAAGGGATGTTTGCTCTGCCCGGGATGTCACGTATGGTCTCAGTGAGGGCGTGAGGAACGGGAGGGACGGGAGATGAAGCCATGCCGGAGCTAACGGGGTCGCGGTTCATGTCGACTCCAGGGTTGGTTCCATGACCGGAGCCGCCGATGATGCCAATGATCGTCTCGTCAGTGGTGATGTCTGGCGAGTTGGCATGCCCGGCCTCGTTGTCTGGAACAAACAGGTTGTTGTCGACCTGTGCCGTGGTATTGACGGTGCGGAAAGGATTATCACCACCGGTGATACCAGATTCACGACCATGATCGGCACCCAGGTTGTTCTCATCGTCGTCGCCGTCGTAGTTGTCATCGTTGTTCCCGAAAAGGGGCGTCGTTGGATGTATCTCTTCGTGACTTAACCAACAACACCGTGAATCCTTTCCGCGCCAATGACAGTTGGCGCATATCTCGACGCCTTCCCATTCGATGAAGACACAGCAGGACCAGGTCCCCAGTCCCTGTCGGCATTTCAGGCAAGGATGCTCGGCGCGAGTTCCAACGATCTGGATCATGGCGGATTCAACATTGACAGCGCTCTCCCCAATCATGCGGTACAATTTCTCTGGTTGCACGAGCTTTGCGCTGGAAACCATGAGCTCGCGAAGGGGGGACTGTCCATTTAGGCGTCGTAGAAGTGGAGTCTTGATCCAATCACCAGCTCGGGCTGTACTGAATTGAAGACGACTAACCAGAGCTGCCCACTCTCCAGGTGGTGCCTCCTCAGTGCCCCGTCGGATAGGGGGAATCTGGAAAGGGCCAAGATGAGTAGGTCTGCCAATAAGGTCATCTAGCCGATCTCGGCTGACTGGTGTACTGAATTCAGGATTAGTCTGGGAGTGTAACATAGCGGCGAGCACATCAGTGAGAACTTACTCAGACATCTTGCCGATATCAACTGAAAGGCTCTGTGAGGGATGAAAGATGAGAGAGGGGGTTGGATGTGAATGTGTGAAGAGCGTAGGTCAGATGAGAATAGGTTGGAGAAGGGAAGTTTAGAGGAGAGAAGGTGAGAGGAGAGTTGTGGAGGGGTTGAATATCAAAGAGTGGGAGATCTCTGAAGTAGACAGTGAAGAGAGAGGAGGAAAAAAAGCAAGAGGAGGAGAGGGGAGAAAAAAAAAACGAAAAAATTGCTTCAGACGCCTAAGCTCCGGACGCGTTCAAACTCGCCAAGTGCCTATCGTCAAATTGCGCCTCAGCACGTATTACCCAATGAAGGGAGGATCACAATACGGCAAGACTACTGGTAGACCGGAGCGTCATACCAGGAGATATTTGGACGCGGGGGTGTGATCCTGGCGTGGGTGTTGATATCTGGGGAAAGAAGAAAAGAAGAAAAGAGGAAGTGGGATCAAGACTTGGAGGTACTTAAATAGAAGTGACCTGGCAAACGAGAGATGCCTGTCGGACGATGGATGCCTGGATCGGATATGAAGTTTGACAGACAGAATCCTCAATCCTGATATTGACCAATTATGTTCGCTGTGGCGGTTATTTCTTGCCTAGCTGCCTGGCACCTAGACAGCTCTTTGATTCTTTGTCTCTGTTTGATCGATTTATATACGTGATTATTCCCGTAGCTTCTATAGTAGCACTAGTCCACAGTTATACAGAAATTCCACGGCGATAATGAGTTAGAGATTATAATGATCTATAGCAAGGCTAGCGGCTAGCTCGGCAAGATTCGTCGATTTAGGTGATGATTGTAAATCAGCCTGTGTTTCCTAATTAGGAAAATAAGAGTGCCGTAATGCCTAATTTCCTTACTATAAACCTTCTAGTCTTCTTTGGGAAATTCCACGTATGTGCCTGGAGTTTGCCCTCTGCCTAAGGTTTAGTACCGCCTATCCTCTGTCCTACTCTTTTCTCCTGCTTCCCCTACCTCTTGCAACCAACCTTCCTCTCTCACCTTTTTAATCAACATTTTCTCCCGGTACCTCCCCGGCCTTTTTGTTCATCACACGCCTTTCTATCAACACGGTGCTACACCCCATCTACTACGCTGACCTTATCACCCAGTTCGGAAATGACGTCTGTTACTACTCCACACCAGTCTAACTCTCGTGGATCAGACTTTGAGTTGGCATACGCGTCCCCAGTCATCATCGAAGCCAGGGAACAAGGCTCTGACGGTCGCAAAAGACGGAGCCGAGGCTCAAGCGACGATGAAGGAAAGCTCACCTTCGACGGACTTCATGATGAGGATCTACGAGTCGGTGGACCGTATCTTTGCTCACTCCCGGCCCAAACGACATTGGTCAGTCGCCTTGACCATTTCCCCGACATAAATCAAGCTTCATTGATCCATGTGTTCGGCATCGCGGCCCAGCATGGTGTGCAGTTTGCAGAGGGAGATTATGTTGCGCGAAGATCCCTCTTCAACCCCGAACCGCGCCCAGTTCCAACAATCCTGCTCGTTACGACGCGTCGAAAAGTGGACCAAAGCTGGATGGAAGCTACTCGGGCGATCCTAGCTTATTTAGAATCTCAAGGGCTCAAAGGAATTTCGGTGGAGATCGCAGATATCGAGGCTTTCACACCCCTAAACACGTCTCCAGTCTTCAAAACAGACGACGTGTTTGACAAGTGGGATCTTGTCTTGGGCGATATCCTACGCGAAGTCGATCTACAGGATATGAGCACGATAGGATGTTACCGTCGAGGCAGAAGCCCTGAGACCCGCTACAACCCACCGACAGTCCTGATTACTGTGAACACAAGAAGCAGTAAGATATGGAAACCTGTCCGAGAGCAAATTGTTCAAGTTTTAGAACGATACGACCTTCTCATGGTTGCGGTGGAGATTGTCAAGGATGAGATTCATGGGGGAGCCAGCGCAGAAAGCGAAGGCATTGACAGAGCATTGCGCGATCTCACTGTGGACTTGGGCCGGCGAAACTGACCGATCAGTGCTATGCTAGGCGATGTACGTCCTATCCTCCTTTTCCATCTTTCTCTTTTCTTCTTCTTCTTCTCCTCCTCCCCTCTCCACCTACAACCTCCAGTTCGATAACCATTTCCCCCTCCCCTACCTTTGACGCTACTCGCCCGATGGGAATAGCCTCTAGATAATCTCTCGACTTCGTGCCGTTACCCGCCTTTGGTTTGGATATCCCGTGCACACCACTGTAGCAACCGGCTTCTCCTGGTCTCTGATGTCAAGGCATCATACTCCGGGGTTACGGTTCGCTTAAAGCCATTTTTTCTGCTTCCTCTTCTGCCTTGACACTCGTCTTCTCTGCCTTCTGGTCTATTTCATTTTGTTTAGGCAATCTCCTACCGCTGCCTGGTGAAGTCTCCTCAGTCAGTGAGCTCGGTCCGGGGGATCGTTTGGACTCACCTGTCACCTCGGTCAAGACATAAAAGGCATCCTCGCTCCCTCCCACCTCTGCTTTTTTCTTTTCTCCTCCATCCCTCCAACCCTCTCTTCCTTTCTCCCCTCTTCACCCCTTCATCTTTTTTCTTCTCTCCAACCCCTTCCTCTCTTCAACACCTTCTTTGAGATATCCCGCGTCGAGATATCTTGTTTTTGGCGTGTCTGCTAAACACGCTACGGATCACGTCCCAGTGGCGAGATCGAACTCTTCGCTTCTCTCATCCTCCAAAAACCAACACACCCATCCACGCACCCATCCACGCACCCACACACTATCTCTCTCTCTCCCCCCCCCTCAAAAAATCTCGCTTTCTTCAAGTCCCACCATCGCACACTCACACACTCCTACATCATTCATCACGACCCTCATCCTCCACCATGGTGGGTCAACTCAACTCTGCGTGGGCTTCCGATCCACGTGTCTACGAGGAGAGTATCCTTCCTCCTGCCGACTGGAGTTACGATAACTTCGGCCCAGATGCAGAGGGTACTGTTTTCACTGATTGTCGGCTACGTACCGATAATGGAAATATCTTCGGTAACACGCCAGAAACCCCAATCCCTGGTTGCTCCCGTCCATCTGCAATGAACATGTACTACGTGATTCGTGACGACGACAGAATCCCATATGCGGAAATTGTTGTCGATGTCGTTTTGGATCGTGGCTCGGACGTCTGTGGTAGCCGTCTTGGACGTGTGAAGGCTACAATCATGCTGACCCACGATGACATTGAAAGCATAGCCTGGAAGGAAGTCTCATTTCTCCAAGATTCGGTAAGTTTTGGATTGCGTCTTCTTTGAAGGTATATAGTATTGACCAGTCGAATTCTCATTTTACAGACCTACCCACTGCGGGATATGCCATTCCACACCCAGATGAACCAACCCGTTTGGGGCTCGAAGGTGAATCATGACCAAGCCATGCTTGATCAATGGGATGGCTGCCGATACTTCATTGAACGGGGACAGCTCTTTGCCTTCCGGTTTAATTTCAAGGAGGAGGAAATTCACAAGGGGACTCGGTTCTTTGGACCTCTGGACTTTGGCAACCATAACGACTTCATGACTCGTATGCGTGACGGTATCACCGCTTCCCGGGGATTTACCCTTTTGCTGCATGGCAAGAGGGAAGACATTGAAACAGAGTTTGGACGGATCTTCAACAAACTCAGGGCTGATCCGGGTATCTATCCATATGGAATGTCGTTCAGCTACAGCCCTCGACACCTGATTTTCAGACCCCTGACACATCAGGAACAGGATGTCCGATACCGTTGCAAGCAGTCCTTCCCTGATTGGTCCAATTACGTCGAGTCAATCGCTCGTGGAATGCAAATTCAACACGATATCGATCTTGACCGACTTCGCATCCTGCGTCGAGAACCCGTCGAGGTCATTTTTGTGGAGGTGCCTGCATCCCAGAACCCTGTTGGGCTTCTGGCTCTGATCAAGTTCCCCGACGGCGTCCCTCCTCTTCGTCCCGGAAAGGGTGGAAAGCTAAGCATGCATGTAAATGCAGGGCCGGATGTTCCAGAGCCTGACGATTCCGCTATTGACGATGACTCCGACTGGGGTACTGACGACGAAACTGACGGATAGGATACCGCACAGCCATCCAGACCCGAGCCTGTGCAGCCCTTCAATTTCTTGATCATCCCCAACGCTCCATTTGTGCCAAGTGGTTATGTGACTGCAACCATCAGACGTCCCCCGGATCCTCAGACTGGGAACGTTGTCAGACTGAGTCTGAACCTGGAGCCCAATGTATTGCGACTCGCAGACCTGGATGATCAAAATCTTCCTCGCGTCATCCGGAGTTATCCTACTCAAAAGGCAATGATGGATCTCAAGGAGGAGGAGCGTCAGTGGAAATCGTTCATCAACGGCAACAACAAGCTTTACGCTCTCCGCAAAGAGTCGATGGACATCTGGCATAGCCTCCTGCTGAACAACAATGCGAACCTGGTTCAGACTAACTTCTTCCAGACAATTGGACAGGGCGCCGCTACCAACATGCCGGCGATCACGCAAGAGATGAATCCGGAACAGCGAGCTGCTTTTCTTCGTCTCAGTCAGATGCCCGGAAAGATCGTTGCCGTGACTGGTCCCCCTGGAAGTGGTAAGACGTACTTTATGGTCTTGTCCGCTATGCCACTCCTCCAGACCCAGAATCAGCTGCGTACCCC